>CM037868.1:32180022-32655022 GCA_021292105.1 Anadara kagoshimensis
GTGAACTCCGGCCCGTGTTTTATTTCGACGATATACCACGGGTAAATATTGATTATTTCTTAATTAAATTTCCAAATTTTCACAAAATTTCTCTATGTACAGGAGAACTGAATGTTTTTAATTAAAAATAATTTGGTTAGGTCAGTGCATTTTATATGCATTTTTCTTAATAGTTTAATGGAAACAATTTCAATTAAAATAAATAATAAAAACCATGTGCACTCAATCTATGGAAATACAGTAGACTCTGCTTGTGTATGTATCTTTTCATTTTTTTAGATTTATTCGTTATACAAGGTGAAAACTATTTTCCCCCAAAACGTCTATTTTTGCACAATTTCCATATGAAAATAAAACAAATATTTTAAAATTTCTTAAATTATGAATTCCTGCTTTATTTTTATTTATAAATCTTCACACTTGTGTAGGCACCCCTCTTTCACGTTTTTCAACCAAATAGTTTTTACCTGAATTTTCCTACTTAGATGACCCTTAAATTAAAAAAAATCGTGAATTATACTCACCAGTATGTCCTGTCTGAAAACAGAACCAACATTGTGTGTTATTACATTATTTAATGTAAAGATCCAACCCAAAAAAATTGGCGGTCTCTTTAAATATGACCAGTCGTTTGACGGGTTAAGTACTTTGCATTTTGTTATATATATAAAACGACTATTTTATCCACTTTATAGAATATTTTTCTCAAATGACATAATTATACCCCGCTTAAAAAGTGTGTGGGGGGTATATATTGATAGGGGTGTCCGTCCGTCCTTCTGTTACACCTTAGGGTACTTATCTCTTATCCGCAACTCCTCCTAAACCCTTCAATGGATTTTCATGAAACTTTCACACAATCTTTGTGATATAATGTAGATGTGCACCTTCTATTTGATCCGATGGATTTTTTTATGTTGGGGAGCGGGGGTATTTTTTGTGAGCTTGTGGCTCACAGTTTTTCTAGTTGATAAAAGATTCAAATTTAGTTCAATTAAACTTCGAGTAGAAAAATAAATAAAAAAGTTACCGGGAAATATCCAATTTCCTGAAATGTGGACTGGATAGAAAATACTGAAAGGGGCTATAAAATTAGTTCCATGATATTTCCCAGCGCTTTCAAAGAAAAAAGATAGTATTGTATCAGTAACAATACATTCTGTATTAAAGATACGAAAATATTAAAAAAAGGACAAAATCTTATTTTTGTTGAGTACATTTAAAGATTATTATTTTTCGTGCAACATCCATCCCCTACTGCAAAACCACGTTTCATAGCATTATTTGACGCACAAGATTTTTTTTGATATTTCGAATATGCTTTGTTCTTGGTATCTGAAATCATTTTGCCAATGAACAGTAGATTTTATGTCTGAAATGATAAAAAGGGCCATAACTGTGTCCTTGGTATTATTTTGCGCCGAATCGGCGTCAGTTTGATTAAGCGGTATCTCAGTTGTAACTATTTTTGTAACTAATTATTTGACGTCCAATAGTTGCATGTTCATTTCACTCAATTTTGAGTACACGGGTGGCGGGGTAGTTAGCTAAACAGGAAGTACTTACCATTCCGGAGCACCCAGCCTCACTTCCCTGGCGGAAGTTCACGTGTAAACCAAACTTATCAGTTTCAAGTAATCACATTGCTTCTTGATTGCGATTCAAACATGGATTTGTATGTTTGATTTTAAATAATTAAACATGTAAAAACTGTCTTAGTTATAAACGACAAAACGGTTTTTCGTTATATATATATTTCGGTAGTTTTTCTTCAGCAATCTATCTATCGGTAGCTTTTAAGTCATTAGAAGGGCCATTGATCCATTATTTTGCTAAATAACCCAATTTTCAAAGACTTAGTCGGCTATTCTTAACATTTCGTAAATGCGAAAATATTGATTGTATTTTGTTCGGGAGAAAAGTTTTTCAAAGCCCCCTCTGAAAAATCGATATTGAACACTGTTATACTTAAGCATACCCCAGCCAATGCAAGCTTTGACGACCATTTTGGTCATTGTTAAACGTTCGAATATGTGCTGTGAGTATTAAATGATCATTGGTAACAAAACTGTTGTATTTACAAAACAGTGGTATAAGGAAGTGTATAACTACAAAGTCACGTGGTACTTTATTCGGCAAACCTCGATAAAACTCGTAACTCTAATCATGGCGAACTACGGAACCACGGAATCAGCCGAGTTATGACGAACAAAATTTAATACAATGACATATTCACTTACACATTGAGTTCTGATGATGAATCACAAATACAAAAATATATATGAGAGAGAGAGAGAGAGAGAGAGAGAGTGTGTGTGTGTGTGTGTGTGTGTGTGTGTGTGTGTACTTACCACCGGAGCCGAGGTACTAGCACCTGTTAACGGGACGTATAACAAAATAAACTTTTGTCCAAATCACTATTTTTGTAACAATGAATTATGCTTGTTTTCATAGAAAATCCAATATACTTGAATACAGTCAAACGTGCCTTAAAGGTCACCTCTATATAAGGGCCACCTGCTTATAAAGGCCAGTAGAATTGTATCCAAATTGTTCTTCATTCATATTATTTAAACATGTACATGTATATAAAAACCACCTGCCCATAAAGGCCACTTTTACTGGTTCCCTTGGATGGCCTTTATATACAGGTTTGACTGTAAATATCTTTTCACTTACTGTAGATTACTTTAATATCGCGAGTATCAATTTCGCATACTTACATCTGATCTTCATTTGGCGAATATGTATATTCGCGTCCACAATCAAGGTTCATATTTAAATTCACGTCCCCTTCATGACGGCTATAAAATTATATGCCTTTTTATGGTCCTTGTTTCTTAATGTTCCATAATAATTGTAAAGTGTTGAAAGAAATTTTTCTGACAACCTCGTCAGTCAGTGTTTAAAGGGAAAATTGAATAGAACCTTGTAAGTTACGATAAAATTCCGCTGAGACTTATTTATATACTGTTGAAAGGAAACGTTAATTAAACCTGTTTCAATGGAAATTTCAAAGGAACCTTGCACGTTACGGCGAAGTTTATGATTTACTTTATTGCATCTAATATGGCATACTTTTACGACGGTTATAGTTGATTGCTGTCATGTTTTAAATTTGACTTAATAATTTTCGCGATTCTGGGAATATTCGCGTGATATTTGAATTCGCGACTAAAAGTCGTCGCGAAATTACGCGTTAATAAATCCCTCGCGATAAAAAAGTAATCTACAGTACATAAGTTTAAGAAAATTGCTATATGCATCCGCGATTAGCGTAGACTATTTCTATACAGGGTAAAACGTTGTCGCTATGGAGATTTAATTATAACAAGTTGTAAACACTAGACCAATCAAATGGCGTATCCTTGATGTGCAACTGGCGTAAAACAATTTTATACTGAAAACCTCTAAATGATAATAATAATAATAATAATAATAATAATAATAATAATAACTCTTAACAATAATAAACAACTGAAAACCTCTTAATAATAATAATAATAATAATAATAATAATAATAAAAAAACGCAAAAAGTAACAAGTAAAGGGTAGGTACACATGTATAAGGGGTACATTTGTTTGAGATTTTCTCTGAGAGAGAGAGAGGGGGGATATATTCACTTCCTGGTCTCATCCTTACCAAGATCACAGATGTTTCGATTACATGGTTCAGTCTCATTAAAGGCAGGTTTACAACATCGAGCGCATTCAACGACTGATCTTCTTTTCCTTCTTTCCCAAAAGTGAATTCATAATATGACACACCTTAGAAAAAATACAAATACATGTATATCGAGACATTGCCATCTATATATATATATATATATATATATATATATATTTATATATATAGATATATATATATATATATATTATATATATGAGAGAGAGGAGAGAGAGAGAGGGGAGAAATGGTGCGTTACTCGCTGGTGAAGTAATAGATACTACATAAAATGGCCCAGCATGAGCACCGGTGCCCCGGGGATAGATTTTCAGCATTTTATGAAAAAGAGCTATCATACTCTTTTTATATATATGTGATACGTTATATTTTTTAAATAAAATGCTTAAAATCTATTTTCCGCGCACCTGTGGCCCTGAGCAACTATCATTTAGAGTTGAGTTTAGGTTTGACGTTTAACGTCACTTATATCGAGACGTCGCCAGTTAAAGGCGAAGGTGCAGGAATTTTGCCTGCAATACTGTGTTGACTGTCATAAAACTTTTTGAGGGTCTTGATCAGTCTAGTTTTGCAATATCCCTAAATCAACAATTTATTTGCGAGCAGCCATTTTTCATTTTTCCAACAACTTCCACCTTCATATCCTTAAAAGGAATGATTGATAACTGGCAATTATAAATGGCATCACAAAGTTCCTGACTACATTATAATGATAAAGATAGTCGTATTTCACAGTTATCCCATTTCACTTTCTTTTGTTATAATACCCCCGCAAAATAATTTGAGGAATAACCATGCCCGTCTGTCTGACCGTTCGTCTGTCTGTCTGGCCTTGTAAAATCTTGTACGAGCCATATCACATATGCTTCGGACGAATGTAACAAAACTCGACTTACCCCCTCGGATCTACACCCTGCATTGTTATAGTTCTGTCCTGTAGACACTTACCGCCTCGGATCTACACCCTGCATTGTTATAGTTCTGTCCTATAGACACTTACCGCCTCGGATCTACACCCTGCATTGTTATAGTTCTGTCCTGTAGACACTTACCGCCTCGGATCTACCATCAGCATTGTTATAGTTCTGTCCTGTAGACACTTACCGCCTCGGATCTACACCCTGCATTGTTATAGTTCTGTCCTATAGACACTTACCGCCTCGGATCTACACCCTGCATTGTTATAGTTCTGTCCTGTAGACACTTACCGCCTCGGATCTACACCCTGCATTGTTATAGTTCTGTCCTATAGACACTTACCGCCTCGGATCTACACCCTGCATTGTTATAGTTCTGTCCTATAGACACTTACCCCCTCGGATCTACACCCTGCATTGTTATAGTTCTGTCCTATAGACACTTACCGCCTCGGATCTACACCCTGCATTGTTATAGTTCTGTCCTATAGACACTTACCCCCTCGGATCTACACCCTGCATTGTTATAGTTCTGTCCTGTAGACACTTACCACCTCAGATCTACACCCTGCATTGTTATAGTTCTGTCCTATAGACACTTACCGCCTCAGATCTACACCCAGCATTGTTATAGTTCTGTCCTGTAGACACTTACCGCCTCGGATCTACACCCTGCATTGTTATAGTTCTGTCCTATAGACACTTACCGCCTCAGATCTACACCCAGCATTATTATAGTTCTGTCCTGTAGACACTTACCGCCTCGGATCTACACCCTGCATTGTTATAGTTCTGTCCTATAGACACTTACCGCCTCGAACCTACACCCTGCATTGTTATAGTTCTGTCCTGTAGACACTTACCCCCTCGGAGCTACACCCTGCATTGTTATAGTTCTGTCCTATAGACACTTACCGCCTCGGATCTACACCCTGCATTGTTATAGTTCTGTCCTGTAGACACTTACCGCCTCGGATCTACACCCTGCATTGTTATAGTTTTGTCCTATAGACACTTACCCCCTCGGATCTACACCCTGCATTGTTATAGTTCTGTCCTGTAGACACTTACCGCCTCGGATCTACACCCTGCATTGTTATAGTTCTGTCCTGTAGACACTTACCGCCTCGGATCTACCATCAGCATTGTTATAGTTCTGTCCTGTAGACATTTACCGCCTCGGATCTACACCCTGCATTGTTATAGTTCTGTCCTATAGACACTTACCGCCTCGGATCTACACCCTGCATTGTTATAGTTCTGTCCTGTAGACACTTACCGCCTCGGATCTACACCCTGCATTGTTATAGTTTTGTCCTATAGACACTTACCCCCTCGGATCTACACCCTGCATTGTTATAGTTCTGTCCTGTAGACACTTACCGCCTCGGATCTACACCCTGCATTGTTATAGTTTCTGTCCTGTAGACACTTACCGCCTCGGATCTACCATCAGCATTGTTATAGTTCTGTCCTGTAGACACTTACCGCCTCGGATCTACACCCTGCATTGTTATAGTTCTGTCCTATAGACACTTACCGCCTCGGATCTACACCCTGCATTGTTATAGTTCTGTCCTATAGACACTTACCCCCTCGGATCTACACCCTGCATTGTTATAGTTCTGTCCTATAGACACTTACCGCCTCGGATCTACATCCTGCATTGTTATAGTTCTGTCCTGTAGACACTTACCGCCTCGGATCTACCATCAGCATTGTTATAGTTCTGTCCTGTAGACACTTACCCCCTCGGATCTACACCCTGCATTGTTATAGTTCTGTCCTATAGACACTTACCGCCTCGGATCTACCATCAGCATTGTTATAGTTCTGTCCTGTAGACACTTACCCCCTCGGATCTACACCCTGCATTGTTATAGTTCTGTCCTGTAGACACTTACCGCCTCGGATCTACACCCTGCATTGTTTAGTTCTGTCCTATAGACACTTACCCCCTCGGATCTACACCCTGCATTGTTATAGTTCTGTCCTGTAGACACTTACCGCCTCGGATCTACACCCTGCATTGTTATAGTTCTGTCCTATAGACACTTACCGCCTCGGATCTACCATCAGCATTGTTATAGTTCTGTCCTGTAGACACTTACCGCCTCGGATCTACACCCTGCATTGTTATAGTTCTGTCCTATAGACACTTACCCCTCGAATCTACACCCTGCATTGTTATAGTTCTGTCCTATAGACACTTACCGCCTCGGATCTACACTCTGCATTGTTATAGTTCTGTCCTATAGACACTTACCGCCTCGGATCTACACCCTGCATTGTTATAGTTCTGTCCTGTAGACACTTACCGCCTCGGATCTACACCCTGCATTGTTATAGTTCTGTCCTATAGACACTTACCGCATCGGATCTACATCCTGCATTGTTATAGTTCTGTCCTATAGACACTTACCGCCTCGGATCTACACCCTGCATTGTTATAGTTCTGTCCTATAGACACTTACCCCCTCGAATCTACACCCTGCATTGTTATAGTTCTGTCCTATAGACACTTACCGCCTCGGATCTACACTCTGCATTGTTATAGTTCTGTCCTATAGACACTTACCCCCTCGGATCTACACCTGCATTGTTATAGTTCTGTCCTATAGACACTTACCGCCTCGGATCTACACCCAGCATTGTTATAGTTCTGTCCTATAGACACTTACCGCCTCAGATCTACACCCTGCATTGTTATAGTTCTGTCCTATAGACACTTACCGCCTCGGATCTACACCCTGCATTGTTATAGTTCTGTCCTATAGACACTTACCGCCTCGGATCTACACCCTGCATTGTTATAGTTCTGTCCTGTAGACACTTACCGCCTCGGATCTACACCCTGCATTGTTATAGTTCTGTCCTATAGACACTTACCGCATCGGATCTACATCCTGCATTGTTATAGTTCTGTCCTATAGACACTTACCGCCTCGGATCTACACCCTGCATTGTTATAGTTCTGTCCTGTAGACACTTACCGCCTCGGATCTACACCCTGCATTGTTATAGTTCTGTCCTATAGACACTTACCGCCTCGGATCTACACCCAGCATTGTTATAGTTCTGTCCTATAGACACTTACCGCCTCGGATCTACACCCTGCATTGTTATAGTTCTGTCCTGTAGACACTTACCGCCTCGGATCTACACCCTGCATTGTTATAGTTCTGTCCTATAGACACTTACCGCCTCGGATCTACACCCTGCATTGTTATAGTTCTGTCCTGTAGACACTTACCGCCTCGGATCTACACCCTGCATTGTTATAGTTCTGTCCTATAGACACTTACCCCCTCGGATCTACACCCTGCATTGTTATAGTTCTGTCCTGTAGACACTTACCGCCTCGGATCTACACCCTGCATTGTTATAGTTCTGTCCTATAGACACTTACCGCCTCGGATCTACACCCTGCATTGTTATAGTTCTGTCCTGTAGACACTTACCGCCTCGGATCTACACCCAGCATTGTTATAGTTCTGTCCTGTAGACACTTACCGCCTCGGATCTACACCCAGCATTGTAGAGAATCTGTCTTCTGTTGTTATTTATCCTCTCAGTGAAGCATTCCTATAAATAATGAAAAACAAAGTATTCCGTTATGTTCTTATCTTATATAGAGCAAGCAATTTCGGATCTCTCGATTTTTGAATTGCACTTTATTATGATGTTCAAAGGGTCGTAACTCCCCAACAAATAACCAAAAGATATGCGGTTTCCTTTCAATGTATATCGTCTGCTCCGAGTTTCGTTAGACATTGTTTCATAGTTTTAAAGATTTATTCCGTACAAGACGTGTCCAAAAGGGCGGAAATACGTAAGTTCCAGTGGCGGATCCAGGATTCTATGTTGGGGGTGGGGTGTGTGTGGGAGGGGGAGGTACACTGACAAATTCTAACATAAGTTTGCCGATAGGCTACAAGATGAATCAAACGTTCGCTCGAGATGTATTGTAAATAAGTTGTGACGCAGATCTATTCTTATAATCGGTGCTGGTTTATTTTTATATTTTAGAAACAAAAATGCATTTATAGACTTGTAAAATATTTCTTATTATGAATACCCGAAATATTTAGAGGAGGAGGGAGGCCCGTCTGGATTCGCGCCTGAGTTCAAATTAAATATCCCCCAATTTCTTGGAAAGGTAGGGGAATAATCAAGAGCTTAGAAGCTGGTTGACTAAGCACCCACGGGATATCAAAAACCCAGTAGGCAATACAATAATGTATTGTCAGAAATTTGCTACTGTCTAAATTTGCTTCTGAAAAATATAAAAAAATCTACAAAAATTAAGACATACCCCCCCCACCCCCACCCCCCTTCATACAAAGTATTTCCTTAGGTAATTTGGTTCAATATATTTTGGTCCTTCGGATATTTTCCAACCCCTTGGCAAATTTTTGGTTTCACAATTTTGGTTCAAGTACTACTGATAAGAAGAAGTTGTTTATTAAACGGCCGTCTAGTGCTGTAAAATCAACACCGTATACATGTAATATGTGATTACATATTATACCAGTTTTAATTTTACAGCGCTAGACAGCCGTTTCGGAATACAATTTTTATTTTTCATCAGTAGTGCTTGGACCAAAATTATGAAACCAAAATTATTTTGAAGATGTTGAAAAGGTACCCAAAAGACCAAAATATATTTTACCAAATTAAGCTAAGGAAATACTTTGCATGAGGGAGTATACCTTAGTTTTTGAGAAATTTCAAATTTTAACTTGCAGGAAATTTAGAAATATATTATATTTCTGACAATAATATCTGCAAGTCTATTTTGTTTATAATTGAACTTGGCATTTTTTTAATTAATGTACTGTTTCAGATTATCTTCCCTTTTCCTACAGATGAATATACCATCAAGCATATCTCCCCTTTCCTGCCCTGTAGACTTACAACATCACAGATCAAAAAGTACAAAAAGTACAAAATTATCTTCCTTTTTGCGCTCTGGTAAACCTGCACCTAAAGAGATCAAGAATAGAATTACACTCCTTTTTGCGCCCTGGTAATTCTGCACCATCAGAGATCAAGTATAGAATTACTTCCCTTTATACGCCCTGATAAGCATGCACTATTCTACATCAAGAAAAGATTTACCTCCCTTTCTTGCTTTGGTAAATCTGCACTATCAGAGATCAAAAATAGAATTACCTTCCTTTATACGCCCTGATAAGCATGGACCAGGCTACACCAAGTGAAGATTTACCTCTCTTTTTGCGCCCTGGTGAACCTGCACCATCAGAGATCAAAAATAGAATTACCCCCTTTAAGCGCCCTGATAAGCATGCACTATCCTACATCAAGTAAAGATTTACCTCCCTTTCTGCGTCCATGCAAACTTGCACCATCGGAGACCAAGTATAAACACCCTTTTTTGAACATTAAAAATAAAGATAATAATTAAAATAGAATTACCTCCCCTTGTCCACAATACATGGTGGTACAATTATCTAGAGATGCTGCATTATTGCAGTGCAGACATTTTTCTAGACCGGAAGCTGAAATATAATGTAAAAAGAATCCATTAATGGCATTATGATTATCAATATAGCATAAGAAGTTGAGCTAAGTAACGATGTTTTACGTCCCAATCAAGAATATTTCACTTATATCGACACGTCGCCAGCTATAGGTGAAGATGTAGAAATTTCGCATGTGCGTTGCGCTGATGGGACATTATACGACAGGGTTCGACTACCATGACAGGAGACTTCGTTAATTTAAAGTTCTTATCCGAAAGAACAATGCCTTTTATTTCGTAATGTCGATTGCTTGGCGAAAGAACAGTCACTACCCACTTTCAAGTCATTGTGTTTTTGCTCGATGATTTGGCTTCTTTGCCATTGTATTTTTATCCCGTTGCTTTGGCTCCGTCGCCATTGTGTTTTTACTCGATGGTTTGGCTTCTTCCCCATTGTATTTTTCTCCCGTTGCGTTGGCTTCATCGCCATTGTGTTTTTGCTCCATGGTTTGGCTTCTTCGCCATTGTATTTTAGCCCCGTTGCGTTGGCTCCATCGCCATTGTGTTTTTGTTCCATGGTTTGGCTTCTTCGCCATTGTATTTTAGCCTCGTTGCGTTGACTCCATCACCATTGTGTTTTTGCTCCATGGTTTGGCTTCTTCGCCATTGTATTTTTGTCCCATTGTGTTAGCTCCATCGCCATTGTGTTTTTGCTCCATGGTTTGGCTTCTTCGCCATTGTATTTTAGCCCCGTTGCGTTGGCTCCATCGCCATTGTGCTTTTGCTCCATGGTTTGGCTTCTTCGCCACTATATTTTTGCCCCGTTGCGTTGGCTCCGTCGCCATTGTGTTTTCCTCCATGGTTTGGCTTCTTCGCCATTGTATTTTGGCCCCGTTGCGTTGGCTCCATCCCATTGTGTTTTTACTCAATGGTTTGGCTTCTTCGCCACTATATTTTTGCTCCGTTGCGTTTGCTCCGTCGCCATTGTGTTTTTTCTCCATGGTTTGGCTTCTTCGCCATTGTATTTTTGCCCCGTTGCGTTGGCTCTATCGCCATTGTGTTTTCCTCCATGGTTTGGCTTCTTCGCCATTGTATTTTGGCCCCGTTGCGTTGGCTCCATCCCATTGTGTTTTTACTCAATGGTTTGGCTTCTTTGCCACTATATTTTTGCTCCGTTGCGTTGGCTCCGTCGCCATTGTGTTTTTGCTCCATGGCTTAGCTCCATCGCCACTGTGTTTTTGCTCCGTTGCGTTGGTTCCGTTGCTATTGTGTTTTTTCTCCATGGTTTGGCTTCTTAGTCACTGTATTTTTGCTCCGTTGCGTTGGCTCCGTTGCGTTGGTTCCGTTGCTATTGTGTTTTTTCTCCATGGTTTGGCTTCTTAGTCACTGTATTTTTGCTCCGTTGCGTTGGCTCCGTTGCGTTGGTTCCGTTGCTATTGTGTTTTTCTCCATGGTTTGGCTTCTTAGTCACTGTATTTTTGCTCCGTTGCGTTGGCTCCGTTGCGTTGGTTCCGTTGCTATTGTGTTTTTTCTCCATGGTTTGGTTTCTTAGTCATTGTATTTTTGCTCCGTTGCGTTGGCTCCGTCGCCATTGTGTTTTTGCTCCGTTGTCTTGGACTTGGTAAAACACCACGCGTATCAAAACATCATAATATACTACGAACAAATACTTACCTGTAGCTAGGAATGCCAGGAACAAAACACCTGAAATATTAAAAAAGTAAAAAAATAAATAAATAAATAAAAAGTAATTGAAACATACTAGTATCCCGTATAAAATCGATTTTTTCGAATTTTTCTTTTTCTTTATTCGCATGATAATGAATCAGGCCCCACTTTTATAAGCATTCCTTAGCTAAGGTTCCCCTTAACTTAAATCTGTCAAATTTTCAAATCTTTATAATTTTGTTATATTTCAAGATATTCGGGAATTTAAGGGGTCATTTTCAAGATCAATTCTAGATTAAAACATTCAAATTTGCAATTAATTTTGAAAAACGTATCTCTTAGTAATTCCGAAAAAAAGATTACCAAAATATGCTAGATTCAAGTTAAGGAACGATTCTGACACCAGTACCCTGGCCCGGTTTCACAATCATTCCTTAGCTATTATTTTCCTTAACTTAAATTTAACAAAATTAGTTATCTATTTTTGAACTACTGTTGAATATCTTTGTCATGTTTAAATCTAGAAATGATCTTAAAAATGACATCTTAAATTCCTGAATATTTAAAAACAATGAACAAAATTATAAAGATTTAAAATTTTACCAGATTTAAGTTACGGAAAATCTTACCTAAGGAATGATTGTGAAACTGGGGCTTGGTCCCTTTGATTATAGAAGATGGCCAGTGTTCAAGATCAGAATGGATGTTATGGTGAAACAAAATATTTCGAAACTAAGAATAAAGTTATAAAAAATCAGAAAGCGAATTTCGCACTGTTCAAGATCAAAACGGTATCCTGAAGCAAAATATTTCTAAAATGAAAATAAAGTTATAAAAAACAGAACATGAATTTCATTATAAACGTTACCTTTTATCATGAAATACAACATAGTTAGTGCCAATACAGCCACCGTTCAAGGAAATGGTTTATCAAGGTTAGTTCTCTAGTCTTAATAATGCTTATCTAAGGATCAGAGAAGGTCATACAAGTGCTAAAATAAACTCTGTTTGACAGATCATATCTAGGCCTGAAGTATGTTACATAACTTTTCAACATTTAGAGAGAGAGAGAGAGAGAAGAGAGAGAGAGAGAGAGAGAGAGAGAGGGATTGAGCTTGACTATGTTCAGAGAGAGAGAGGACAGAGAGAGAGAGAGAGAGGGGGGGATTGAGCTTGACTATGTTCAGAGAGAGAGAGCTTGACTTTGTTTAGAGAGAGAGAGAGAAGAGAGAGAGGGGGATTGAGCTTGACTATGTTCAGAGAGAGAGAGAGAGATTTACTTTGTTGAGAGAGAGAGAGAGAGAGAGAGAGAGAGGGGGGGGATTGAGCTTGACTATGTTGAGAGAGAGAGAGAGAGCCTGAGAGAGAGAGAGAGCTTGAGTTTGACTTTCTTGAGAGAGAGAGAGAGAGAGAGAGAGAGAGAGAGAGAGAGAGAGAGAGAGTTCATTATTCTCTAATTCTTTACTTTCCTGCTTCCTCGCCGCCTGACATTCATGATCTAAGAGAAGAGAATATTGACTGGTTCACCCAGCTGCAGTGTCCCTACAATGTGAGTTAGCACCTTAAAGAGTCGTCCTGACTGCCTGTTAGTACAAGGCAGATCATAAAACACACTCGCTAATCTCACACACACATGACCCTGTTCTTAGATCAATCCGAAGAGAATAGTGAAACAATGGGGTTCGCCGCTGTACCACGTGATACCTTCTAACGTGTCTGCGAAACGCTTGTTTCCAATGGACATGGAATCGCACAATACGACGTTTTCTCGTAAAAACGACGTTATTCCGGGAAATTGTGACGTTGACGTTTTCCAAAATGTTCCGCACAAACGTTAAGAGATATTGCCCACGTGGTACAGCGGCGAACCCATTTGGAAATCAACTTAAAATTTCGGCTAATAATGAATATCACTTTTATACTTTTATTTCTCGTGAGTTTTATCTTCGCGTAGAAACGGGAATGGGTTCAATCGCGAATTCAAATCAAACGCGAAAATTTTCATTATAAAATACATTTAATTCTTTGCAATAATCCACTATGGTAGCTAAGTCGTTAGAATGTTTGCTCCATGTGTTGGAGGTCATGGGTTCAAACCCCGTCCAAACTTGACAAAGACTTTAAAATAGGTAGTGAGTGTCCTTTCGCCAAGCACTCGGCATTTAGAAATGTGGGAGGTCATGGGTTCAAACCCCGTCCAAATCTGACAAAGATTTGAAAATAGTAGTGAATGTCCTATCGACAAGCACTCGGCATTTAGAAATGTGGGAGATCATGGGTTCAAACCCTGTCCGAATTTGACAAAGACTTGAAAAATAGGTAATGACTGTCTCTTCGCAAAGCGCTCGGCATTTAGAAATGTGGGAGATCATGGGTTCAAACCCCGTCCAAATCTTACAAAAATTTGAAAATAGTAGTGAATGTCCTTTCGACAAGCACTCGGCATTTAGAAATGTGGGAGATCATGGGTTCAAACCCCGTCCAAATCTGACAAAGATTTGAAAATAGTAGTGAATGTCCTTTCGACAAGCACTCGGCATTTAGAAATGTGGAAGGTCATGCGTTCAAACCCTGTCCGAATTTGACAAAGACTTGAAAAATAGGTAATGACTGTCTCTTCGCCAAGCGCTCGGCATTTAGAAATGTGGGAGATCATGGGTTCAAACCCTGTCCGAATCTGACAAAGATTTAAAAAATAGTAGTGGATGTCCTTTCGCCAAGCACTCGGAATTTAGAAATGAAAGTCACGGGATCCTTTGGAAGAGACCACAACCGATGCCTCGTGTCTCGGTAGGCGTAGGACGTTAATGAACCGTCCCTGCAATTAATATTGCCCTGAGGGCATTGCAAGAGTATAAAATTCTGCCATTTAAGTTAAAGCTGGTGACGCCTCGATATAAGTGAAATATCGTTATCGTAAAGCCCCATTCAATCATTCAACAACTTCAACAATATACACGTGTTTTGATTATTTATGTTAAACCACATTCGACATAGACAGTCGCTTTGAACCGGGTCAACTACATTTGCACTTGAAATTGATAACAACATATTTCCTTATGCAAAACGTGGTGACCCTAAGTCGTCGTTACTGCTGTGGCGTAGCACGAGTTTTAAGAAAAGGAGATAACGGTGATTTTTTTCGTCAGTGCATTAAAACCCTGTATAGACTTGTTGAAAGATTAACATTGAGCTGAGTAATGGTATTTACTGTCTCAGTCAAGAATTTTTCACTTATATCGAGACGTCGACTGCTATTAGCGAAGGTGTAAAAATTTCGCATATGCGTTGCGCTGATAGTATTATATATATACAGTAGGGTTTTTATCGTACCACGCCTACCGTGACACGGGACTTCGTTA
This sequence comes from Anadara kagoshimensis, assembly GCA_021292105.1. Taxonomy (NCBI): domain Eukaryota; kingdom Metazoa; phylum Mollusca; class Bivalvia; order Arcoida; family Arcidae; genus Anadara; species Anadara kagoshimensis. The sequence continues at coordinate 32,195,141 of CM037868.1, forward strand.
ATTTTAAGTTCTCATCCGAAAAATAGTGACTTTCATTTCGTAATGCCGAGAACTTGGCGAAATAACAGTCACTACCCACTTTCAAGTCTTGGGTTAGACGCGATCGGGGTTTGAACCCACGACCTCCAACGTACGGAGTGAGCACTCTACCAAATGCTGAAGTGCCACAATGTTCCATATTCCTGTGAGGGAGTTATTGTAAAACAAAAAGAAAAGAAGTCGAAGTTCGATTGCCTAGTGACCGAAAAGAGGTCAAGGGTTAGTACAAATACAGTCTCGTGCCAAAAGTATTCGCGGAAAATGGCCGACGTCAACATAGAGTTATCTCGCTTTGGACATCGTTTGGTTGTTAATGTTATCTATTCTCCGTCCGTCCGTAGTCTGTAAATCTTTGTTTTATGTACGTTTTTGTGTATTGTTTGTGTATAGTGAACATGCGTAATGTGTTGTGACGTATCTCTGTCCATGTGCATTTGTTTACCAATATATATTCTGTAATCACGCACGAAATCCGTTGCATTCTTGTCGCGCTCACGAATTTTCTTTTTGCATGAAACTTTTTTCTTATTTCATTAAACAGCAAATCATCAAACTAACAGCACCTATTTTTTTTACATTGAACGAACATCTGGTAAGAAAAACTTAATTTATTTTTCCCGTTTTTGAATTTTTATAATTATTTTCGGCATATTTTATTTTGTAATTTATTTCATTTACCGAATATTTATGAGTGTTTCAATCTGCTGTATTTTCAGACTTTCATTTGTTGTAATCTAAGCCGTCGAATAAACATATATGTACCTGAGGACATCGTCGTTAGTTTTTATCATAAATGCGAGAAACCTGTGTTATATTAAAACACTTAAAAACTTAATGAAAATATTATAACTTACCTTCAGTATTTCGTAAGGTGGCCTTTGAAACTAATACATGCTAGAATTCGTTTTGGAATGGAGTTATACAGATTCTGTATGTAAACCACTGCAAAGTCTTGCCAGATGTCAAGAATGGCATCAAAACGCTGGGTAGAGGTGGAGATCACTGGTGCACGCAATTGAAGAGTTCTCTTAATTTTAAGCCAACAATTTTCAACTACAATGTATATTAATGTCCGGTGATTGGGCAGGCCATACCATGCCATGAATATTATTGTCATGCTTGTATCTTTCTACAATCCTTGCCCTATGGACAGGGGCATTGTCGTCTTGAAAAACGTACGAATTGTCTGGGAAATCATCATATCTTTATTTCCTCTATTAAAGAGATTACAATGTGATTTTAAGAAAATTATAAACACAGAACATAAACAATAAATTTAAACATAATTAAACAAACAAAAATTTTCATTATACATAATATTTATATAGAAACAAGATAGTTTTATATACGTGCATTCATGCGGCACGCTTCTAGATCAACAGCAGGCAGAGCAGACGATCCAGTGGTTGGGCAAGTTATCCCCACCAACAAGTTACATGCAATACCTGCTATCCATCTAGACCGTGTTGGGCGGACATACACGTATACAGTGCCCGCCGCTCCACCGGACCGCGCTGCATGACATATACATATCACATTCAATGTATAGTGTAGTGAAACACTTCCCATGTAAATATGGACTTAAGCCTATAATTGCTGTGTCTGACCATGAGATATATACACTGCTGAAACGTATTGTATAAAGCAGAAACTACTGTGTAGTCTGAATTGCCTTAACACAACTGTACCAATGTCTGTGAGTGGTGGTTTACCCAGTAGGATCTGTGTGAGTTCAATATCATCGTAAAATGTAAGCTCGACGGTAAGATTTATGTGAAATAATGAAGATACCATGGACCAAAAACTGGATCTATACGGATCGGTAAGAGAACATACGCAGAGAATGTGTTGAAGTATGTCTGTGTAGCATAACTGCAACACATTCTCAGCGTATGACGCGTTTGTAGTCAAATGATGTCATTAATTAACGTTTGTGCGGAACACTTATTTCCAATGGATATGAAATAACATGAGACGACGTTTTATCAGCGAAAACGACGTCATTCCGGGAATCTGTAACGTTGACGTTTTCCAAAACGTTCCGCACAAACGTTAAGAAGTATTGATCACGCGGTACAGCGGCGAACCCCATACCGTTGAAAGGACATATTCGTATGTGTCCGTATGCAGGCTGCCGGTAGAGAACACATATGTCCGTGTGGCAGCAAGAGGGTTAACGCTAAGCTATTGAATTGGTGCTGAATCAACAACGCATCTCGGTCCCTATATCTCGGATTTGTTTCGGCAGATGTTATAAATCTCTTGTCTGTTTTTCGACCACTTGCTCTCCATAGATTGTCCTCTCAGCAGCTGAGCTCCGACATTTTTCGTTAGTTAAGTCTTAAACTTTCGACAGGTCTGCACTGTATATATAGGTAACGAAGAACCGAGATAAGTTGTCAATTGGACACGTATTCGATAGGTCGTCGTTAAACTTTCGACAGGTGACACTGGACATCGGTTTTTAAGGTCTCTTCCGAAGAACTCCGTGACTTTTATTTTTAAATGTCGAGTATTTGGGCGAAAGAACAATCATTATCTTTTATCAAGTGTATAGGTAAGATCACAACCGGGTTCGAACCTATGACCTTCCACATACGAAGCGAGCACTGTACCAGTTAGACTACCGTAGTGGTCGCTTAGCTTGATGCAAGTACTTAAGCACTGATGTTTAAATAGTCACAATAAGTTAAGTTTGGTTGGTTGAATTTTGCTTAACGTCGCTTCAGCAATTTTAAGCTATTCGCGACGAGAACTATTCACTTTCACGCATGTGTTTTGAGCGGGGCTCTAACCCACAGCGGTTAGAAACCCTGGATTTGTAGACTGACGTCTTATCTATTAGGCCACCGCGCCTCTCAACAGTGTAGGCCCATCAAATGTTACACGTATTACAAATCGGCAGAGATCATCTCCAGATTTCTTTTCCTACAGTTAAAAGCTGTCGAAAATAAAACGCTGAGCTTACAAAAAGGGGCCGTGACTCGTCTTCCGAGTGGCTGAGGTAAGACTAGCAAGTGGCTGGAAGGCTCAACAGATATATATAGCATCTACCGAAAATCTGGCGAAATAGCTAACGAAAGACTGGGATGACCACGAGTTGAGTTGAGTGATGGTGTTTAACGTCCCAGTCACTTATATCGAGACGTCGCCAACTATAGGCGAAGCCGCACAACAGTAATTTTGCTTGTGCATTGCGCTCATGGCATTATACAGCAGGGTTCTTTATCGTGCCAAGCCCACCGAGACACGGAATCTTGTTTACTTTAAGATCCCACCCGGAAGAATCGTGACTTTCATTTCGTAATGCCGAGTGCGGAAGAACAGTTACTACCGAGATGACCACGAGCTGCACGAATGAGTGTTAAACTATCGACGGGTCTGCACAGTGTATTTCGACAACTCTGCAGATTTTTAGGTAATGGGTATCGAACAACTATCGACAGATTTGTACTGTGTATGATTTTTTGACAACATTGTTCGACAGGAAGATTAAATCTAATTTTAAGTTTAACCATATTCATTATTTCTAAAAAACCCTTTTTCAGAGATTAAAGCCATATTTTACAAACAATTACTATTTTTCTTTTTGCATCATTCAATTTGGAAGTGACATAATATACAATGTCAGATTCTGCTAAAATTCATATTTCAAAAAATCTGCACACTCCGTAAAATTTTAAATTTCAATTCAAACGGAAAAATGTCTATGTCCGATAACTCCTCCTTCTTATCCTTATAAGGCATGACTGATAACTGGAAATGTAGATGACATCACGACTTACCTGCCTAGATTATAATGATAAAAGAAGGTGGTATTGAACAACTGTGGACCTTGAGCCTGTGACCAGGTTTACAATACCACTTTCTTTTATTATAATAATTTGGACAATTAATGGAATTTTTCAGTTTGAAGTTCAATTTTACATTGTGGAAGTCAAAGTTTTAAATTCTAGGACCAGATCTGTCTTATTGTATGTGTGTCTGCGCGCCATTTGTAAGAAATTTATTGACGCAAATGACCCCCGCAGAACCGAATTTTCCATGACCTTGACGTAGGTCATATCACAAAGGTTAAGATAACAATAGGTATCAGGTATCAGGAACATCGGGTTACAGTGTATAATCACAAAGGTCAAATTATCTTGATAAGCCAAGGGTTTAAAATTACAGATCTATATGGATTAAATAGGTCAAGGTCAAGGAATATAGTTGACGTTAAAACGATGAGTAATGGTGTTTAACGTCCCAGTCAAGAATATTTCACTTATATCGAGACGTTGAAAGCTATAGCCGAGGGTGCCGAAATTTTGCCTGTGCGTTGGACTGATTGCATTATACAGCAGGGTTCTTTATCGTGCCAAGCCCACCGTGACACGGGACCTCGTTTATTTAAGTTCCCATCTGAAAGAACCGCGACTTTCATTTCGTTATGTCGAGTGCTTGGCGAAAGAACAGTCACTACCTACTTTAAGTCTTGGGTCAGACCGGGGGGGGGGGGGGGTCGAACCCACGACCTCCCACTGCGGTAACTCAGTTGGTTAAAACGATGAGGTGGGGGTACTAGTCCCTCGCGAGTCTAGTTTTTTAATTAATGTATTGAAGATATAAAATTATTGTAAAAAAATAAAATTATTTAAGTGGTTTCCTCCTACAGACATTCACTGAATATCATAACACAGGTGTTGGAGATTGATTTAATACATCGCGTTAAAAAACTCTATTAACATGGTTGTTGTAAACATGTTTAAGAATCCATACAATCATGTATGTTTTACTTAAAATCATTAACATTTAAGATGGGTGCGTAAGTGTCATATACCATGTAAGTTCGAATCCCGACCGGGTCTGATCCAAGACTTGAAAGTGGGTAGTGACTGTTCTTTCGCCAAACACTCGGCATATGAAAGTCACCTGTTTTTCAGATGAGAAAATAAACGAGGTGCCGTATCACGGTGGGCTTGGCATGCTAAAGAACCCTGCTGTATAATGCCATCAGCGCAACACACAGGCAAAATGTCTGCACCTTCGCCTATAGCTGGCGACGTCTCGATATAAGTGATATTATTTACTGGCCATGGGACGCTAAACACTGTTACTCAACGTAACTTAATGTAAAATTGAATAAGTTTTAAATTCTAGGACTAGATCTGTGTGTTTGCGCGCCATTTGTAAGGAATTTCCTGACGCAAATGGATTTCGAGGAACCGTATTTTCCATCATGATGTAGGTCATATCACAAAGGTCAAGGTCACAAAAGTTAGTTTTGAATTATAATTCAGGCTAAATCTAGCCCCAAATGATAAAATTTTGGCTAGGAGAGTGTACAAATTAGAACAAAATTATTAAAAAATATTTGGATATGGTGCGCGAGTACTGGTCAAATTGGAGTATAATACGTCCGTTGGAAAATCCGATCTAATTTACCCCCCCCCCCCCTATTTTTCTGAGTAATCTTATATAAAAATATAATTCAGATTTAAAGAGCAGTTGAAACAATTTATAACAAGACTAGTTTCCTTATTAAAAAGTTAATTATAAATTCATTTGATAAACTTACCCGGTAACTCTTTTAATTTTTTCATTTTTATTTTCGTGATAGATTGCTGTTTTTATTCTAGATCTACAGTACAGACCTGTTAAAATTTAACATCAAGCTGACGAATTAGTGTCGAATCTTACAGTTCACCTTGGGTCCTCATTACCTATAACAGTTTTTCGGTAGCTGTGATCTATCTCTCGACAGTTTTTCGGCAGCTGTGATCTTTATCTCTAGACAGTTTTTCGGTAGCTGTGATCTATCTTTAGACAGTTTTTCGGCAGCTATGATCTATCTCTAGACAGCTTTTCGGCAGTTGTGATCTATCTCAAGACAGTTTTTCGGCAACTGTAATCTATATCTCGACAGTTTTTCGGCAGCTGTAATCTTTATCTCGACAGTTTTTTGGCAGCTGTGATCTATCTCAAGACAGTTTTTCGGCAACTGTAATCTATATCTCGACAGTTTTTCGGCAGCTGTGATCTTTATCTCGACATTTTTCTTTAGTTGTGATCTATATCTCTCAGCAGTTTTTCGGCAGCTGTGATCCATATCCCGACAGTTTTTTTGCAGCTGTGATCTATATCTCGACAGCTTTTCGGCAGCTGTGATCTAAATATCTCGACAGCTTTTCTTCAGTTGTGATCTATATCTCGACAGTTTTTCGGCAGCTGTGATCTAATTATCTCGACAGCTTTTCTTCAGTTGTGATAGTTTTCTCGGAGGTTTTTCGGCAGCTGTGATCCATATCCCGACAGTTTTTTTTTGCAGCTGTGATCTAAATATCTCGACAGCTTTTCCTCAGTTGTGATCTATATCTCGACAGTTTTTCGGCAGTTGTGATCTTTATATCTCGACAACTTTTCGGCAACTGTAATCTATATCTCGACAGTTTTTCGGCAGCTGTGATCTTTTTCTCGACGGTTTTTCGGCAGCTATGATTTATATCTCGACAGTTTTTCGGCAGCTGTGATCTATCTGTCGACAATTTTCTCAGTTACTATCTATCAACTCGACAACGAACTTCGACTCTTTTCATTAGATCTACGTTAAACTGTTGACAGGTCTGTACTGTCATATACATATATATATTAACTGGTAAGCGAGCATTACTTGTTAATTTCCGAGGCCGACTCTTATTCCATATGTGTGTGATTTCTGCTCTCGATATGAAATTGACACTTCTGGTCGTTGGTGAGTATATAATTTTACCATGTTCTTACAGAGGAAGCCATCGACGTTGGCATCCCCTTTCGCACCTCCGCCACTTTTTCATTTTAGATTTTTTAAATTCTATTTTAAATAGAATTATATCAATTTTAAATTGACAGATTTAAAAATACTTTAGTAAGATTTACTTCTATTTAACTACAGGGAACTTTAATTTTACTATCCTTTGAATATATGTTGAATAATGTTGAGTCCTTGAGATTGTTGAGACAAGTCCGCCTTTTGACATATTGTGTTTGAAGCTACTTGTTTTTTTTTTAATTTTGAAGACGACTTAGCCGTTTGTAGAATACATGTTGAACGAATCCGTCGAAAGTTTAACTTAGCGAACGAGTATTTTTCACAGGCTAATTTTTCGTCGACAATTTGTTCACTCGCTGGCGAGCTACAATGTATATCGCAGCAAAAAGAATTAAATTGAGTAACGGTGTTTAACGTCCAAGTCAAGAATAATTCACTTATATCGAGACGTCGCCAGCTATAGACGAAGGTGCAGAAATTTTGCATGTACGTTGCGCTGCAGGGTTCTTTAGCGTGCCAAGCCCACCGTGACACGGGACCTCGTTTATTTTAAGTTCCCATCCTAGTCAGGGGGCAGATCCCAAAAATGTGACACCCCCTAAACTTTTTTGTTAAAAGCAGGAAACATGGTGGATCTTATTGCCCTATATGTACCTAGTTAGGCTAGGTATGTTTCCACCTTGACTTTTTCCGTTTAATGAAAATATGGCTGCCAATCCAAGATGGCCGCCAAAAATGATAATTTAATTAAAAAAATTATTATCAAATCAACCACTTAACCTTTTGAGTTGAAATTTGGTATTTGATCAATTAAATATTTATACTAATTTTCCATGAATAATTATTGATTGTAAAATTCAATATGGCTGCCATTTTCAAGATGGCTGACGTATAATCATCGTGCTGCATCTTAAATCAAAAACAACAAAGGATGTCATTAATTTATGACATAAAACCAATGTATTGTATTTAAAATATATGTACTTAGTTAGGCTTAGTATGTTTCTACCTTGACTTTTTCCGTTTAATGAAAAAATGGCTGCCAAATCCAAGATGGCCACCATAAAAGGTAATTTTAAGATTAAAATTCAATAACGAATCAACGCTTGACCCTCTGAGTTGAAATTTGGTATTTAATCAAATAAATATTTATAATAGTTTTTCATGAACAAACGTTGGTTGTAAAATTCAATATGGCCGCCATTTTCAAGATGGCCGACTTATAATCACCGCGCTGCACTTAAAATCAAATACAACAAAAGATGTCATTATTTTATGACAGAAAACCAATGTATTGTATTTAATATATATATATATATATATATATATATATATTAATATAGAGTTGAAAAACAATCTCTTATTTCCATAACATTTATTGTAAAACAAAAACCAACACTATAACAAAAACATCGCTACAAAGGATAAGCGGATGACCATTATTTGTTTCTTTGGCACTAAGAACAATTCTTGTGTCTGCCTCTTTAGAGCTTGCTCAAAGACCTGATTTACCTCGTCCTGTACTCGAGAATGTAGTATTCGCATCCAAAAAACCCTAACCTATCCATCAACTGCTTGCCATACACCATTTTTGTTTATCTTATTTGATATAAAACTAAAAGAAATAGATATGTATATTGAATTATTCCAATTTTCAACTTTCCATCTCTATTCTGCAGTGCATGTATTATTCCTTAAATCGAATTATTCTTATTAGTTCTTACTGGTTTTAAGGCTCTATGATTGTGATTTGTGGATGGATTGTGTGTTTGTTTTTGATTTATTATTTTCTTGTCAGACTTTATAGAATGCTCAAAAATATCAATCAAACAAAACATCTACCGGTACGAAAGCCTATTAAGCTCATAAATAAATAAAAATTAAAAGGCGTAATAACGCGAAATAAAGGCGTTATAATGCGAAAAAAGGCGTTATAACGCCTTTAGAAAGGCGTAATAACGCGAATTGAAAGGCGTTATAACGCGAAGTTAAGGTGCCTTCCCATAATGATGATCTCTACCCCCACCCCCACCCCCCACCCCCACACTTTACATACATATTAAAAGTGTGTGTGTGTGTGTGTGTGTGTGTGTGTGTGTGTGTGTGTGTGTGTTTCCTGCACAACTATATGTAATCTAATAAGCTGTTTTATATGTATTTATTCTATGAAAATTAAAAAAAAATTGCTCATCATCCGATCCTGCGCTGAAATGAACATACTATTTCAGTAAAACAGAAAGAAATGTTTCTTTTTTTAATGTTAAAGTGTTGTTTTTTCATAAAGAGTATCATTTTATATATGGGGACGAAAATCTTTTAAGTAATCTGAAATATAAACATTGATAAACATTGGCAATGTACACATGGCTATATTTATTAAAAAGTTCCTGTCCAATTGTCAATCGCTAACTTTTAACAATGATTAAATGACACCTGTGACATCTTAGTATGAATAGATCTACAGTTGCCTTAAGCTTTTCAAACTAAAACCAATCTGTTTGTGGTGAGGGTTGTTAACATTCTCAAGTGACTGCTCTATATATAGACAAAAAGGCGTTATTACGCCTTTCTAAAGGCGTTATAATGCCTTTCGATTCGCGTTATTACGCCTTTCTAAAGGCGTTATAACGCCTTTATTTCGCGTTATAACGCCTTTCAATTCGCGTTATTACGCCTTTATTTCGCGTTATAACGCCTTTCAATTCACGTTATTACGCCTTTATTTCGCGTTATAACGCCTTTCAATTCGCGTTATTACGCCTTTATTTCGCGTTATAACGCCTTTCAATTCGCGTTATTACGCCTTTATTCGCGTTATAACGCCTTTCAATTCGCGTTATAACGCCTTTCAATTCGCGTTATAACGCCTTTTTTCGCATTATAACGCCTTTATTTCGCGTTATTACGCCTTTTAATTTTTTTATTCATGAGCTTAATAGGCTTTCGTATACCGGTACTCTATTCCTGAAATGACACTTTGTGCTATCTGCAAATCTACATGCTATCTGCAAATCATCAAAGGTTTGTGCATTGGTGCTTTTCGAATGCTGTTAACCAATGTCATACTCTCTATTATGGTACAAATCTTTATACCTTTTTCTGAACATTTCTGGGTGACTTCATCAACCTGTGGCTACATCAGATGTTTGTTGATTGGTCGTAAACTACCTGATGATGTTACTTAGAATACAAATTACTTCTTTCTGTCCAGTATCTGACTATCACCATTACCTCTTCCTGCTTTCACTGGCACAGTTATATTATTTAGCTATTATTGTTTTCATTTTTGAAACTCCATAATTCTACCAAAAATATAAAGACATGTACGATAATATATGGTACGGCATTGGTAATCAGCATTGGAAAACCACAATATGTACTTTGAAGATTGTCTCGCAGCAACCACAAAGTATCGTTTTAGAACATAGTATTAGAGTAGATGATTTGCTTTTATAAAGGCTTGAATCAGACAAAAAATAAATAAATTTAAATCAAAAGCACAATTATGAAGCAAAGTAAAAATCCTGAAACTTTTAAATGAAGTTTAACACAGGAACATCCACCAGGGAAGTCAGAGCAAGTGACCTGGAAGGGTAATTGAGCACCCAATACTTTTTAGAATGAACAGAACATGGAACTTTGGGACGCCACATATCCATGGTATTTTCGGATACAGAGTCACCATACTATATTGTGATGACAGCCAAAAAACTTTATGAGGGCCTTAATAAGCCAAGGTTTGCACTATCTCTGCATCAACAATTTTGTTAGCAGTTTGCACCGTTGTATAAACAGATTTAAAGAATGCAGAAGAGAGATGGAATTCCATGTTGCCTGAAAATTTAAACAACTTTATAAATACGGGAGAGAATAAGGCTTAATGACTAGTTTTATATCAAATGAGTTGAACAAGGAAGCACAAGGCAAAAAGTCAGTGGTTAGTGGAGGGTTGCCAATCCAATTACTACATTCTCGAGTACAAGGCGAGATACATCAAGTCTTTGTGCAAACCATAAATAAGCAGACTCAATACTTGTTCTTTATGCCGAGCGAGATGGATAGAATAACGGATAATGATCAGATGTTTGTATTCTCTTGGTTTTGTTTCACAACTAAACAGTAAGGTTTAAGTGAGTTCTAGAACAAATAAGAAACCGAAATTTCCAGGATTCAATAAGAAATATGAGAAGAAAAACATTTAGATCTGATGGTATTTGATCAACAGACAGTGATTAAGCTTCCTGCATGGGAAGTCTTCAAACAAATTACAGAGCTTGAAAACTCTGAACTAAAAGCTTATGAACATACGTATAAACAAGATACTTTCTGGTCATGCACATTAAACACATTAAATATCGGGAAATGGTTTGGAATTTGTGTTTATTTCCTTAGTAAAAACTATCATTAACTCTTGTTAGTAGTTGGAAAATTGCCCTCCAATATTAATGAATGTGGAATTGTTGAATCTTTGTGATGTTTTTGCAGTGTAATTATTGTGAAAAATAAATTCTATTGCACAGTTGTTTGTGGATGTGAATCATGCTGGTGTTAAGCTTTTGAAGGAGCCAGTTAACTAGTATATATATATATATATATATATATATATATATATATATATAAACAAATTCAATAGATTGGTTTATTGTATCAAAACGATGCAGTGTGGTGATTATAAGTCGGCCATCTTGAAAAAAAGCGACAATATTGAATTTTACAACCACAGTTTGTTCATGAAAAACTATTATAAATATTTAATTTATCAAATACCAAATTTCAACTCAAAAGGTTAAGCGGTTGATTTGCTATTGAATTTTAATTCTAAAATGATCTTTATTTGGTGGCCATCTTGGATTTGGCAGCCATTTTTTCGTTAAACGAAAAATTAAAGTGGAAACATATTAAGCCTAACTAAGTACATATATTTTAAATACAATACATTGGTTTTATGTCATAAATTAATGACATCCTTTGTTGTATTTAATTTAAAATGCATCACGGTGATTATACATCGGCCATCTTAAAAATGGCAGCCATATTGAATTTTACAACCAATAATTATTCATGGAAAATTAGTATAAATATTTAATTGATCAAATACCAAATTTCAACTCAAAAGGTTAAGTGGTTGATTTGATATTGATTTTTTATACTTAAATTGTCATTTTTGGCGGCCATCTTGGATTGGCAGCCATGTTTTCATTAAACGGAAAAAGTCAAGGTGGAAACATACCTAGCCTAACTAAGTACATATAGGACAATAAGATCCACCATGTTTCCTGCTTTTAACAAAAAAGTTTAGGGGGTCGATAAAGAGGCTACTTTTTGAGATCTGCCCCCTGACTATCCGAAAGAACCGTGACTTTCATTTCGTAATGCAGAGCGTTTGGCTAAATAACAGCCACTACCCACTTTCAAGTCTTGGGTCAGACCCCGCTGGGGTTCGAACCCACGACCTCCCACTTACGGAGCAAGCACTCGTTGCATACGTATTTATGATGGGTCGTCATGTGCAGCACCAAGTTACGAAACAGGTCCTATATCATTGTTCTGTATGTAGTCAAGCGTTCTAAATGTTGCTATTCGTAGCTGATGGAGTTACAGTCGAACCTGTCTTAAAGGCCACCTGGTTCCCTTGGGTGGCCTTTATAGACAGGTTGTTTGACTGTATATTAGAGCACATTATATCTGATTTATTCCTAATGTAGCTAGCAGGGCATGTGGTTTTTTAAATTCATTTTGGTACAAAAAATAATTTCTACTTTACAGCATCTCTCTTGATTATTCAAGTTGGTAAGTATATTTTAGTCCTTCATTATGATGTGGCCTAATAATTTTTGTTGTTGCTATTGCCGTTGTTGTTGCTGTTGTTGTTGTTGTTGTCGTAGTTGGTGTTTTCATCTGTGTTACTTTTTTTGCTGTTGTTCTAAATTCTTGTGACGTCTGTTGTTGTATTGTGGTGTTGTTTTGCTGTTTTAATTCGTGTTACTTTTGTTGTTGTTGTGTTGTTGTTGTACTGTGGTGGTGTTGTTCTTGTTGTTGCTACTTATGCCTTTGTTTCTGTTGCTGTTACCGAGAGTGATATTGTTGTTGTTGTTTAGTTGATGTTTTCATCTGTGTTACTGCTGTTGTTGCTTTATTAAATTCGTGTTTCTTTTGTTGTTGTGTTGTTGTTGTACTGTGGTGGTGTTGTTCTTGTTGTTGTTACTTATGCCTTTGTTCCTGTTTCTGTTTCTGAGAGTGATATTGTTATTGTTTAGTTGATGTTTTCATCTGTGTCACTGTTGTTGTTGCTGTTATTAATTCGTGTTAGTTTTGTTGTTGTTTTTGTTGTACTGTGGTGTTTTTTGTTGGTTGTGTTGTTCTGGTTGTTGCTACTTATGCCTTTGTTCCTGTTGCTTTGAGTGATATTCTTGTTGTTGTTTTGTTGATGGTTTTATCTGTGTCACTGTTGTTGTCGCTGTTTTTAATTCGTGTTACTTTTGTTGTTGTACTGTGGTGTTGTTTATGTTGAGCAGTGAGAAATCGTTGTTGTTGCTCTTGTTTTGTTTGTGTGTCACTGTTGTTGTTGCTGTTTTTAATTCGTCTTTCTTTTGTTGTTGTTGTACTGTGGTGTTGTTTTTGTTATTGTTACTTAGATCTTTGTTCCTGTTGCTGTTTGCTGAGAGTGATAGTGTTGTTGTTGTTTCTATCTGTACATGTGTTATAAAAGGCAAACAACTATGACCTGCCCGCATAACCTTTTATTATAAATACTAATATGGATTGTTCCATCCAATAAATGGGTAGTGATAAGATCTAAGTTAATACAAACACGTGCACAGGTTCGCTCTATGAGGTGCGTATATCTCATGATCATGCATACAAAATAAACACCTGTGTTTCTTATACATAGATGAATTTGGTCCGGGATAAATATTTAAATTAGAAGTCAAACAGACAGGTCAATTATGTTAACCTATATAAGTAAACAACATTGACCTGTCCGTTTAACCTTTAATTTAAAAATTGATCACGATTCAGTACATTTATATACAGGGACACAGCAGTTTGTTTCTTCTGCATAATTCAAGTGCCTCGTGTATGCACTAGTTACCTGCTATCCTCACATTACCCATGTAATGGGTGGACCCTCCTATATAAATATTCGTAATGAAAGGTCAAACGGACAGGTCAATGTTGTTTACCTATACCGTGCATTGTTATTGCTTCTGTTGTTGTTGTTATTGTTGTAACTGTTATTGCCTATGTTACCATTGTTATTGATTCTGTTGTTGTTGTTATTGTTGTAACTGTTTTTGCCTATGTTACCATTGTTATTGCTTCTGTTGTTGTTGTTGTTGTTGTTGTTGAAACTGTTTTTGCCTATGTTACCATTGTTATTGCTTCTGTTGTTGTAACTGTTTTTGCCTATGTTACCATTGTTATTGCTTCTGTTGTTGTTGTTGTTATTGTTGTAACTGTTTTTGCCTATGTTACCATTGTTATTGCTTCTGTTGTTGTTGTTATTGTTGTAACTGTTTTTGCCTATGTTACCATTGTTATTGCTTCTGTTGTTGTTGTTGTTATTGTTGTAACTGTTTTTGCCTATGTTACCATTGTTATTGCTTCTGTTGTTGTTGTTATTGTTGTAACTGTTTTTGCCTATGTTACCATTGTTATTGCTTCTGTTGTTGTTGTTATTGTTGTAACTGTTTTTGCCTATGTTACCATTGTTATTGCTTCTGTTGTTGTTGTTGTTGTTATTGTTGTAACTGTTTTTGCCTATGTTACCATTGTTATTGCTTCTGTTGTTGTTGTTATTGTTGTAACTGTTTTTGCCTATGTTACCATTGTTATTGCTTCTGTTGTTGTTGTTATTGTTGTTGTTGTAACTGTTTTTGCCTATGTTACCATTGTTATTGCTTCTGTTGTTGTTGTTGTTATTGTTGTAACTGTTTTTGCCTATGTTACCATTGTTATTGCTTCTGTTGTTGTTGTTGTTATTGTTGTAACTGTTTTTGCCTATGTTACCATTGTTATTGCTTCTGCTGTTGTTATTGTTATTGTTGTAACTGTTTTTGCCTATGTTACCATTGTTATTGCTTCTGTTGTTGTTGTTATTGTTGTAACTGTTTTTGCCTATGTTACCATTGTTATTGCTTCTGTTGTTGTTGTTGTTGTTATTGTTGTAACTGTTTTTGCCTATGTTACCATTGTTGTTGCTGTTGTTTTTTTGTATCGTTGTTGCTTTGTTGTTGCTATTTTTATCTATGTCACTATTGTTGATTGTTGTGTTGTCGGCGTTGTTGTTGTTGGTGTTGGTTGTGATGGTGGTGTTGCAAGTTGTTGTTGATGTTGTTGCTGATGTTATTGCAAAAAAGCATGTGATTTACAATATCCAAATGCAATTATGAGCACTACACACTAAAAATTTTAATAGAAACATAAAAACGATTTTTTTTCTTCTGTAAAAATCGGATAAAGGTTAACTCATACATTGGCTCCTAATATATAATTACATTTTATACCAATTAACAGCACTAGATGGCCGTTTCGGAATACAATTCCTCATCAGTGGTGCTTGGACCAAAATCAAGAAACCAAAAGTGTTTTTAAAATGTTGAAAAGATACCCAAAGGACCAAAATATATTTTTCCAAATATAGCTAAAGGAATACTTTGCATGAGGGAGTATACCTTAGTTTTTGCGAAATTTCAAATTTTTACTAGCAGCAACTTTAGACATTAGAATATTTCTGATAATAATACACAATTATTGCCGACATCCTCGGGACACCAGCCACCAGCAGAGATACGGATCAGTTGTTTAAATAACATACTATACCAGTTTTTATTTTACAGCACAAAACATATAAATAATCATTTAAACTATACCCCCATGGGATGTTTAGAGTATATATATATATGAATTGCCCGGTCCGTCCGTCTGACCGTCCGTCTCAACATTGTGTCACTCCATATCTATGGATGGATTTCAGTCAAATTGTCCACAAAGGTAAACCAGCATGGGACAATGTGTCGGAAACTGATTTTGGATATAATGGTAAAGATTCAAGACCCAATGAATAAACCTCTACAAGGGGTACATGTATACATCAGCTTCAGTGAAGTTCTATTTTGAATAACATTTTCATATTTCAGTAATACAGTCCAACTTGCCTTAAAGACCACCTCTATATAAGGACCACCTGCTTATAAAGGTCATTAGAATTGTATCCAAATTGTTCTTTATTCATATTATTTGAACCTGTATATAAATGCCACCTGTCCGTAAAGGACACTTTTACTGGTTCCCTTGGGTGGCCTAATAGACAGGTTTGACTGTACTTTGTTGAAGCTAACACAGGTTTGAAAAACTGGATATAGATTAAGATATCAGAACACAGCTTTATCAAAGTTATATTGTTTGGGTTTTTTTTTTTTCTTTTTCTTTTTTTCAGGGTGTTGTCCACCCCCGCAACAATGTCCACCAGCGCCTAACCCACCCGATCCTCGACCTTGTCCGATGGCGACCGACTTTGTAATTCCAAATCCTGAAGGAGATCCCTGTACGACAGCTTCCGGAGATGGAAAATGTTGTCCATGCCATCCTAACGGATTTTACTGCCATGAAACATGAAACACAAAGACAGATTCATAAAGTATGTAATAATCAAAAACATTTATCAAACAAAGGATCCTGGAACAAGAGTACTGTCCCTTTATATAGAAATCAGTCTCAGGATCCCGGAACAAGAGTATTGTCCCTTTATATAGAATTCAATCTCAGGATCCCAGAACAAGAGTATTGTCCCTTTAAATAGAAATCAGTCTCAGGACCCCGGAACAAGAGTATTGTCCCTTTAAATAGAAATCAGTCTCAGGATCCCGGAACAAGAGTATTGTCCCTTTATATAGAAATCAATCTCAGGATCCCAGAACAAGAGTATTGTCCCTTTAAATAGAAATCAGTCTCAGGACCCCGGAACAAGAGTATTGTCCCTTTATATAGAAATCAGTCTCAGGATCCCGGAACAAGAGTATTGTCCCTTTATATAGAAATTAGTCTCAGGATCCCGGAACAAGAGTATTGTCCCTTTATATAGAAATTAGTCTCAGGATCCCGGAACGTATTGTCCCTTTATATAGAAATTAGCCTCAGAATCCCGGAACAAGAATATTGTCCCTTTATATAGAAATTAGTCTCAGGATCCCGGAACAAGAGTATTGTCCCTTTATATAGAAATCAGTCTCTTCAAAGCGGTGATTTTTTTATCATTTCAATATAAATTTTTAGAATTAATAATTAATTACCAATAATTCTATTGATCCTTAAGAACCTTACTTTTCGTTTATTTTCAAACGAAATTGCGTTTTCGCTGAGCTATTATAATTCAGCTTTACCACTACAGCTGGTAATATAAGCCTTTTGTTCTCTTGGCTCCCACATCTCGGTCCGCGTCGGCAACTGGAGTTTGACTGTTTTCGTTAACACACTATTGAACTTTTGACAGGCCTGTACTGTATTTCGGCTGATCGACATGTGAGCTTTGGTCTGGTTCAGGAAATGTCAATATGAAATGCCAAAAATTTGCTTAAAAATGATTTCCATGCATCACAGTTTTTGACCACCTGTCATTGATTTGTCAATAGTTCAAAGTCTTGTCTATACACTCGACTTGACAAACACACTCATCCATGTCTAAAGCGCAATCCAGAGGCAAAGTTAAAACTTGACAAGTTATGTTAAACACGTGAATTTTGAAATTGACAAGTTATGTTCAACACGTGAACTTTGAAATTGACAAGTTATGTTCAACACGTGAACTTTGAAATTGACAAGTTATGTTCAACAGGTGAACTTTGAAATTGACAAGTTATGTTCAACACGTGAACTTTGAAATTGACAAGTTATGTTCAACACGTGAACTTTGAAATTGACAAGTTATGTTCAACACGTGAACTTTGAAATTGACAAGTTATGTTCAACACGTGAACTTTGAAATTGACAAGTTATGTTCAACAGGTGAACTTTGAAATTGACAAGTTATGTTCAACAGGTGAATTTTGAAATTGACAAATTATGTTAAACACGTGAACTTTGAAATTAACAAGTTATGTTAAACACGTGAATTTTGACGAGTTATGTTACACACTTGAACTTTGATATTGACAAGTTATATTAAACACGCGAATTTTGAAATTGACAAGTTATGTTACACACGTGAATTTTGAAATTGACAAGTTATGTTAAACACGTGAATTTTGAAATTGACAAGTTATGTTAACACGTGAATTTTGAAATTGACAAATTATGTTCAACACGTGAACTTTGAAATTAACAAGCTATGTTAAACACGTGAACTTTGACGAGTTATGTTACACACGTGAATTTTGAAATTGTCAAGTTATGTTACACACGTGAACTGTGATATTGACAAGTTATGTTAAACACGTGAACTTTAAAATTGACAAGTTATGTTAAACACGTGAACTTTAAAATTGACAAGTTATGTTAAACACGTGAATTTTGACGAGTTATGTTACACACGTGAATTTTGAAATTGACAAGTTATATTAAACACGTGAATTTTGAAATTGACAAGTTATATTAAACACGTGAATTTTGAAATTGATAAGTTATGTTACACACGTGAATTTTGAAATTGACAAGTTATATTAAACACATGGACTTTGAAATTGACAAGTTATGTTACACACGTGAACTGTGATATTGACAAGTTATGTTAAACACGTGAATTTTGAAATTGACAAGTTATGTTCAACACGTAAACTTTGAAATTGACAAGTTATGTTAAACATGTGAATTTTGACGAGTTATGTTACACACTTGAACTTTGATATTGACAAGTTATATTAAACACGTGGACTTTGAAATTGACAAGTTATGTTACACACGTGAACTGTGATATTGACAAGTTATGTTAAACACGTGAATTTTGAAATTGACAAGTTATGTTAAACACGTGAACTTTAAATTTGACAAGTTATGTTAAACACGTGAATTTTGACAAGTTATGTTACACACTTGAACTTTGATATTGACAAGTTATATTAAACACGTGAACTTTGAAATTGACAAGCTATGTTACACACGTGAATTTTGAAATTGACAAGTTATACTAAACACGTGAATTTTGAAATTGACAAGCTATTTTAAACACGTGCACTTTGAAATTGACAAGTTAAGTTAAACACGTGAATTTTGACAAGTTATGTTAAACACGTGAATTTTGACAAGTTATGTTCAACACGTGAATTTTGAAATTGACAAGTTATGTTACACACGTGAACTTTCACCAGGGCAGGAAGTGAGACCAGATGCTGTGGAATGGTAAGGCACCTCCTGTTTAGCTAGCTACACCCGCCAAGTGTGTAATCAAAATCGAGTGAAGTAACATAGAATGATGGAACGTCAAATACATCCAGGACATTCCTGAACATAGACATTGAATAAATATTATAGTCTTTATTTTACCTGAAAATTGGCTTCAGTATGCCATCGACAAATTTCGTCATTCTTAATAGTACATATAAATGTGGGTTTGTTGAAATTGTTGTTATGTTGTTTAACGTCACATCAGCAAATTTTCCTGCTATTCCTGACGAGGGAAAGTTTGTCAATCTCTAAGAATTAATATAAAGAACGATTCCATGTGAAAGCGTGAGATGTTCCAGTGAGCTTTATGGTTTGCCTTGTACTAGCACGCACACAGGGTGTCTTTAATCGTCTTTGTGGCTGGCTCACAATCAGTGCATCTTATAGCACTCTCCCAACCATATTAAACAGTGGGTCCTGTACATGAATTTACTGTTCCATGATAAATATTTAAATTAAAGGTCAAGGTCATTAAAAAATCATTGTCTCTCAATAATAGTGATTTCGTTTAATACGGTTCGATATTTATTTTTTGTTTGTTGTTAATGAATTGTTAAATTTATTTTTGATTAATTAATGAATTATTTATTTATTTATATTCATTTGCAGGATTAGGAGTGTTCGTAAGGGTTTAAAATAACTACCAACTACCAACACTTCACAAAGAAATGGACCTTATACATGCAGTTCATGGAGATTTATTGTTCAATTGAGAGAAAAATAAAATTGCATTTAAAAAAAATGTGCAAAAAAATTAGACAGTAGAAGTGTTATATCTTTAATAAAAGCAAGCATATCTAGTGAATTGTTATCTCCGCAACAAGTTATTTTTGTGATTTGCACTTATGTTCAAAGGTCCATAACTCCGAGGAAAATGCCCAAACCAACTCGGGTTAGCGATATGTGCATCTCCTATCTATGTTGATATTTTGCACCATGAAATAAAGCTTCATAGTTTTGGAGAATGAGCGCAGACAAGAATTTCGGACGGACGGACGGACGGTAACTCGAAAGGCGGGGTTAATAAGACGTTGTATAATAAAAAGGGTAAAGTACAGAGTACTACAAACTTCTTTAAAGTTTAACGAATTACATGCATATGTAGTCGGGTCACTGCATCAGATCTTTTGTTGCGTGCCTATGGTGTTTTGATGGTTTTATTAGAGATGTACATCCAGTCAGCCATGGCAAATATGTAAGGTATGACTGGTCACATGCTGACCACCGGCCTATGTCTGCATGAAAACGTGACCAAGATGTATTTTACCAAAATCAGTTAGGTCATATCGAATTTATCATAGCTAACTTTTTGAGACATATTAATTATATATTGTTTTAATTTTTAATTTTCAGAAGCAGATAATTTTAATGAACAATTTTTATGTGACCAATACTATGTACTACCTTTTGGGTTAACGATCACTGCAGTAGCTCAGTTGGTAGATTGCTTGCTCCGTAAGTGGTGGGTTCGAACCCCGACCGGGTCTGACACCAAGACTTGAAAGTGGGTAGTGACTGTTCTTTCGCCAAGCACTCAATGCTATGTCAAGTGTCTAATGCCCCAGTCAAACATTCACGGATCACCTCGGATATACCACTACGGAATAAATTTCACAGATGAACCCGGAGGAGCCAATTTTCATTATCTTACACGGATCCGATACGAACGCAATAATACGAAGATTACCATTTCTGGTTTCCTTGGGGGTTGTTAATCCAGTGAGTCACTAAATATATAAGGGCTTACGATGTAATCAAAATGTTGTACATTTTTCGAAGCAAATTTTGCATTTAAATTGAAGGATTTTGTGTCAAAAATATCAAAATTTTCAGGGAGAATGCCCTCGGACCCCCCCCCCACCCCCCCCCCCCCTAGCTCGACGCGCGTCCGGCTTGCCTCGTCCACAAATCAATCCTAGTATCCTAGTTACGGCCCTGGAACGGATCAGTATTTTTTAATACGGTTATAGTCCGATCACATTTTCAGTGATGAAAAAACATGTTTTGAATGGGTGGTGTGATTCAAACTTAGATATCTCACTTGATTTAACTTCAGTAGACTTGAAATTTCACATGTGTTATTGGAACATATTTTTCATATTTTGAATATTTTTGCAAATATTCTCGACTTTTTCTCAATTTTTTGCTTTTAATTTATATGAATACATTTTAATAAACTTTTCGATAAAAGTTTGCTGAGAAGTAAATACTCATTCGTTTGCAGTCTTGTTTTAAAGATAAGTATTTAAAAATACTATTTTTCTATCTACATGGTTAAATCATTAATATTCACTGTAGTTTTTGAGTTTTTGAGAGTCAAAATTTAGCAATTAATTGAAAGGTAGCTGTTGTCCCTCTCATATGTTGATATGGCATATTCGACAGTTCCATTCTTATAAGTCATTCATAATTGGGTTCTGATTGGCTAATACGTATTCACGCGATACGGGTTTATACAGGTGTTCCTATTCCTAACCAGTATACGTCACGGACTAACCCATTGAACTTGTTTATGAATGAACAACAGGTAAAACAGCACACAGATCAAAATTATGAATAAAATTCATTTATTACACACGTTTGGCCTAGAACGACACAATTTTTAAATTCTATGTTTTAATACTACAAATCATTCAAGCTCATCTAACAAAGCCGCGATTTTGTCTCAAAAGATGTAGTTATTGGCGATAATGCATTTTACTACGTGATACGCATTGTCTGAATTCAGGTGCGCGTCTGATAAAACCGCTTTTATTTGATTTTTAGACTAAATATAAGAAATATAATCAACTTATTTAAACACATGTTATAAAAATACAGATCTACAAATAGCATTAATGAAATTTGAGGCAAGTAATCCACGATCTTTTTAAGGCCACGTCGGTTTTCATCACTGAATAAGTGATCAGACTATAAGTAAGGATATACTACGGTTGTTTGATCCGTGGTCAAATTTTAAACATGTTCAAAAATTGTCACGGATAAAGAAATACTACTACGAATGACTACGGCTACTATACGGAAAGCTACGGAACACTACAGATTACCACGAATGATGCCGGATCGTATCCGTCGCTAATCCGACGAGGTGATCCGTGAGCGTGAGACTGGGGTATTATTACCTACCTTAGTGATAACAATATGAGTGTGTTTAATGAAATTGTCACACTTTGTGCGACTTAAGAAATTACTTTACGGGGGGGACTATGAAATAATTCCGCCCGTCCTATTCCGTCCGCTGTGACAAATGGTGCAAATGAAATTCAAATATGTTTTTCATCACAAGCTATAGGTTTTTCATATATATTCAAAATTAAAAATACATTTTTGCTAAATAAATCGCTTTAATCAATATTTTAAAATCATATAATATGTTAAATATTTTAAGGAAGTATATCATTTTGATAAAAAAAATCTAACAGGAAGTACATGGTGTACTTTATGATAAAAATCAACATATATGGTGTTAAGGGGAGAGTATTCTCCATAACCTGAATGTTTTAACAGTTTAAAATTTAACATTTTTGACCAAAAATCTAAAAAGTGAAATATCCAAAATCGTTTTCGCTTTTTGAGTAATATCAAAAGAATTACCAAGACTCTTGAGTGATTCGCTGACCAAAGGTAAATCTGGACCACCGTTCGAAAAGTGTCACCCGCACTGTCGCACCCAAATTAGAAGTTTAAATTAGTTGCAAAATTTTGGTTTATGGTTGATTTCTCCTGTGTGTTACCATGTGTGGGCATGAACTCTTCACAGACTCTAAATACGATAATTATGTATACAGTCGAACCTGCCTTAAAGGCCACCTCTATATAAAGGCCACCTGCTTATAAAGGCCAGTATAATTGTATCTCAACTACTCTTCATTCATATTATTTTAAGCTGTATATATAGGCCACCTGCCCATAAAGGCCACTTTTACTGGTTCCCTTGGGTGGCCTGTATATACAGGTTTGACTGTATATCGATAAATATTAACATCTTTAGTATTGATTTATAAACATATAGAATTGTGGATGCGGTAGTTGAACTTGTCAAGAAAAATAGATATCAACTACTATTTATTTAGCATATTGCAGAGAACGCAAAATTGCAAAATATTTTAAGAATTTCAATATGACGGGTACAAATCAATGATTCTATTACTTACATGAGCTGAGTCGTCACTAAAAATTCCTGTTTCGGCTCCATCCTTGCTTCATGTATCATTTTATGCGACAAAATATCATCTGGGTGGGTGTTTACAATGTTGTTTTGTTTTACGAAATGGCGGGGTTCTTTAAATGTGACGTAGTCATAACGAAAGAGTTGATTATTTACGTTGGTTAGTGCAGCTCAAGAACGGATTGATTTTTGGTAACTAGGTTGGCCAAAATTGATTTAATAAAGTAATACAGTGAACTATACCTTTCTGCATCATCAATTTTTGGAAAAAAAAAATGATGCAAATTCAAACTTTTGAACCCAACCCGACCTTTGAGCTACCCTTCATTGTACCCCTTGCGAATTTACGTAAATAATAAATTCTTCCGTCATTATTACGTCACACGAAAGTCACCGCCATTTTGTCAAAAAATTTACCATTGTAAACACCCATCCAAAATACGTTTTGGTGTAAGGGGTTATAATGCATGGATTAGATTGAAATTAGGATTGTTAGCAACGACTCGGCTCATGTAAGTAAATGATTAATTGCTTTTTAACTGTTTCATTCAAATCTTTGAAATATTAGCGTTGTTCCTTTCTCTCAAGCAGAGTAAACGTACAGTACAGTGTATGTACACAAAAGTATCGGTACAACATGGTGCGCGTATTATATAATGTCCGTTGTTTCGATGAATGCAAATCTTGACGCTATCTTTTGATAACTCCGTTACGCCGTGTTATGTAATAATTGCCCAGTATTTATACAACTATAGTCTTTTTATAGTCTTTTTTTATTTAAAGAACTAAGCATGCAAACAATTCACCAAAGAATCCATTATCACAAATCAATTTTAATGTTCAAAGCTGTAAATAACATATCTCCATCATATATTTTTGATTTATTTAAATCTTGTTCTGATTGCAACACATATCAACTTCGATCTAGCCATTCTAACAATTTATTTTTATATAGACCTAATTCAGAATTACGAAAATCATCAATTTCATACTCAGGTTCAATAATTTGGAATTCATTACCAACACAATTAAAAAATGCGACATCTTTGAAGAATTTCAAAAAGTTATATCAAAGAACTTTTTTTACATATTAATTCGATAATATTATATTATCTTAACATTTGGTTGTTTAATATATACACTTGTACATAGTTTTATACTTAGCATATGTTTTATATTTTGCGTGATTATTATTTTAATTATTTTTAATTACTAGAATCTACATGTAAAGAAATGTTATTTTGTATTAATAGTATATAATCACTCATATTGGAGGGCCTTATGTAAGATTGGCTCAGTCCAAATAAGCAAGTTAAGCAACCCTCGAAAAATAAAGTCATTATTATTATTATTATTATTATTATTATTATTATTATTATTATTATTATGAGGTGGATAGGGGATTGACGGATCGCCGGTCACGCCCACAATGTTCCTACAAAGGCCGCCATCACGGTACCAAAGCAGCGTCATTGCAACTAATGACGTACTAGTGTCAGTGACGTCATTAAACTGCGCAATTCAGGTCGAGTTTTCATTCTTTTTGCGTGTAATATTCAAGCATGCCGGGCCCTTTTCGGAACATTGTGGGTGTGGTCAGCGATAAGTCAATTATTCACCGAGGTCGTCAGGCAGAGGTGAAGATTATTTAGGTCAGGTCCGTATAATCCCATATCCACCGATATCTAAAGACTGTAATTGATTTATTTTTTGACACTTTAAAATGACATTTAAAAATTCAGGTTTTAGTGTAATCATTAAAATGATCGCAACTTTGGCATTGCTGGAGATGTTCATCAAGTCGGTTAAACCGGTTTAAAAAACTCGTTTAAGTACTTTCTTGTTATTATACCCCCCGCTTGAAAAAGTGGGGGGGGCATATAGTGATAGGGGTGTCCGTCCGTCCTTCCGTTACACCTTAGAGTACCTATCTCTTATCCGCAACTCCTCCTAAACCCTTCAATGGATTTTCACGAAACTTTCATACAATCTTTGTGATATAATGTAGATGGGCACCTCCTATATAAAAATTCGATACGATGGATTTTTTTATGGGGGGGGGGGGGATTTTTTGTGAGCTTGTGGCTCACAGCTTTTCTAGTTTTGACTGCAATAGCTGCGGATTTCTTTGCGTTAATAGCATTAATATGCCAAAATCGCCCCCAACCCTGAGGTTTCTACAGACGCTTGTAAACTTTTACGCTGCGCGCTCGTCGTCCGACAATGTATTTTGAGTATTGCCTAATGGTGTCAATGACGTCAGCTCGTGCTATCCTTTTTACGTTTTAATTATGACGTCATAATTTCCGGAAAGTCCCTTTTCTATTTTTGATCGAAAAGTGATCCGCCAACTTTTTGAGGCCTTTTTTATTGAATGTAGCTATATGTACCACTGAAATTGACCAATCAGAGAAAAGGAAAACACTCAGTCATATAATACTGACTTATGTAATACCCACAATGTACTGTAATAATTTCTTTTGTGTAATGTAATGACACCTTGCTATTTAATAAAAACGACGTGTAATGTAATAAAACAAGGTTTCGCGTTATGTAATAAAATTTTCGTGTAATGTAAAAATGAAATTGAACGTCCGGTTTAGCAAAGGGAGATAACACCTTGTTTTACCAGTTTTAGAATTTTATTTACGCTTTAAAGAAAGGCACAAGTGATTAAAAATATTATTTTTTGCTAATATTTGTTGTGTTAAACGGACCACAGATAAAATGCTTTACTGCTTGAATGCAGACAGAAATGTGTTGAGAGAGAGAGAGAGAGAGAGAGAGAGAGAGAGAGAGAGAGACCTGTAAAGATTCTTTTACTTAACTTATATAGAAGCTATCAGTTCATGGATGCTGAAGAAAACTGGAGTTCCCAGAGAAAACCACAGACCTATGACATTCAAACTTACAAACTTTCTCACACTAAGATTCCTTGCGAGCTAGTGGCATTCGAACCTAGGCGGCGAGAGGCGCTTTGATCCGTTAGTGGGCGCTGTAGACCACCAAGTCGTGATCATCCTGTTTACCGACTTATTTTTTCCTTTATGATCAATGGTTGGCATTAAATTCTTATATCTATTATGAGTGGAATGCAGTAATAGTGTTTTATGCCACAGTCCAAATTCTAACAATGATATCGAGGCAGTCTGTTACAAGATGGAAGAGGGGAGTAATGGTGTTTCATGTCCTAGTCAAAATTCGTTCAATGATATCGAGGCAGTCTGTTACAAGATGGAAGAGGGGAGTAATGGTGTTTCATGCCCTAGTCAAAATTCTTTCGCTGATATCGAGGCAGTCTGTTACAAGATGGAAGAGGGGAGTAATGGTGTTTCATGTCCTAGTCAAAATTCGTTCAATGATATCGAGGCAGTCTGTTACAAGATGGAAGAGGGGAGTAATGGTGTTTCATGCCCTAGTCAAAATTCTTTCGCTGATATCGAGGCAGTCTGTTACAAGATGGAAGAGGGGAGTAATGGTGTTTCATGTCCTAGTCAAAATTCGTTCAATGATATCGAGGCAGTCTGTTACAAGATGGAAGAGGGGAGTAATGGTGTTTCATGCCCTAGTCAAAATTCTTTCACTGATATTGAGGCAGTACTAGTCTGTTATGGAATGGTAGAGGGGAGTAATGGTGTTTCAACATCCCAAGATTCCATTCTTCACTAGAGTCACCTAGTTTAGAGAATGCTCATTTTGTAAATGGTACACTTCAAAATGAACAATAAGTGACTCCTCCTTTGTCCAAACACTTAAAACAAAGCACAAATAAATGGAATTTCTGGGGTGCTTTAGACCTTAAAGATTTGTTGATTTCCTTCCATCATGTTAAGTAGTTAAAAGAACTCATTGACTAGTCTTAGTGAAAATTAAAAACCACATTCTGCATTTTACTAGGCTGTATATAGGTTTGAGTGATGGTCTCATACTCCGCATTTCGAGTGATGGTCTCATACTTCGCATTTCGAGTGATGGTCTCATACTTCGCATTTCGAGTGATGGTCTCATACTTCGCAATATATAATACTAGACAATAGTGTATGGTGATAAATAATATTTTTATCTAACATTTCCAATTAGGTTATTTAAAATAATGAAAAAAAAAAAACAATACTTAATATGAAAAATTACATTTTACTACAGAAAACCACTGAACTATGTTATGACCGACAAATCCAAGACTCCCTGATGACGTAACAATGAGAAAGTGCACGTGCGCTTTACCGCCAATGTTGTATCACCACATTCTGTATCATACGTGTTCGATAAAACTTGTTCGTCAAATCAGATAGAAAAACTAGTCTAATGTTAGATAAATATGATTTCATTGATTAGTGGTAACAACTATTAAGTATTCAATTCTGTCACACTTTGTGCGACTTAAGAAATTTCCATTTTCAACGGCGGGGGTAAAAATAATTGCCGTCCGTCCTATTCTGTCCGCCACGGCTGCTTGTGCAAATGAAACCTATATAAGTTTTAATAACAAGCTATAAGTTTTTGACATATATTCAAATCTTAAAATACAATTATATGCTCAACCAAGTGTTTAACCATATATTTTGATAACATATATTTTTTTGGTATTATAAAAGACACATTACACAATAAAATCTAACAGGAAGTTAGGCCTACATCTGTGTCATTTATGATAAAAAATTACATATATGATATTAAGGGGAGAGTACTCTCTATAAACTTTACCATTTCATTTTACTGTTGCTACAAAATGTGTCGTTATCAGTTGGTACACAGTGGCGGATTTAAGGGGGGGATGCAATCCCCCATTGAAAAATAAAAAAAATAGAGAGAGAGAAAGAGAGAAAGAGAGAGCTATTGACTGATTAAAAATTATTTACTTGACCCTTCGTCTCTGGAAGCTCGCACCTAGCATTGATATAATTCTCAACCCCCTTTCAAAAATCCTGGATAATTTTCAACCCTCCCCCCTTTCAAAAATCCCGGATCCGCCCCTGGTACATGTACATGTATAGGTTAGATGACAATAAGACAAATCTTCAGAAATAAGAAAGTGGAGAAACGGATCGTTCTGAGCTAAATGCATCTGAAATAAACTGATATTATTCGCATCACTTTAAAATTTTCTTTCTTTTATCTATATAAAAAAGAACGTTGTAATAATATATAATAAAAATAGCAAAATATATTTGTTGGGTCGATAAAATAATACAGCGAAACCTGTCTACAAAGACCGCACAAGAGAACCAGAGAAAAGTTATCTTGATGGGCAGGTGGCAAGGAACATGGAACTATGAGACGTCAAATATATCCAAGGCAATCCTGGACACAGAGACATCAAACTTATCAACAATACTGTGATGACGGCCATAAAACTTTTTGAGGGCCTTGATAAGCCTAGGCTTGCAATATTCCTGAGTCAACAATTTATTTGCAAGCAGCCTACTTCGTTGTACAAAGTCCCCGTAGTGGGAACAAGCTCTACCATAGCGTATTAATTGGGAAACAAATACACCATAAGCAGGAGAAGCAGGTATATTGCTGCATAAAAAAGGGAAAGTATTTAGTCCAGCAGCTCAACAGCAGAATCCAGATACACAAGATAAACCTGAGGGTATAAGTAAACCAACATCATCAACTTCAAATGTCCATAAACCTGGGCAAAAGTATCTTTTCGCTTTGATTGATGATGAGTTGAGATCATAGGCGTAGGAGGGTGGTCCAAACCGAAGCTATGTCTATGTCGTGCCGCAGGTAGGACCTCGTGCCAAAGGCGGGGAGAGTATGAGAGGGGTGCTAAACCTCGCATATACTCAAAACTAAGTCCTGTATAGACGCATTTTCAAAGTATTTTGCAGCGTTTTGATAGGTTAAAATAATGTGATATCAAGGCAAGATTATACAAAATAACCGTATGACACAAGTTCCATAATCAAACCTCTCATTGGAGATGGATATGGGGGTACCCCGGAAAATTTTGCAGCGTTCTGAGTGAGAGACTGAAAGGCAGTGAAATATATAAGACAAATTTCGTACAAATAACTGCATGCCATAATTAAGTCCAATGAAAAAAGAGACAGACAGACAGAGGATCCAGAATTTTGGGAACGGGGGCGTATAATTATAGCGAGTCGAAGGCTCGAACCTTCTAGGGGGGTCCGGGGGCATGCTCCCCCGTAAAATTTTGAAAAAATGGCGCAAAAATCGTGCATTCTGGCGCAAAATTAGCGACATAAATGGGGGGATGGGTAGGCCCCTACGCCTCCCGCTGAATCCGCCACTGAGTGAGAGAGCTATTGACTGATGTGACCCCCATATGTTAATATATATACCCACTTCTGTATTTCTGAACCCTCCTCGCTGGAAGCTCGCGCCTTCGCGGGCGCTCGCACCTAGCATTGATATAATTCTCAACCCCCCTTTCAAAAAATCCTGGATCCCCCCCCCTGCCATTGGAGATGCTGTGAGCCGTTTCTAAAGGGTGAATTTCAAGACGCCTACAAGTATAATGATGAAATTGATTGGTTACCAGATGGACATTTCCTGTTAAAGCTCTTGTTTTTTTTCTTTTTTTTTTTTAGCACTTACACTATAAACATAAACTATGATACAAAATTTCACAAAAATATTGCGGGGGGCCTGCCCCCCCCCCCCCCTTTCTCTGACATGGGGGGGGGGCGGCCCCCCCCCGGCCCCCCTGCTCCTACGCCTATGGAGATGCACCAATACAAAACTCCAGCTTCTCACAGAAACATGGAAAACGGCCCATAAATATCAATTCCCAATAAGGTATATTAACCAGTACCGTAACTAGGCCCTTAAATAAACCGAGGCAAGAACTGGAGAACCAACAGTCTCAATATTTTGCATCTTTCACATGTAAGGAAAGTGTTATAATACAGTATAATAGAAAAGCTTAAAACTAGACCAGCTGTTGTAAAATTAGTGGGATGGTTTTATGCCATAAAAACTAGTTTAACCACACCACTAAACCTCGTAATCAAGGTTAGAAGATAGCTTAAAAGTGTGCGGGTTTCAGACAAAATAGGTCTATCATTAAACGTGGATTCTGCGTTTTCATAAGCAAGATTACACAAGGCAAGGCTCTAAATCCCGTAATCAGACAGTACCGCAATACAGTTAGTAACCAGAATGACAAATTAAATAATAATAATGCAAACGTTAAATGTGACAATCACATGATGAAATCATGTAAACTGTCACTTGTTGGAGGAACTGCTTGTTTAAAAAAAAGCTGTCTATATTAAGTTAGTTTTCTTTTTCCTCCGACATTACAAGCATAGGTACAAGAATATATTGCTTGGAATACTCGCAACCCAATCACATCCTGGAAAATAATGACAACCGTCGGCTCTCTCTCTCTCTCTCTCTCTCTCTCTCTCAATATGGCACTTTGTGCGAAAAAGTACTTGGTTACATTTCAGTAACCGAGGCAGTTGCCTCGGTTGCCTCATAGGTAGTTACGGTACTGTTAACAATAGGCGCCTTAGAGGGCCGAAAATTCGCATCAGCTAGGGCGGCCCCCAAACCCGGCCCCTGCCCTCTTTAGGCGTCCACATCATAAACACTCCAGCTACGCCCCTGCAGGTGTTCTAACCCCGAACTGACCCAAGACTTGAAAGTGGGTAGTGACTGTTCTTTCGCCAAGCACTTGGCAAATACGAAATGAAAGTCACTGTTATTTTGGATGGGTACTTTAACTTAAGCCTCATTTATACGGCAAGAATAAACTACACGAAAGTTGAAAGTTGCCTCCCCTTAATATGTGATTTATTCATGTCCAAAGATTTTTATACCAATAATCCTTTCAAAAATTTTCAATATTTTTAATTTATAACACGCAGATGTACATAATGATTTATTTATGAATATAATCAGTTAAATTTTAATTACTTGTTTAATATATGTAAATAAAATAAATAAATTGGTGAATTACTGATTTTTATTTTAAAAATTTGTGTTTACATTTCATTTTACAAATGATAATATTAGACAGACACAGACATGGTGATTTAGAATAACTGTCTTTAGAGAGGCAAATACTCTAAATCCAATATTTGTAGTCGTATCTAATACGACAACTATAAATCATCAAAAAGTGTTGATATAAGTGAAATAGTCTTGATTGGATGTTAAACACCGTTACTAAACTAAAATCATCCATAGGCATTGAAGATATGGTGCGGACACGGCATCGGTTGGTTGGTTGTGCTGCTTAAGGTCGCATCAGCAATTTTTCAGCTATTCGCTACGAGGACTATTTTATTAATCTCTATGGATTAATCCATGAACAACCAAGTTCGTGTATGCATGTGATGTGCAAGTACGTACTAGTGTGTTTATGGTCTGCCTTGTACTAGCGCAGACTCAAGGCGATTTTAACGTACTTGCTCAGAGTCAGTACGCCACAGACAAGCGTACACCACTCCCCAGTCACATTATACGGATGCCAGGTAAACCAGTAAAGGCCAACGGCAAGGATAATTCACTTTCCCACGTGTGGTCTGAACGGGGGTCAAACTCACAACGATAAGAGGCCCGGGGTCTCTAGAGTGACGCCTTATCCATTAGGCCACCGCCGCTTTGGGTCCACACGACATACATGTACGAGATAAAAACCTCGGCAACAGTTTGTTTTTGAAAGAATTTGAAATTTGTGAAATACAATGCTTTTTAGAATGAAAGAGACACACTTCGATAGCTCTATTGGTAGAATGTAGCTTGGTAAGTGGGAGGTCAGGTGTTCTAACCCCGAAATGACACAAGACTTGAAAGTTGGTAGTGACTGTTCTTTCGCCAAGCACTTGGCACATAATTAGGCGCGTAGCTCCCTATACGCCAGTACGCCACGGCGTCCACATAATTTTTATTTTTATAATTTTTGATTTAATTTCTGCTCGAAATATTTCTTCACAGAGAACACGTGGTAATAATATTAATTCTCTTACAAATACAATAAAATGTCTATTTGTCTAACTAGTATAATTTATCGTTGTAATCCGGCAAAGGTTTTCAGGCTTTGTTTTTTTTTTTTTTTTTTTTTTGTTAAACAATTTTCCAACAATCGGTACACTAATGGGTACGATATGTGCACCATTTCTTGCTGATTTGTTTCTTTATACGTATGAAAGAGAATTTACGCAGATCCTTTTCAAATCTGGAGTGAAGACTGTCGCCATTAAACCCCACATACAGAGATATAAAGATGACGTTCATCTCTTAATATTCGGAGATCTAACCTAGTGAGCTTGAAATAAGATACGACTGATTTTTCAAGTTATGCTACATATTTCGACTCGGCTCAATTATGACGCCCATGAAAAGCTACTTTTGCAGCAATATACCCGCTTTTTCTGCTTATGCTGTATTTGTTTCTCAATACCCTATGGTAAAGCGTGTTCCTAATGCAATGAAGGAACCTGCTCACATATAAATTATTGACGCAGGGATATTGAAAATCAAGCTCTTGAAAAAGTTTATGACTGTCACCACAATATTCTCAGTATACAAAAAAACAATAGATATATTCAACAAAGCACAGTTCCATGTTCCTTTCATTTTTATTTTCGATTCCACACGTACCGGGAGCTAGCTAAACAGAAGGTGTTTACCCTTCCGGAGAACCCGGTCTCACTTCCCTTGTAAATTTTGGTTTGTGAGTTCACTCTTTAGTACTGAAACCGTCCAAAGTTTCAAGGGAAAACTGAGCTTCAGTAAGCATGTTAACAATAACTATCAAAACCATTTGAAAACTGCGCCATCAATTTCATTAAAACTAGAAAAACTGTGAGCCACAAGCTCACAAAAATACCCCGCTTCTAAAAATCCATCGGATCAAATTTTTAAATAGGAGGAGGTGCACACATCTACATTATATCACAAAGAATGTGTGAAAGTTTCATGAAAATCCATTGAAGGGTTTAGGAGTAGTTGCGGATAAGAGATAGGTACCCTAAGGTGTAACGGAAGGACGGACGCACGACGGACACCCCTATCACTATATACCTCCCACTTTTTAAGCGGGGGTATAAAAATGTCATCAGATTGCATGCTTTGATATCAATATTTCAAATGTCTCAGGGGGGATGCCCCCTGACCCCCACCATGTCTTTGCGAAATTTCATTCAAATTTGAATCCACATCATTTTCACCTAGCTACGCGCCTGACATACGAAATGAAAGTCAATGTTATTTCGGATGGGAACTTAAACTAAAACGCCATTATACTATCTAAGTAATTTTCGAACCACATGTGGGAAAGTGAATTTTCCTTGCCATTGGCCTTTACTGGTTCACCTGGTATCAGTATAATGGACTGGGGGAGTGGTACGCTTGTCTGCGGCGTACTGACTCTGTGAGCTAGCACGGTAAAGTCGACCTGAGTGCGCGCTAGTACAAGGCAGACCATACAACACACCCACACTTCACATGCATACACAAAATTGTTCATAGATTAATCCATAGAGATCAATTAAATAGTTTTCGTCGCGAATAGCTGAAAAAATGCTGATGCGACGTTAAGCAACATTCAACCAACCAACCTAAGCAATTTTACTGAAAGTTGCCTCCCCTTAATATGTGATTGATTCATGTTCAAAGTATTTTACATCTATACTCCTTTGAAAAATTTTCAATAGTTTAAATTTATTAACACGCAGATGTACATAATAATTTATTTATGATATATAATTAGTTACATTTCAATTATTTGTTTTATATATGTAAAGAAAATATATAAATTGGTAATGACTGCTTTTCATCTTAAAAATATGTGTTTAAATTTCATTTTATAGGTGTAAACGGCAGACAGACACGGACAAGGTGATTTAGAATAACTGTCCTTAGAGAGGCTAATACTCTAAATTCAATATTTGTAGTCGTATCTTATACGACAACTACAAATCATCAAAATGGGAGTTGATATATTTCATTTATTTCGAGACGTCGCCAGCTATAGGCGAAGATGCAGAAATTTTGCTTGTGCGTTGCGCTGATAGCGTTGTACAGCAGGGTTCTTTATCGTGCCAAACCTACCATGACATGGGACCTCGTTCATTTTAAATTCCCATTTGAAAGAACTGTAACTTTCATTTCGTAATGCCGAGTGCATGGCGAAAAACAGTCACTACCCACTTTTAAGTCTTGAGATCGAACCCACGACCTCCAACTTACGGAGCGAGCACTCTACCAACTGAGCTACCGCAGTTTACTTTATACAACATTATGTAACATTGCAACCCACGGCTTACCGGTATCAAGGCCCTCAAAAATTACAGTTTTATGGCCGTCATCACAATATCGATGATAAGTTTGATGTCTTTTTGTCCAGGATTGACGTTCCATAATTTTATAATATGTTCCTATCACTCAATTTTGATCACACACGTGGCGGTTATATCTAGCTACTTACCCTTCCGGAGAACCCGGTCTCACTTTTCAGTTCCAAACTTTTACTTTGCTTCTGGATTGTGATACGGACATGGATTGGCATTTTTGCTATTGATTACATATTTCAGGATGTGTACTACTCAGGAACAAAAAAATTCTGCATTAAACTTTTTCTTTGTCCAATTTTTGTGAAGAAAACCCTACATGGTATGGCACTACATTTTCCGCTAGCTAGGGACATGTAAATATACCCCCATTTTGACAATTTTCCAATGTTGGTGGTACACTTGTCTGCGACATACTGAATCCTACAGTCACCCTGAGTATGCCCTGATTAAGAGTTCGGTTAAGTAATGGTGTTTAACGACCCAGTCAAGAGTATTTCACTTACCCGTATCACTTATATCGAGACGTCGCCAGCTATATTCGAATGTGCAGAAATTCTGCCTGTGTGTTGCGCTGATGGCATTATACATCAGGGTTCTTTATCGTGCAACGCCTTTTGTAACACGGAACCCTATTTATTTTAAGTTCCCATCAAAAAGAACCGTGACTTGCGTTTCATAATGATGAGTGTTTGGCGAAAAAACAGTCACTATCCACTTTAAAGTCTGGGGTCAGAACCGGTCGGAGTTCAAACCAATGACCTCCCACTTACGGAGCGGGAACTCTACCAACTGACCTACCGCAGTGGTGTGCTCTGATTACAAGGCAGATCATAAAACAGTGACACTTGCGCACCCCACTTCCTCTAAATGCTTTTGTCATATACCAATTTTTGAATTTAATCATAAAATACATTAAAAAATTGGTATATATGACACTTTGATAACAATAAACTTACCCTCGTCTCGAATAGCTGCACAATTGCTGATGTCAATAGATGGGTAGTACACCAAAATTACACCCAACCAATCAAACGGGTTGAAATACACCAGTCAAGATTCAATGTCATTTAAAGGATGGCGAATGGACCTGGAGAAACCACCGAAATTCCTCAAACGAACTGATAACTTTTCTCAAACAGGGACCTGTCCGAATTCTGAAGTACTTACATAAAATAATTTTTACGCCTACATGTATTTTTTTAACTTGTATCGAGCTGGAAAGTTCAAGCATTGGGAAACCGGAGTACCCGGAATAAATCCACCTACCTTTGTCAACTCCTCACACCAACTAAGATTTTCTCAGAGTGGAATTTGAATCTTGGTGGTAAGAGGCACTTTGTGGCTTTGTTGGCCACTGTGTTCATCCATGTTTTGTCACATTAGTATTTGTGACAACAGAATAAAATGCATATTAGTCATGATTGAGTTAAGTTGAGTAATGGTGTTTAACGTCCCGGTCAAGAATGTTTCACTTATATCGAGAGGTCCCCAGCTATAGGCGAAGGCGCAAAAATTTTGCCTGTGCGTTGCACTGCACTGGGAATTATATAGCAAGGAAATAGTCCCAATTATTCGTTGCCTTTGCGGATAAAATAAAGTGACAACTGAGCTATTGCAGTGGTTTCACCCGATGATTTGATCAATTGATACAACTAGATAGAACTCTAAGCGAGTGACTTTTCTAAATGTATAAAATACGTTGGAAGTCGGGATAGTGATGAGTGGTAAGTCAAGTTTTAATTAAAACACTACATTTAAACCACTTTAGATAAGATAAAAAAATTACTGTAATTTCTTATCATTGTCTTTTCAATATAACACTTTTACCATAAATATGAATATAAAAATCACGACTCATTATGGTAGGTGTTACTAACTTGTACAAATAAACCGCTGTGCATGCAATACAAAGGCAGGTTCCACCATCGCTATCTCCGTCAAATTTGTCCAATACAATCACTACTGCCGATCTATTGAAAATGACAAATTTAAAAATTAATATATCATCAGTAAAATAAAACAGAGAAGAGTCAGATGATTAATATTAGGACATGTCTTTAGAATGGAAGAAAGCAACAACACCAAACCTGCTCTTAGATGGACTCCACCTGGAAAACGACAACAGGGAAGGCTAAAAACAACTTTGAAACATAACTAAAAGATCTGAACCTGGCATGGGGAGAGACAGACCAAAGCCAAGAATAGAGCCGAGTGGCGAAGTCTTTTCTTGAGCTTATGCTCCACCGTGAGAGGAGAGGATATGTAGGTAGGTACGCGTCATACAAGTGTGGCTGACCAGACTTGATTGGTGGCCGGGTAACTAAGTGGGTAGAGCGTCCCGCTAGTATTATTGTTTTCCCTCCCCTGTTACATTTAGGGGCTCGTTCGACCCTGGGAAGTTGCCGATCAACAGGTTGGTTTCAGAGTGAAAACCACAATCTAAAACAAAGTAAAAACAAACATACCAACCCATGTCCAAACCACGATCAAAAAGCAAAACTCAAAAGTAAAAATTTTGAAAACTTTTAAATTAAAAACAAACATACTAACCCATTCCAAATCACAACTCAAAAACAAAGTAAAAACAAACATACTAACACATGTCCAAATCACAATCCAGAAAATTTGAAAAAAGGAAAATCATGTTAAACACTTGAACTTCCACCAGGAAAGTGAGGTCGAGTGCTCGGGAAAGCTAAGCACATATATAGCCCAAATGACCTTGTGTTATCATCCAAAACGTCCATAAAAATTAAAATCTATTAAAAATAAAAAAACTCGCCGTGAGAAAATATGACTCTCTTTACATAACAAGTGAAACATTATTCTTTAATTCAAAATTATTGCCTTTTTGCCGCTTTGTCCTAAATTAAATAAAACTAGAACTGTTTCTTGACCTGTCCCGAACCTTTATTTCCTGCGACCTTGACCTTTCCTATATAACCTTCTTTTAAGGTCATGACACACCTTTGGACCATGAAGCTTATTCATGTAAAGTTTTATTACAGTCGCCCAAAGCAATTATGAGATATGACCCGGACACGATTTTACACTGACAGACAAACAGACAGACGGAAGGACAGACAGACATGGTGATTCTAATATTCCCCTCCTCTCCATAACAAAACAGCGAGAAGTAAAACGCGTAATAAAATCAGGTATTCGTTCGGGATTCCGTATGATAGACGATTGGAACAATTAACCAACTAAATTAAAACAATCAATGCAGACAGTGTCTATGCCTTCAAAAGTAGTTAAGTACTGTGAAGTATTCATTTCCATGGTATACCAATTTTTGCTGGTTTCGTGGATACTATGATCAACGATTTCACATGTCAGTGAAATCGTTTATATTACAACCGAACCGTTAAAGGTAACTGCAAACCGCGAATATAAATACATGTATACTACCGTCCAACAGAGTTGTATATTTCCTGCTATCACGAAATTTGGACCCCGCGAAAATAAAGGATTTCACAATATTATGCAGAAACAATATTCACCTACATTCGGTCTCGATAGGTGTGAAGATCAAGATCACAAAGCCATATATTAGTTTTAGCGAGGAATTTTGCCGTCAGCAGACAGTTCTGGGCTGGGATGTCATCTTCCCGTCTGTTTATTGGAGACATCACTTCTTCCAATTGTGCCAAGCTAAAGGTACTGATCTTGGGACCAATTATGGTTCCGACTGTGACATATTAAATGGCTAGAACCAACTACGTCTTGTCTTGGATTGATTGATAGACTGCAGGCAACAGAGTGCACATTCAGTTGTTTATTTTTTCTTTCTTTCTTTCTTTCTTTATTTATTTATTATTATATTTTTTTTAGATTTTTTATCTAATTTTTTATGTACGGCGGCGTAGAAGGGCCAAATGAAAAATAAAATTATTTTTTCGAACTATCATGGCTAATTAATTCGTCCGAACGATTTACCTAAAATTTGATGTTTTTCGGTTTTATTTATGTGGACTCTCTCTCTCTCTCTCTCTCTCTCTCTCTCTCTCTCTCTCTCTCTCTCTCTCTCTCTCTCTCTCTCTGATTTTTTTCTCAGGCTAAAAAGTTTCATCTCCTGTCTGGAATTCCACACTTTAAGTTTTGGAGCTAATACCGACATAATCATTTTTTAATTTTTAAAATAATGTTTATTTATTTATTTATCAATTAATATCATATTATTTGGGGAGGGACTGCGGTTAACCGTATTTATACCTTCTATAATTTTGTCAATTTTATCCAAAATTGGTGAAATTTTAGTGTTTCCCCTAAAATATAGCATTGAGTTATCCTCGAATTCAGCAATTTACTCAGATGTCGTTCTAACAGAATGCACACTGAAACCTTTCAATGCTCAGTAATTATTGCTTTATTAAATATAAAATTTTCTGAAATCCTGGCGTCGTCTATATCAAATATGCCCAAAATATTCAGGAATCCCAGACATATTCGCGCTTTTTCCCCTGCAATTCTGTTGCCGTCCATAATATCGAAAACATCAATCACGCACCTGCTAATGAAATCCGAACAAATGCAGGTCCGTTTCCAGTTTGTGTAGTAGATGATTGTATCAACTTCCGTTAAATTTTTTTGTGACGTATTTGGCGTCAACAATAATTAAGAGCAATTTAAAATGCTTTGAATAGTGGATATAAAATCATTTTAATTCTTCGATGGAATCAGAAATGATAAATTACACCTCTAACTCTGCAAAACGGGTAAGAATTGCTACCGATCTGCTAGAATAATGCAAAAAACTTGTTATCCAAATCGATAATTTATGACAATAAAAAAATTATGCATATTTAATGAGATGGGAAATTTACTACAATTTATAGGATTTTTAACATTTTTATCATATTTTCTATTGCATTTTTGTGAAAATTGAATAATAGAAGTTGTACACGGATTCATCAACAAGGAATCCATCTTTGAATCGATTTTTGTTTCATTTCTTTCTGTGTAAGGTCAAACGAAACTGAGAAATACCGAAATCGGGTCACAAACAATATGGTTGATTTTAAAAAAATAACAAATTAATATTTAATTGATATGGTGTACATATTTTATATTTTAAAATGGGGGAGACGCCACTGTTTACAGGGTTACAGTCACAGCATCCCATCATAAGAAATGTAAGAATGGGTGTAATGTAAACAAAGTAATAATTTTCAAATTATAATTTGGATGTTAAGTGTTATAGTGATCATCAAATCTGAAAACTTGGCATTTTGCCAATTTTATTTTTTTCATTTGGCATTTTCCTTCATTTTAAAATATTGATCATAAGAATCTGTTGCCCCTTCTTTCCATTTTAATAGAATATATGTATGTTTACCTTTGTTTGAATTTAACTGTTATGAATTGATGAACATGTCATTTAACATGTAAATACAAAAGAAAGAGTGTACCGGTTGTGGTTTTGAGCATTCAATGTTTATCTCAGAAAAAATGTTTTGAAAATGCACCAAAACATTTTATATCAATATAGAACTCGCGATGTTGCATATTTTGAGAATTTGCCCCCCCCCCCCCCCCTATACATCTCCATCAACAATAATTCAGTACCTATGCTTTTATTCCAAATAGTAACCTATTTTAGCAAGCCTGAAGGGTTTGGAAAAATATTCCAAACATTTTGGAATTGTGGCTACTAATAATTTTTAATTTGTGTAAAACCTAGAAACATTGATGATGATAATGTGTTGCC
Source organism: Anadara kagoshimensis (assembly GCA_021292105.1). NCBI lineage: Eukaryota > Metazoa > Mollusca > Bivalvia > Arcoida > Arcidae > Anadara > Anadara kagoshimensis. Next base: position 32,235,502 of record CM037868.1, read on the forward strand.
CTACTTTCTATTTTGATTAAACATTGACCTGTATACCTTTGTTTGAAAACAACTGTTATAAAGTGGTGAACATGTCATTTTGCATGTATGTTACTTTCTAGGTTTCCATAAATTTAAAATAATTAGTAGCCAAATTTCCAAAATTTGTGAAAATATAGTCCTTTTTAAAGTATTTTTCTACAAATAGGTTACTTTTTGAAAGAATTCCTCAGAAATAAGTACCCAATGGCGATTTTGGCTACCAGGAATGGAAACATAGACTGTAATTAAATATTGCACCAACTGAGGTTTTTGGTATTTAATGTTTATCTCGGAAAAAAATCTTTCAAAAATGCAAGATAACATTTATATATAACTTCAAAAATAAATTCAAATACCCTCTCCCATCTTCATCACCACTAACAACAATACATTACCTATGCTTCCATGCCAAATATACACCTATATTAGCAAGTTTATGAAAAAATACTGTACAAATTTTGGAAATTTAGCTAGTACTAATAATTTAAATTTGTTTCTAGACTAGAAACATTGATCATGATAATGTGTTATCCTTTCTATTTTGACCTTTGTTTGAAATTAACTGTGTCTTTTTACATTTAACTGCAATTGGCGATTGTACCTATTACAGTTTTGGGTGTTGAATGTGAACCAATGCTAATATCTGAAAATTCTCTCAGAAATGCATATATCTAATATTTAAATATTTAAGTTGTATATTTAGGTATAAATTTACCCCCCCCCCCACACACACACACATCCACATGTTTATGATTAGGTTTCCACAAATTTAAAATTATATATAAGTGGTTAGAATTCCATACATTGAGAGAAAAATTGTCTTTTTAAAAGTGTTTTTTATTCATACATTTGCTAAAATGCGTTACTTTTTACAGGAATTTCCGAGACATTTAGCCATTGGCGATTTTTGCTACTGGAAATGCAAACAAAGCTTTAATCAACAACATTTCAGTACTGATCTCACTAAATAAGAAATCTAGTATTATAAATTCTTTTTTTTTCATTTATGCTACTTTCTGCTAAATTTAAACACAAAATTCTACAATAATTGAATTTGTGATATAGTTATTAGTTACATAATTTCACACAAAATTCCAAAATTTATGAAAATAAAATCTATTTTAAAGTGTTTTTTTTAAATTGCTAAAATAGGTTACTTTTTATAAGAATTTCTGAGAAATTTTAGCCATTTATGATTTTGGCAACCAAGAATGGAAATATAGACAAAGACATTTCATACACAGTTAAGAAGTAGATCAATGTGTCATTGTTCTAGTGACACACTGGCATATGGGTTGTACATAACTTAAAAGTAGGTCAGTGGGTCATTGTGACAGTGATAGACTGTCCTACTTATATGAATATCTCTAGATATATTTCATACAAGTTTTTCTTGAATATCAGAAATTTTGCCTCAAACGATTCACACCATATACAGATTAAAATTCAACCCATTTCCAAAAGTTATTAAAACTTTAAATAAAATAGAATACAAAATAAATTTCTTTTGTGGGGCAAAATAATTGTTATGGGACCATTGTTGCCTGGACCCCTTCTAGGTTGAACACTAAAAACATGTATCAAAATTTAAATATATAAAACTGAAAAAGAAAACAAACTAAACTTTTTTTCACAATTTAAAAATAATAAGTAGTAATATTTCAGAAATTTGTGAAAAAAAATCCTGTTTAAAGTATTTTTTTGTATAAATTTGATAAACTATGTTACTTTTTGAAAGAATATTTAAGTAATAATGAATGGAAACCACCAAAATGTAAATTTGACTACTTCTTGTAGTTCCGCTAAGCATACATTTGAAATTTTAAGGTAAAACGGTAAGAGTTTTATGAACCGGTATGCTAAGTGAGACTGGAGCATGTTGGTGGACTATGGAGATAACAATAGAAAATATGGGCAAAATAAAATCTGTTTGAAAATAAAATGAAATGAGTGCAAATCATACAAACACCAAACCTTTTTAACAAGAATTAAATGCATTTAATGGTATTTTTGTTGCCTAGATCTTACCATGTGGATGCCTTCTCAGTAGAGTAGTGATGGGAATCGGTTGGATTTTCATAATCTGATCAGAACCATTCAAGTAACTTATAATTAGAAATAATCGATTATGTAACTAATACACAATATATGAAAATTCCTTGGTTATTAAGTACAAAATATGGAATAATTTAGCATACATAAAAATCTTACCTTTTTATCGTAAAATTTCAAATGCATGCTAAGTGAGACGACAGGACATATTCTCACCTGAGTTTCGAATTAAAAGGTTTAGATATATGAAAGAATAGTTTACTTGTATTGTTGTTTTATATTTCAGAAATCGTCAACAATTATGTATTAACCAAGATGACCAGCACACCGACCACACCCAATCAGGAAGAAGAAAGTGTGGAAGTTATGGAAGATGTGTCGACAATACTCAAAAATGAAATACAATCAATTGTAGGTTATAATTTATATCCCAGTGATACTTTTTTGTATGCTTCAAATTATGACCATATCAACGTAGTTTCCCCTTGGGGAAAAATTACTTAAATTTCCCAATATGACCCCTAAAAATTCCCAACAGTAAAGACATATTTTTCTCCCAAGACAGGTCATGTAATATAGAAATATTCCATTGAAGATACTCATGGTGGATATTTATATTCTCTATGGGTGGCATGTGCAAATTACCACTGGTGGCGTCATAAGCAAAAGACAATTGCATGGCGTCATCATGTGGGGAACATGACATTATTTTGTGGGAAAAGGACACCCAAGTCTTCAAAATTTAGAAATTTTGATGTGAAAATTTCTTACCTCGAAACGTTATACTTAACAACAATATTGTCATGACGTCCATAAAACCTTTTGAGGGCCTTCTTTATAGACCTAGACTTATCCCTGAGCCACCAGCAATTCAGTTGTAAGCTATGGCTTTTCTATATAAGGGGTTGTAGAAGAATCATCATGTCTGTCTGTCTGTTCGTCTGGTTGTCCGTCCCAATATCGTTTCCACTCCATAACTTCGATGTCTATGGGTGGATTTTGATCAAACTTGGCACAATTGTAAATCGACATAAGACGATGTGTTGCATACCAAATTTATTTGCTATGTTTTCATTCCTCGTTGCCATTGGCTACTAATATTTGAAAAATTCTGTCAAAAAGTAACCTATTTTAACAAATTTGAAAAAAAAAATTTTCACAAATTTTGAAAATTTGGCTACTAATAATTTTAAATGTTTGGAAACCTAGTATGTGCATAAGTCAAAGGTCAAGGTAAGGAGGTCAAGTTGGCTCTCAAGAGACAGTTGTAGTTTTATAGGAAAATACAGTAAATATCTTTACTTTAAGCACTAAAATTATTAAAGCTACAAACTATATCTCACATTATTCAACTTAGTAAAATGCCTTTGATATACATTTGAGGGAAAAAATTAATGTAGGTTTTAAAGTTGCTCAAATATTTGGGGTAAAATGTAGGTTTTAGACTTTTGAGAGTGGGACCCATTTTCAGCCCAAATTAATATTTTGAACTGTTTGATATAGAATATACATGTAGGTTTTGGACTTTTGGGAGTGGGGCCCATTTTCAGCCCCAAATTAATATTTCAAACTGTTGATAAAAAATATGTGAGTTTTTGGACTTTTGAAGTGGGGTCCTTTTCAGCCCCAAATTAATACCCTATTTCAAACTGTATGATATAGGATATACGGTAGGTTACCGTTTTGGACTTTTGAGAGTGAGACCCATTTTCAGCCCCAAATTAATACCCTATTTCAAACTGTTTGATAAAGAATACAGGTTTTGGACTTTTGGAAAATTGGACCCATTTTCATCCCCAAATAAATATTTTTTAATACTAACTGTAAATTCATTTTTGTACAGCGTTTCACGATAGTGAAGGCGTACTTTGCTATCGCTTTCTTCCAAGATATCGAGCTTCTTTGCTATGAAATTATAAGATATGAGTACACATGGAAATAGTGCGCCTGGTAAATGAGCGTGAAAGAAGTATATCTGTTTTATCGTGAGATATGTATTCTGAGACGGGTAATGCATTTGGTTACATATGCACATTTGGAATAAATTTTCGGAATACATTTCAGAATCTAGTAAAATATTGTGACGGGATGCATCTAATAATTTCTGCAATTTGGCGAACTGATCTCGTGTTTACAATAAAAAGTAGTCCGAGAAGTTTGCGTCCTACGATGTAAAATCATAACTTTTTATAAAATGAACAGCAACAGCAGGTTGATTTAATTAATTCTTCGTGAAATCTACGGAAATTTAAATTTATTTTGAAGGTTATGATAACGTATTTTGATGTTGAGGCAATTGTGTCATATTTTAAAACTGTTTATCGATTAGATTTCACTTTCGTGAAAGGGAGATAATTCGTACAGTGTTGTGTGCAAATGCATGAAACGGGAATATTGTGAGTGATAATCAGCAGTTAATTAAAACCCAGATTAACAGCAAATGATCCAGTTACATACAGCCGCTAGAATGTACCCCCTGATAGCGACGGTAGGATCTGCAAAACTCTACTTTCTCTCTATCCGAAATGACAAAACGATCGGGTACAACTTTTTTAAATTTTAATTACCGATTGTCGTTTTCATATATTTATGAAATTATTATTTTCTACCATTTAATTCAGCAATACATGGTTTGGTACATTGTTTCTTTTTCCAAAAAAAAAACATCCGTCGGACTATGCATCCCCTCCCCCGAATTTTTGGTTATATTCTGTCTTGCCACAACACCATTTTCCCAACTACGCTGTACAACAGCACAGCAGTGCTATGTTTCAGCAATTACTGTGTGTAAATATGTAATGCTATTTCTAATGAAAGTTGTTATTTTTCTTTCAGTGTACCAGGCTGGCTAATTTGGGTGAAGAATCGCTATTTCTCTCCGCAAAAGTTGCTGAAAAGGAAACTACAAAATTAGGATCCGACACTGGATTTCTGTTCATGTCCAAATTTAACATTGTACAACAGTTTTACCATTTTGTTGAAGGTATGTTAACACAGTTACTCAGCCCTCAATTTTGTCTACAGAAATGGTGACCAAATCGACATGGAATTGTGTCTGGTGACCTAAACTTTGTAAATGGTGGCCAGCTTGTCCACTTTAAATTTGAACTTTAGTGACCAGAGAACAGATACATGCATCATTTCTGCTTTACAGAGTTGTCATTTCAGGGAGTATAATGGACACTTTACATCATCATTATTGTTATTAATAATACTGATGTACATGTATGTAAGTGATTGTAAGTCAGTTTTAAAAATGTGCATTTTTGTTCTCAATACCTATATACCTAAAAGATGCCTTTAGAAGAAAAGGTTGCCTGGCCACTTGGAATTTCCACTGGCCACCTGAAAATTTTAACTGGTGGCCAGCTGGTCACTGAGCTTTGAAACCCACTTTGAGGGCTGTTACTTAGGATTAAAATAATCAAGATTTTTGCAAGATCTTGGCACAGTTAGGGTTGGGACAATACTCTATGGTGGCGATACACATCGAAGTTCTCTTCATGTCTAAATTTAACATTGTACAACAAATCTACCGCTTTGTTGAAGTCATGATTACACAGTTACCGGTACTTAGGATTAAAATCATTAAGATTTTAGCAAGCTCTGGGCACAGTTAGGGGTGGGACAATACTCTATGGTGGCGATACACATCACAATAATTATCTCACGGTATGCTACGTGTCACAATACTGCTGCAGCAGATTTTTGCTGTAAAAATTGTTAATAACACCAATATAAAAATAACTGGCTATATGAACATTTTTCGTGTACATAATGCATTTATTAAAATGGCTTAAGTCTTGAAAACAAATTGCAGATTTTCAGAATACGTATGGTGGTGAAAGATATCATGACTCCAGATACGACAGTGGCCTAGAATGCTAGCATTTAGACCACAGTGGCTTTCTACATACCTAGGTTTAAATCCTGCTCCGACAAACTAAAGTGTTCAAAAGTTTCAATTAGCTTGCTGAAGTCAGTTGTTATCTCTGGACACTCCAGTTTTCTCCACCATCCTAGAACTGAGCACCTAGATATAAGTATAAAAATCTTGACTGGGTGTTAAAGTCTTTTCCTTTACTCTGCGCTTGTACTCTGCAGAGCTTGTTTAGTTTCAGATATATACCGTATGATGAAAATAATGACTACCATATATTGCCACAGATAGACACAACTTTTCTTCTGAATTTTAATATTTGTTGAAAATGTAATGTGACTTATATATTTTTCATTTTTTTCAATTTCAGATGTTTACACCACAAAACCAAAGACTAGTGACTCCAATCATCCCGGTGATTCAGATCAGAACCAGAAACCAATGGATGTCACCATGGAAACAAGTAAACAAATTGTTGAAAATAAACTTGAAGGTAATCCTGTGGTACAGCAAAGTGAAAATGCATCCAGTTGTCATGGCAACCCAACCAATGAAAAAGTGTCTCAAATGAGATCACCAGAAAATTTATCAAATTCATTAACAAATTCACATTTTAATGACGTTAATTTAAAAACTGCTGGATATACACAACAGCTACCTGCTGGGCAGACATCACAGTTATCTGATATTCAATTAAGCCAACAAATGAATGCCACACAACAGCCACCAGGGGCCCATGGACAGGTGGCACAGATTCAGTTAAATCAACCACAACAACAACAACAAACCTCTGTTGGCATGACAACATCACAACATATGTCTAACATTCATTTTACTCAAGCATCGTCATCACAACAAATACCACCAGCACCAGGGACAATATTACATGGTAACGACCAGCCTTCAAATGATCAAATGTTGCATGTTACATCTGGAAGTCGCGCTGTTGTCCCCGATTCAAGTGGCAACCCAACCAGACAAATTCAGACATTTCATGAAAATATAAATAGTGAAGCTCAAATTCCGATACAGTATGTTTCAAATGTCCCATCATACTTGCCTATCGGCATTGGCAATGCCGCATTACCGGGCGTATTTGTGGATCAGGGAAACATTTTACCTGGTCAGGGATTTATTCCCCAGTATGGGATTACCAGTAATATTCCCTCATCAAGTGTCAATACTCATGTTGTTTCACATGCAGAAATGGAAAAAATTGACCCAACAGGAATAGTAAATCAGGCCCTTGTCCAGAGTGGAATTCATGAGAATCTTGCTCAAACTCAGATTGAACCTGGCAATCATGGAAACATGGAACATGCAGCTGGAAACCAGGTGAGCATTGATGGAACGGCAGCAAAACTGGCTATTCCTGAAGGTTTAGATATTTTACAATCAGACGATACAAGTAAATATCACTTCTTTTTGGAAGCGTTGCGATACCTGAATCCAGAATTGTATCCAAGAACTGAATTTACTGAACTTAATCAGCCCAGGCATGAAGGCGGTGCGATGCCATACGTCGAAGGCGAAGTGCTACAATACACCGATGCTCACCATTTAACTTTGCCAAATCCAAATCTTCCACATAATTTCAGTGAACTTCCACCCCAGAACAACCAACATATGCTCAACTCGATTGGACAGCCAGTTCTTGTGGAAAATTCCCAGGGACAAGCTACCCCTGGTGGAACGAAATCTGCTGAGGGAGACGCTGAAAGGGAGAAGAAAAAAACATTAAAGAAGAAAAAGAAAAAGAAAAAAGATCCTAATCTTGTGGAGAAAAGTTCGAGTGATTTAAAACCAGCAGGCATAAAGTCGCCTGAAATTTCATCACCACCGTCCAAAAAACCGAGTAAAGGAAAGTCTTATAAATGTGACATTTGTAACCAGTTTGTAGAAAGCTTTCGCGACATTGCTTTGCATAAAGTCATGCATGGGGGTAGAGTACCACCAAAATGTTCTATATGTAACAGCCGGTTTACTACAAAGCGGGGACTAAAACATCACATGCAGAAACATCAAAAAGAGCATTCAGCACCGTATACTTGTGAAGTTTGTGAAAAAGTTTTCACGGAAAAGGATGAGCTTATGTTACACCAACAAGAACATGGCCATATTGACTCACAAAATAATGCTCAATTTGTTAGATCTGAAGTGTCTGAATATGATGCTGCGAGTTATGATGGACAGATTTATAATCAGGCCAAGTTGGGGCAGCCTGTTTCTCATTTTTCGCAATCCGAGCAGGCAGTCAGCTCTGCGGTTAATGTTCCTGTCGGAAATGTCATGATTAGTTCAAATGATAATGTGGATAATTTGGCACTACAAACATTGGTGAACCAACGCCTACAGCAAGATCATCAACATGGTAGTAATTTCATGTCGGCGAACTCGGAAATGGTGTGTCATGATGTTGATCCAAGTCATCAAAATGCTTACAGTAAATCGGGTCAAGGTGTCGAACATACTCAACAACTTATGTATAGTAGTAATGAACAAAACGATGAACAACATGCCATTTATAGTGCCATCAATCAAAATCTTGTAAATGTTTCACAAAGTGGAAATGTTAATTCACTGCCCTCCAAGGTGACATCCACTGAGGATGAAATCTCCACTGGAACAGAAGACAATTTGGAAACTAATTCCGCTGTAGGAATATTGACAAAAACTGGTGAAACTCTAGACCTGTCTAAGATGGATAATGCATCTGATATTGTAGTGACGGACGAAGATGGGACAAGGGGGATGTGCAAGATTTGTGGTGAGGAAATTACGAGTTTTGAACAGACGATTGTGCATTTTACCATTCATAAAGAACAACAATCAATAAACGAATCTAAGAAAAAACGTGAAAAAGTGAAAGAAAAGAGTAAAAAACAACAAACAAGGCATAAAAAGGGGCGAAAATACCCATGTGAGACCTGTGGACAACAGTTTCTACATTTTAATGATCTCTGTCTACATAGAATAAGCCATAAGGGAAAGTCTCCGGAAAAATGTCTAGTTTGCGAAAAGGATTTACGAGTAAGCGTGGTGTCAGGCTTCATATGGAGTTACACAAGAAAGATTCAAAACCATATCTATGTACTATTTGTAAAATTGAAATCTCTGACGTACAGGAATTTATCGACCATAAAAAAAGTCATGGAGGACACCAGGAAACGATACCAGCTCGATGGTTGAGCGTCGGTTACTCGGAAAGCGGCAGGAGTAGTTCAAATAGTGTGCTCATGGGGCAGCATTGTCCACAAGGTCAATAATATCAAATACATCAAAATATCAGCATGTCACAAACAACCAATGAAAAGGGAGAATTGTTGCAAACCACCAATCAAATGCACCAGAATTTAAACAATTTGTCCCAACCCACCAATGAAAAATCTGAAATTCACAATACACTAAATGATATTCAGACCATCATCCATCATACCATTTCCAATAATGCACAAGCAGGAAGTTATCAATCGGGTTATGAAACAGCTCTCGGAAGTAATTCACAGGTTCTCCAACAGGCGGCGACTTCAGGTTATAACAATCCAAACTTGCCATTAACATGGATCCACTTCAAATTGCTCAAATGAACTTGTTTTTCCAGCAGTTGAATGAGCAAGTTGCGTCTAACGTGCCATTGAATCTTCAGCAAGACTCTTTACAATGGATTCTCAACAGCACACTAATAAAACCATTCAGAATGAACATCAAATCACATCCCAAATTAACAATCCTCAGGTGCAAAACTCAAACCCACCATCTGGTGAGAAAAAAGAAAAAATTTCTAAAATCCCGAAAAAGAAAAATGGAAAATATCACTGCGATGAATGCGAAAAAGCGTTTCTTCTGTTTCATGATTTGCGATTACACAAGTTACTCATCGAGGAAAAACACCACAGTTGTGTACGGTATGTAATAAGTTGTTTGTGTCCAAGAAAGGACTGCGTGATCACATGACCCTGCATAAAAAGCAGCTTCAGAAAAGTGCCTGCGATATTTGTGAAAAAGAGTTTACAGATTTGAATCAATTACTTTCCCACAAACTAGAACATGTGCAGAGGCACGCTCAAAAATGTCGGACAACCAAGAAGAGGATGAACTAGTGACAAAACAAATGCAGGAGAATTACGACAATCAGATTGTAGGCGAACCCAAAGTTGCAAATTATGATAGTAGGTTAGGCGTTGCTATGACTACAGCAGAGGTTAAAGGTCATACTAATGTTAATATGAGTTCTTTGCAACAAGAAGCTGTTTTCACAGGACAAATACAAAATGATGGTAAAATGGGGATTGATGGAAATACAGGACGTCAAAATATTCTTGCTGGGGGTCAGCATGGTGCTGTAGAAAATCAGGCAGTTCTGACAGGAAGTCTCAGTTTCAAACAGGAAGTCAGGTCCTTAAGGTCGAAGGTCAGCAGAATCCTACTGGAAGTCAGACTGATGAGGCAACAAGAGGGAATTTACCCACCATTCAGTTAAATGAACGACCAATGCATGAATCAAATTTTGAAAATGTGTCAGTAGGTGAATTGAATCATGGAGATAAAGACTAGAAGAACATCAAGCAGAGACACAGCATGTCTTTAAAGAAAAGAACCAATTAACAAATGAATGTTTAATGAAGTGTAATATCAAAATGGAGATGTGCTCAAATGCCAAAAAAGGCGGAGAAACAGGGTTGGTGCCAACTAGTCAAATTACATCTACAAATGCTACCGAAGCACAGGTTCCATATATAAAACATAACGATTTGAGCGAAGAGGTTATAGGTAAAAATGATTTTAGGCAAGGTGAAGGTCAAGGTTCTAAAGGTCAAGGTGACCTTAACAAGAGTAAAGAAACAAAATTAGCGACGGAATTGACATGCTTGATTGATCACGTGAGTAATGATTCTACGAATGACGAGCACGAGTGTCCATTTTGTCGGGAGCGGTTTTCAGGACCGGAAAGTCTGAAACAACATTTATATATTCATATAGAAGATAGTGATACTGCCGGGGATGAACAGAGTGACGAAAGCATGGTAAATGGATGACACCCAGGAAACCTTCAATCATAAAGACGAAAAATCACACATGTGCGATGTTTGCGGCGAAACATTTTCAGAAATGGATGCTTTTGATTGTCATTGTAAGACACATAAACCAATCAGAGAATACAAATGTAGTGTTTGTTGTGAAATTTTTCAAGATTTGGTCCTTTTCAAAAATCATAAGAAGGTCGAAGGTCATGAAAATCGACGATACAGATGTGAAATCTGCTTCAAGTCATTTAGTAAAGAAGAAAATTTGAAAAGGCATAATGTTAAAATGCATAAAAAAGTGCCATGTGACGGAAATTTATGTGACAGTGTAAACTCTGCTGATTCTAATTCGAAAAGTGTTTTTACATGTGCAATATGCGGGAAAGAGTTCGGAAACCAGTATAAGTTTAGCGAACATTTAAACTTTCACGAAGGTACAACTTCCCATAAATGTCAGGTGTGTAACAAAGTTTTCACAAGAGGGAGCGGACTGAAAGACCACATGAATCTCCACGCAGGACGTAAGCCATATCGATGTGACATTTGCGGCAAGAGGTATGCCGATATTAGCAATTGGCGTAAACATAAAACTTCCCACTCAAATTCGACAAAACCGACTCCGTTCAAGTGCAGTGTCTGTAGGGAAAGGTTCTCATCATGGAAACAGATGAAAAGTCATACTGAACTTTTACACCCAGATAACTTAACATTTCTGAGAATCTCAAACAAACCTAAATTAAAAAACACAAAAAAAGTTAAACAAATTAAGAAGTAGATAAAGCTAGAATTTAAAAAATTGTTTAGTCAACCCCGTAAATTTACAACTGTGTGTGTAAAATTGGATTTTAAACCAAATCATGTTTTTTTTATCTCGCAGAAATTAATTTTTCTGCGGACAATTGATTTTAAGTTTAAAGTTTTAAGGATTTTTTTTTATAAAATTGGTTTTTATTTAAAAAATACATCTCATTTATTTTAAGAATTATTTTTTTTATAAAACTGGTTTTAATTTTTGAAAAGAACATCCCATTTTTTTTTTTTAAGAAAAGAATTTCTTTATGAAACTGATTTTTATTTTAAAAAAAGTTATCTCATTTTGTATAAAGAGACCGGTCATGTGATAATAATGGATGTTCTTTTGTTCAAGTTCTTTTTGTTATTTTTCATTTTTTTAAATGATTTGGTTTAAAATCTCTTGTTAAGGTTAGATATTTGTGCTAGTAGATGTTGGTTTTTTGATATTGATGATATATTTTATAATGACATAAGGTGCTAGAAAAGGCAAAACAGCGATATCTTAATGTTCATCCATGTGTGTATATTTTAGTCCTCGAAACCCTGTCCCACCTTGATGATTTTATCTTGCATATATACCGACAAAGGAAGCGCATGGCCTAGTGGTTAAGGCGTTGGACTCATGATTCGAACGTCGTGGGTTCAATCCCTGGACCGGGCGATGTGTTTTGTCTTTGAGCAAGACACTTAATTTCACGTTGTTCCAGTTCACTCAGCTGAAAAATAAATGAGTACCAGCAAAATGCTGGGGGTTAACCCTGCGATGGACCGGCGTCCCATTCAGGGGAGAGTCTTGTACTCTCAGTCGCTTAACGTCACCGAAACCGGGATAAGCTCCGGCCTGATGGGCCTAATGGCTCGGGACAGACTTTAACTTTAATATACTGACAAAAAAGTTGTGTGCTTGGAAATTCTGGCATGTACCCGGTATGTAGCTTATTTCTAAAGACTTAGACAAAAACCAGTTGTAATGATATTAAGGAATAAGGGTTAAGATTCCTTTTGTAATGCCTCCCCCCCACCCCCTCACCTATTCAAACATTCAATTTTAGAAAAGTAATTTTAAATAGTTGTTATTTTTAAAAAGAAGGTTTTAAATTGCCTCAATCTGTCATTTTATTTGCTTTTAAGTTCAAGTTTAAATTTTAGTGCATCATTTTACAAATGGCATGTTTTATGATTTTTACATTTGCCAAAATATGGTCCGGTCCACATTATGTTTATCATATGCGGTATTGCAGCAGTTCACCATACTCTTGGCGATCTATGACCAATGTTTCACACTTGTCACAACTGAACATTAGAAACTTACCAGGCCCCATTTTTACAATCATTCCTTAGCTAAGATTCTCCTTAACTTAAATTTAGCAAATTTTTTTAATCTATTTTTGGAACTACTTATTAATATTTTTGTCAAAACTAAACACAGATGTTTTAATCTAGAAGTGATCTTAAAATGACACCTTAAATTCCCAAATATCTTGAAAATTAACAAAATTATAAAGATTTGAAATTTTGCAAGATTTAAGTTAAGAAAAATCTTAGCTAAGGAATGATTGTGAAACCGGGGCCAGTACCTTTAACTTATTCCTTATTTGTCAGCCTATTTTGTATGCTAGGAATGCACTGGTGAAATCGTCAAGGTGTGACAGGGCCTTTTTCACTGACCTGAGATGTTCTGATTTACATGTGTATAAAGCGTGTCTCCTTTCTTCTTCATCGTTAAAATGTTTTATAATTGTAAATACAAACATATATATATGATCGTGTAAGTAATATCATGTAACATTTTACCATTTTAAACTGTTGAATTTCATGTTTTTATGGATACAACTTGAAATATATTATGCTTGTTTTACCCCATCCTAACCACCCCCCTCCCCCCCTTAAAAATTCAAGTTTAATGCTTCCACATCTGTCCCCTGTGTATAGTGGGGACTTCAGTGATCTCGGTGGCCAAGTGGTCTAATTAACTGATCGCCGGCCACACCCACATTTTTCCGACAAAGGACTGGCTTGCTTAAATTACATACAAAAGAATGAAAACTCGGCCTGAATAGTGTCATTTAATGACGTCACTGATACTAGTACGTCACTAGTTGTTGTGACGCTTCTTCGGTACTGTAATGGCGGCCTTTGTCGGAACATTGTGGGCGTGGCCGGCAATATGTCAATTACATGTTATACCAGTGTTAATTTTACAGCACTAGATTCTTATTTCGGAATACAATTCCTCGTCATTAGTGCTTGGACCATGTGGTATTAAGATCATTACCGATAACTGTGCCTCATTTTCTGTTTACCGGTAAATTTCTGGGGATTTTTTTCTTTCTGATAAATGATCTGTAACATGGAATTAAGAAAACAAATTTTTATTTACTTCTTATAATGAAATTGATAAAGATTTTGGTGGCAAAAGCAATAATTCAGATCTGGAAATTATAAAAATTACCTGTTCACTAAATTGGCTTTCTATCGGCTTTGTAATTTGGGGCAAAAAAAATGGGGCTCAATTCCTAATGTTCAAAACCTTTAATTTTTCCAAAATTCTTTGATAATTATTTTCTGATTTTGAATCTGAAATTCAATACAATGTTATAACATTATACATTTATTGCCTATGCGTGAGGGAGATATGAACTTTTGTTCACCCGCAATGAGTCATATTTCCCGAGGGCGAAGCCTGAGGGAAATGTGACTTGTTAAGAGTGAACAAATGTTCATATCTCCCTCAAACAAAGGCAATAAATTGTTTATTATACCGAAAGATAACCATGGCAATATGAAAGACAGAGAGAAAGAAAATAATTTTAAAAAAAGACAGTCTGAAAACATCAATCCTTCTCCGATTCATTGTTTTTTCTCCTATCGGAACTCATCGGAACGCTAGAACCTCAAGACCGATTCTCCATCGATGACGTCATATCATTGTGACATCACTGTGTGTTCCGAAGAGGTGTGATATGATGTTTTCAGAGGGATACACGATGTTTTCTCCACCTTGATCACATGATCCAACGGTCCAATCAATTTACAGATAGCACCGTATGTTTCTAATGAGGTATAATAATAACATTTCTACTAGGTATTATACCCATTTCATTTTCCCCTAAGTTTTCCGAACCACTGCTGTAGCTCAGTTGGTAGAGTGCTTGCTCCGTAAGTGGGAGGTCGTGTGTTCGAACCCTGACCGGGTCTGACCCAAGACTTGAAAGGGGGTAGTGACTGTTCTTTTGCCAAGTACTCGGCATTACGAAATGAAAGTCACGGTTCTTTCGGATGGGAACTTAAAATAAACGAAGTCCCGTGTCACGGTGGGCCTGGCACGCTAAAGAACCCTGCTGTATAATGCCATCAGGGCAAGACACAGGCAAAATTTCTGCACCTTCGCCTATAGCTGGTGATGTCTCGATATAAGAAAAATATTTTTGACTGGGATGGTAAACACCATTACTCAACTTTACTCAACTCCCTAAGTTTCCGGATTTCAACGGCCCTGTCTACACTACCAAAAAAGTGTTCAAGGGTCATGATAACATAACCCCTTCTGTAGGTCATGGTAAGACAAGATGTAATGATATATTTTAATGTTGTATCTTTGTACAGAGGATTGTTGCTGTCTCAGAGTAGCTCACCTGGTCAAAGGTGATCAAATAATTTTTGGTTATTTTTGAAGAATATTGTCCACCCTGGAGAAGAGTTTCACTTTCATTTTTTTGTTTTGATTTTTAATATGCTTAAATACTTTTTATTTTTTTATTTTTTTTTTTTCTATTAAATTTAAAATTAAGATTTTTTTTAGGAAATAACTATTTTTGAATCTATGACCATACAGTTTTGCAATTTTTTTTTAAAACTTCCAGACTAAAAAGAACTCTCAGAGTGGACAATATTTTTTTTAAAAAAAAGGCTGAAATATGTATTTATTGTAAATATTATTCAAAATATCATTTAATTTGCATAAATACCTTAAGGGCAGTGCCAATTTTTTCTTTGTTATCAAATGATGACTATGGGCAGCAAACCAAAATCAAATTTAACCAAAATAATCTGCAGGATGGGTTCATGCTTATTATTATTATTATTATTATTAATTATTATTTTTTTTTTTTTTTTTGCCATTTTTATGCAAATTAACATCTGTATATTTTAAGATGCCATTTCCTCACCATCAAAACCAACTTTGCATATTTTTTGTACACCTCGTACAGGTTGTTCCAATATAAATGCTATGGTAAATTGTTTATTTGAATTCAAATAGGAACATACTTCAAACTTGTTTTAGTGTATAGTATGGAAAATATAGTATTTGAACATTTCATTGAAATTCATTTTAAGCATTGTTTTCCTCAAAAGGCGGCAACAGGCAGATTTGACCATGTAAAAGTCCAAAATGGCCAGTAAGAATTCATAAAATTGTCCACAGAAGACCTAAAAATCATTTTCTGCCTTTGCGGCCCCCTTGACCAACTGGCCTGTTGGATTAGTCAATCTACCTCCTGCTACGAATTTTAGGGAAAACACTGAACATCAAACGTTATGGATGTATGGTTTTGGAACACCCTGTATCATGATCCAGTTCAGTGCATTTAATCTCGCATGACCTCTGCCAGACCATGTTATAACAAAGAAGAACATTGGTATACATTATGCTGATAATATTTTTATAAATGTTTCACCCCTATGAAGCATAATGGGAATGCCCCAATTGGGTCTTTTAGGCCAGTCCATTTGAATTTATGGGGGAGAGAAGGTTAGAACTGTTGATATATTATATGAATGATTGGTATTGTTTTGTTTCTTCGTTCTTTTTTATACATATATATATATTATTTAAAAATATATTGTCATTTTCACCACTTGTAAAATGTGCAGCTGTTTTTTAAAATGTTAAAATCTGCTTGAAGTATGTAGTTGTTGGTGTTTTTACCTGTGTGCTGAACCGTAACGTGTGAAAAAAATCATTTTATTCATTGCTAAATCATTTTATACTGTTCTAACATTGACATACATAACTGCATTTATGAAAAAAAAAACATTTCAAGCAGGGGTTCAAAATTATGTTTTGTAATGGAAGGTCCAGGACCTTTTGCCTTTATTTTTGGCAGGTCCCACACAAAGTCATGAAAGTCCAATATTAACACTGGAAGACCTATGTGCAATTATGGTATTGAAAAGTAGAATTATTCTGGTAAAAATGGCAGGTCCATCGTACTTTTACAATTTAAATATCAATGGTCCCAAGATAAAATCAATAAGTCCCAGACCTCAGACCCAGGGAATTTTGAACCCCTGATTTCAAGATTCATCACTGCAAGAGTTTTTAAAATCATTATCATACATTTTCAGAATTCTAATTAACAAACTTTTCCCCACTCCACTGCCAGCCATAATATTTATTGTTAATAATTTTCTCTTTGGAATGAGGTTTTATTTCCAGTAAGAGTTATCTTTCTTTTTACAAGACTGTAAACAACAAAGATCAAACATTTTGTAGATCAAATTTGGGAAAAAAAGTTTATAATGGATAAGAAATATTTTCTATTAGTGTCGTATATTTTTGTTAAGAGATAATGTAACTTTGTTATAATTGTAAAAGTTTTGTAAATGGAATTTTGTAAATTGTTAAGATATATTTAAGTGTGTGAAAAAATTGTTTCTATGGAACATGAAGTAACAGGTGAGCTTAAAAGGCCTTCAAATAAGGATTAACAGAGGCTTGCAAAAAGTATTCAGACTTTTTGTAAAAGGAACATATTGGTTTTAAATTAAATGTAGTGTTACAAGTTTATCTTAAATTAGGTCCATTTTCATTACACTTGGACCAGGTGAGCATTTTAAGGCCCTCTTTTTAGAATTTTGTTTCATTTGACAAAAAGTAAACATGTTGTTTTATGTTAATGATTTTATGTTTTATGACAAACTATTGCAATATTATTTATTCATCCTTTCATTCATTTTGTAGCTCACCTGGCCAGAAGCAATTCTGATTTATGTTTTATGTGAAAATTGTGGTTTTGACAAATCTTTCATTGTTTAAAACTTGGGATTCTTTTGCTTAAAAGAAACATTAAATGTAACACTTTACAAAAAAATCCTGATAATATCTCAGGTTCCAGTTTCACCATCATTTCTTTACTTAGATTTTCTTGAATTGAACTTAAATTTTAAATTTCAACCCTTTTGTAAAATTTTAAGATATTTTAGGAATTTACGTGTTCATGCGGATATTAACCTCAAGTTTGATAAAAGATTGCACATAATTTTCTAAATTTAACATGTTTAAGTGAAAGAAAATTTTAAGTTTGATGTCTCTGTGTCCAGGATTGCCCTAGATATCTTTGAAGTCCTATAGTTTCATGTTCACACAAATTTGATTACACACATGGCGGGTGTTGCTAGCTAAACAGGAGGTGTTTATACTTCAGGAGCACCCGACCTCACTTCCGTAGTGGAAGTTCACGTGTCTAACGTGACTTGTCAGTTCAAAAGTTTTTACTTTGCTTCTGGATTGTGATTTGGACATGGATTAGTATGTTTGTTTTTCATTAGTTAAGAAATGATTGTGAATCTTGGGCCAAATCTAGACTTGTTCTAAATAAGATGTGAAGGAACATTTTCTGTTTTGATATTTTCCCCCTGTTGCACATTATATCCCCCCCCCCCCAAGTCATAAAGAATCTCATCCATTTTTACCTGACATATAGGCCATTTTACAGCCTCATAATAGATTAGCATATTGTAGTCCATTTAGAGGAGTTTAAATCTAAGGCCAGTTTAAATGTTAAACCCGGTTTGCCCTAAGAAATGCCACCATATGGACTTCCATATTATTTTGGAATTTTTGAGGTGCATGATAAAAAGCTTTTGATTGTATGATGTCAATAATGTCTCATTAGAATATAAAAGCATTATTTTGGAATTTCGAAGGTATATTTAAAGAGTTTTTGCTGATATGATATCAGTCACGTCTCATTAAAAATTGGAGCATCGTCACTGCATACAGCCTCTCAAACAGGGTAATACTCATTAACAGGTACTGAGGTTTTCGGATTCCAAGGGTACTAGATGTGTTAAAGATTAGTTAAAGAAACTGTTTCTGATTAATTACCGTAGAAAAGAAAATTCTGGTTAAAACTAATCTTGAACATGTCTCATACCTTTTGCTAGGTTTCCACAAATTTAAAATAATTAGTAGCCAAATTTTTTAAAATTTGTGAAAATATAGTCCTTTTTAAAGTATTTTTCCAAAAATTTGCTAAAAGAAGTTACTTTTTGAAAGAATTCCTCGGAAATTAGTAGCCAATGGCGATTTTGGCTACCAGGAATGGAAAAATAGCTTTTGAAAAATGAAACTCTTTTACTTGTACATGAGCAACCCTGCTTGTGAGGCTATGATTTTAATTAGGGTGTATCTGTTTAGAGTTTACTGTCTGCTAGCTCCAAAGTTTTTCTCTACCAGGCACCCTCCAAGTAAGACCAAGGCTTGGAGTTTTCTACACATTTCTGTTTGACCCAATAGAAGTTTATTGATATTGTGATCATATTTTCGCATCTGGTATTCTTAGAACCACGAAAATTGGTCAACACGAAAATCCATAAAAATTAATGTTTTCACAGTGATAAAATTGGAATTTAAGATCTGTTTTTAGTATGAATTTTAATTTCAAGTTTTTCTAGTCATATTATTTATTTTAACACTAATTTTAATTGTTAACATTGAATTAAAAAAAAATCAATATCAAATGAATTTGACCTAATTCAAATTTTATTCAAGATATTAACCTAATTATAGCATCAACAATTATACACCAAACACGCTTGACATTATAAGTATTATGATAATTTGTGTTATTTATTGAACATGTTTCATGGCTTTATTAATTTATTTATTTATTCATTTATTGGTCAGTATATTCTAGTTTGAATTTCACATTGGAGTTACCTACCTTTATATACAGGAAGTACAGCTACAGAAAAAATTATTTCAAACCTTTTGAATTTTGCAATGAACATTATTTGTGAAAATTAATGTTCATTGCAATATTAAAAATGTTTGAAATAATTTTTCCTCAAAAAGACTTGCTTGAAATGAAATTGCAAAATTAAATGGATTTAACCTGTTTTTTCCCCAAATCAACTTACTTGAATCTAAGTGCTGAACAGATTTGGTTATGAAGTGGTTGGGTCAAATTGACATACATGTTATTCTTTTTGTGGAGACAAAATGTTGTTATTTTTTGTTGTTATGTTCTAAGGGGATATCACATCAGTACCTTCAGTACTTTGATTTGTTGTTATGTTCTTTATTGTTGCTTTATTGTCTCTTTTAAATGTTATGGTTTGTTAACTGTGTGGTGAAACACTTTAATCTCTTTATTCATTTAACTTTCAATTCAACATCTTTTATAAGAGGTACACATTCTTCTAAAGGAGGGTTCTTCAGTAATTGAGTTGTCAAAAGTGAGAACTTACTCTTGTGGCCCAAGGTTGGAATCCTATTCTAAGAATATCCAAAGTTTGTCCTGAGCAAGAGTTAAACCTAGGCTGTCAGAGGTGCTGTGACCTGTAGGCCTATGCTTAAGACCACTAAGCAACCAAGTCACCGAGCCCCCCTCCCCCACCCCTTCCTTACATGTAACAATTTTAGAAAATTGAAAGTTTTTACTGGTATTTTACCTATTATGTCATTAAGATCATGGCTTCATGTGCAGGCATTGTTAATCAACAGCATCCTTAGTTATTAATGTCAACATTTTGACATTCCTCCGAAAAAGAAAAAAAAAAACAAAACAAAGCAAAAAACTTGCCATTATCAAAATGAAATCTCTGTGAAAATGACCACTCTAATGAGATCCTGTATTTTAGATTATTGACACTTTAGCTAAATTGGTGTTTAAAAAAGGCAGACAACATTGACCTGTCAGCTTGAGCTTTTAATTTAATTAGTTATTATGAACTAGTGCATTTACGTATAGGGAATGCAGGTGATTATTTTGTCAACATCATGGAAAACATGCATTGATATGTATTAACTGTTAATCCTAACACTGCCCATGTATTGGCTGGATCATCATTTATGAACTTATGAATTTTCCTTATGAAAGGTCAAGCAGACAGGTCAATCTTGTTTGCCTATAAAATGAATTTTCACTTATTTATTGCTGATAAAATGTTGTTTTTGTTTTGTATGGAGGAATGAATTCAGAATCAATGTTAATGTGTGAGGCAATAGTTATTGGAGAACAATCTGATTTCTTCAGAGCTTTTCATGACGGATTGCCAGCTATGCCCACAATGTTCTGTCAAAGGCCCGACATGCTTGAATTACACACAAAAAGGCCTGAATTGTGCTATTTAATGACATGTCGGAACATTGTGGGCGTGGCCGGCGATACGTCAATTGTTAAGTTAAAGAGACAATTGAAATTGTATGCTTACATACTTATTTATTGTTTGTAATATTGTTTGAGAAAGATTGTTTTTCTGAGTTATTTTGTTTAAGAGACAAGGGAAATTTAACATATACATAATAATATAATGTAACATTATTTGAGAACAATTCAGCTTTTTTAGCGATGTGTTTTAATTGCATTTCAAGTGAAAAGGGCCATAACTCCCAGGAAAATGAGCATACCATCTTGGATTGATATGCACATCTCCTATCAATATTGATGCTTTGAACCAAGTTTAGTAAAATTGTGATCCATAGTTTTGGAGAAGCTTGTTGATAAGTATGATGTCTTTTAAAGTTTGCTGCAGAAAAGAAGTTTCTGGATTGAAGGCCAAAAAGTTGGAATTTAATGTCCCCTTCTTTCTTCAAAAGGTGGATTAAAAGGAATTTCTACCCTGATATGAACCCAAATTTTGTATCTTTAACATTGCTCATAATTTTGAAAGTCTATAAATTTTAAATGTTTTCTATAATAATTTGTATAAATGCAGATCAAATGATTTGTTAAACCCGACTTGGAATGTTTCACCCCGATGCCATGTAATTTTTGCAAGTTCATTGTAGCATAAATTTCTATGTTAATAACTGCCATCTGTATACATTTATATCATTATTTATTGAATCCTGTCATCCCCATTTTTCCCAGATGGTATAGTCCATATGTATAAAATGACATTATTTCATGATATAAAGGAGTAATTATCATTGATTGCCATTTCATTTTTTTTTCTATGATTTTGTCCATGGCAGAATTTTTTTCTTCAAGTTGCATTTCTTTCTTTTTGCCTTTGCCTTGAATGTTTAAGGCATCAATTGTTTCAGTCAATATTGCTGCCCCAATTTGAGTGAAAAGATCTGTATTTTAGATTTACCTTAAAAAATTCTCGCATGAATGCATTTACTTATTTGATGTATTGAGTATTTCAAATCAAATGGTTATATAGATGAACATTTCCAATTAAACTGGAGATGGTAAATTTTGGAGGTATTTCTCAATTAATCAATTTATATTGTTTTCACCATAGATTATGAATATTATGCTTATATTATGTTTAAAATAATTTTGTAATAATAATTCTTTAGTTAATATTTCACTATATTGACAAAGAAGGCCACAGGAAATAATTTTGTGTTTCTCCAGTTTTATTGGAGTTGGTAATGATTGAAATGTGAGTAACTAGACCCTCCCTAGATTTTTGAATTACTAGAAAACTTAGTTATTTCTTTTCACTCAATCATTGTGTATTAGGGATCTGGGTGGCAGAGTGTTTCTTAAACATGCACACTTAGGATGACAGTGCCTCTCACTTTCTGGGCTTGAATTTCACTTCTGCTTGACAAGGTTTGTTGTTTTCTCCAGGTGCTCCAGTTTCCCCCACAATCCTCAAATTACCAGCTCAATAAAGGCAGTTAAAATTCTTTGACCATTTATCCACTCCACCATCCCAGAAATGACCACCCCCAATATAAGGGAAAGAATCTTAAATCGGGGCAAAAAACACCATTACTCCACTCCACCATATGTGTGTAAGAGAGGGGGTACCTAGCTAAAGGATAGGGTGGAAAATGAGTGAAATCTTGACTGGAGTATTCCAGCATCATTTCTCGACTCCATACATATATTAAACTGTCTCATTTTCAATTAAACATTATCATTAGACCATTTTGATTTGTTTTGATGGCAAATGAAATGAGCAGAATCCTGACAGGGCTGGTTAATCTGATGCAGAACCCTCATGGCAAATGTCATGAGGATGTAACAGACAAGATGCCAACAATAGGATGGAAAATAAGTGGAATCCTTATGGGGTGGCTACTGTGATGTATCTAGATGGAAATAGCCACAGGTCTGTGGGAGACGTGGCTGGGTTGAAAGTGATTGTATCTTGACTTGCGCTGTTACCCCACTATACTTACAACTAAAATTCTCCTTTTTTTAAAAAAAAAATTGGATTTGCACTTTAGCATTGTTTTATGCTCTCTACTGTGAGGGATTGGTTTAAAATGTTCAGAATCTTTTATGAGACATATATAAACTTACACACTTATAAAACTAACATTTCAGCCCCTTCAGCAGTTAGCAATTCATTGTACTTTGAGGGATAGGTTTAAACATGCTCAGCATTTTCAAATTAGGTCTACACATTAGCATTGAAATGCAATCTACTATGAGGATTGAGGAATAGGTTTAAAATGTATTTTTCTTAATCTTAATACTTTGAGGGATAGGTTTAAACATGTTCAAAATTTTGGATTATGTCTGCACATAGGCATTGTAATGCATTTTACTATAAGGATTGAGGTATAGGTTTAAAATGTATTTTTTCTGAATTTCCTGACTGTAATTTGTACTACCATATATTATGGCATGTATCTCTGACTTATGAAACTAAAACATTAGTCTTTTTTCCATTTAGATTTGCAGTTTAGCCTTGTGAGGATTGAGGAATAGGTTTAAAATGTATCCTTTCTTAGCCTTAATACTTTGAAGGATAGATTTAAATGTTCAGAATTTTCAATTAGGTCTGCACATAGCATTGTAATGCATTCTACTGTGAGGATTGAGGAATAGGTTTAAATAGCCTTGTAACGCATTCTTCTGTGAGGAATAGGTTTAGAATGTTTTCTTTGTGAATCTCCTGACTGTATGATCTAATACCATTATTACTCTCTACTGCGAGAGCCATGTTTCAAATGAATATAACTTCTCTCCACTCAAATACTCTGTCAGAACAATATAAGTATCTGATGAAACTAAAATTTTAGTCTTTTTTTCCATTTAAGATTTGCACTTTGGCTTTGTGAGGATTCAGGAATAGGTTTAGAATGCATTTTTTTCTGAATTTCCTGGCTGTACCATTTAATACCATTATTACTCTTTACTGCGAGAGCCATGTTTCAAATGAATATTTATTGGGGCATGTACTACCATAACTTTACTGTGAGAGCCATGTTTTAAATGAATATTTTATTGGGGCATGGACTATCATCACTACTTCTCTCCACTCATATATACTCTGTCAGAACAATGTAAGTATCATGTTGAATGTAATTGTGATCATGTTTTTACCATTTTAGAAGTAAGTACTAATTAGGTTGTTTTTTACATAGTATTGTAATGTATGTATCAATTTTTGGCTTTTTTGTTTTATAAACATTATATTTATTATCGTTTATAATAGATAATTAAAGTGCAATCATGTGAACAAAAATACAAATATCTTAGTTTTCATTTATTTATTATATCTCACGGGGACTTAACCGCCACGGTAGCCGGGGTACATTTGTATGCAAAAACGTCCACATCGTTGTCGAAAAAAAAAAAAAAAAAAAAAAACCGAGAGAGAGAGAGAATATAATATATTTCTTATACCAAACCGTTGGTCTTCACCGGAAATGTTGTATACGAATTCGGTTTATACCTGACTTCGATAGCCTCTGAGGTGCGGTTCCGATGTTGTCTTGAATTTGCCCGCATGGCAAAACAATTGAAACTATCTGATTTGATTACATTAAAGAACTTCTACTAGCCATTTGTCATGTTTCACGGGGACTTTACCACCACGGTAGCTTATTGGTAGAGTGATGGATTTGTATATATGGAAGGTTATGGGTTTGAACTCCGGCCAGGTCAGACTAAGACTTGAAAAAGGTAGTGTTGTTCTTTCGTCAAATACTTCATACTATGTTTTAGAAATAAGTCATGGGGTCCTTCGGGAGAGACCCTAAAACAGATGGCCCCTGTCACGTCATGCATGGCACATTATGAACCCTCCATGCATATTGCCTATAGCTGGTAAACTCTTGATATAAGCATTAACATCCATTCATTCAATCAAGGGACCTTTATACAATGAAGCAAGTTGTATACAAATAATTTCTGGGATATTGCATGCCTAGGCTAGGCTTATCAAGGCTGGAAATATTTTACAAATGACATCACAGTATTGTTGATATGTATGATGACATCACAGTATTGTTGATATGTATGATGTCTATATTGTATATACAGGTTCGTTCAGAAAGTTTTGCACCCCCACCCCCTTAAATAGCCATAAAATATGTGTTTAAAAACAAAAATACTAACAAGGAAAAAAAACTGGAAAATTGAAATTATTCCATTAATTTCTGTATATAGAGAAAAAAATCAACAAATATTTTAAAAATTGATAAATTATCAACTCCTGCTTTATTTTATTTATAAATCTTCACACTTGTGTAGGTAATTTCATAATTATACCCCTCTTTCACGCTTTTCAACCAAATGGTTTTCACTTGAATTTTCCTACTTAAATGACCCTTAATCAGCTTGTGCATTTTCAAATTATGTGACCCTATTGCTTTTTTCCAAATCAAAAGTGGGTGTGTGCGTGCGTGCGTCGTTAACACACATTTTCAGCTTCTCCTCTGAAACTACTGGACAGATTTCAATGAAACTTGGTAAGAAGTATATATGGGCCGGTGCAATTCAGATTTGTTCGTGGCGTTGCCATGGCTACCATATCTAGGTCAAGGTGACCTAGGGTTGCAAAAATCTTAAAAATCTTCTTCTCCAAAACCAATGATTGGAGAAAAAATCTGATGTGATATTTGGTTTCTCTAGGGTCTTAAGCCTATAGTTTGTTCATTTTTTGAAATTCGGACAAAAAATAGGTTACGCGTTTTTGCGTTTAATTTTGAAAAAAATCGTAAAATAGCTTCAAATTGTTTAAACTTGACTATTTGACCAGATAATGACATGGGGTTTTCAGTTTTGACATATTCTTGCAATTACCTTCAAAATGGTGTCAAGGTCAATTATGAAGGTCATGACCTAATTTTTTACCTTTCTAATATTATTTATTATCTGAAAAACTATAAACTTTTTGTAAAGGCGTGTAAATTAAAATATTGTTGGTATTGAGGTAATGATCATTTTGATATATATAGATTAAGGTCATTGGTTCAAAGGTCAAGGTCACAGTAGCAAAACAATACCAAAATGTTGCTTTATCTTGAAAACTATAAACTTTTTATATAGGCATGTATATTAGAATGTTGTAGGTATTGGTACAACGATTATTTTGATGTATAGAAAAAGGTCATGGGTCCAAAGGTCAAGGTCACAGTAGCAAAACAATACCAAAATGGTTAATTATCTCAAAAACTATAAACTTTTTGTATAGGCATGTATATTGGAATTTTGTTGGTTTTGATGTAACGATCATTTTGATATATAGATTTAGGTCATTGGTTTAAAGGTCAAGGTCACAGATGTGAAAGAAAACTGAAATCGTTCATTATCTTGAAAACTATGAACTTTTTGTATAAGCATGTATATTAGAATGTTGCAAGTATTGATACAACGATCATTTTGATGTACAGAAAAAGGTCATGGGTCCAAAGGTCAAGGTCACAGTAGCAAAACAATACCAAAAAGGTTCATTATCTCGAAAACTATAAACTTTTTGTATAGGCATGTATATTGGAATGTTGTTGGATTTGATGTAACGATCATTTTGATATATAGATTTAGGTCATTGGTTTAAAGGTCAAGGTCACAGATGCGTAAGAATACTGAAATGCTTCATTATCTTGAAAACTATGAACTTTTTGTATAAGCATGTATATTAGAATGTTGTAGGTATTGATACAACGATCATTTTGATGTATAGAAAAAGGTCATTGGTCCAAAGGTCATGGTCACGGTTGCAAAACAATACCAAAAAGGTTCATTATCTTGAAATCTATGAACTTTTTGTATAGGCATGTATATTAGAATATTGTTGGTATTGATGGAATGATCGTTTTAATATATAGATTAAGGTCATTGGTTTGAAGGTCAAGGTCACATATTAGCGAGTAGCAAGTTTCATAAATATCTAAATATCCATATCAGAGTTATTGCTCCTTAAATGTAGTATTTATTGTGTTTTTGTGCTGTTAACGGACCAAGTGAGCGGTACAGGCCCTATTGGGCCTCTTGTTTTATGTGGGGGAGCGGGGGGTATTTCTTGTGAGCTTGTGGCTCACAGTTTTTCTAGTTTTATCTAAACTGATGTCAATAACAAGATTTGCATTTCAATTGTTGACCTCAGTTGAACCTTTTAAGTTTTAATGTATGCAGGGAACATACTACAGATGATGTTTACTAAAAAATGTAAAATTTTCTCTATGTAGGGGAATAACGGAAAAAGTAAAAAAAAAAAAAATATTTTTGATGCGCTTTTTATTTCCAGAACAAAATATGAATGTTAGGTTTAAAAAATTTAAAAAAATATAAAAGTTACATATGAAAACGACTGTCTCTAAACATTAAGGGTAATGTAAGTAGGAAAATTTCAAAAAACCTCGTATTTCTTTAACAAACTCTGGCCCCTTTGCACTGCTCTATAACGTTGACTATCTTAATATCTTTTCATTTTTTTTTAAATTAATTCGTTATACAAGGTGTAAGCTTTTTTCCCCAACACGTGTATTTTTGCACAATTTCCTTTAAAAAATGGAACAAATATTTTATAAACTCTTAAATTATCAATCCTTACTTTATTTTTATTTATAAATCTTCACACTTTTTTAGGTAATTTCATAATTATGCCCCTCTTTTTTGCTTTTCAACCAAATGGTTTTCACTTGAATTTTCCTACTTATATTACCCTTAAAGATGAACAATAGTAGTCAGTTGGGAGAGAAAAGTAAGCTATTAGTAGCTAAAGTTACCTATCTCATGGACTGGTAATATTTGACTTTGATTATCTACAGAACAGACCTGTCGAAAGTTTATCACTGAGATTACGAGATGGAGTAGAAGTTTGACTGCCGAGCGGGCGAAATATATATATAGCTACCCGAAAAGTTGTCGAGAGAAAAATAGCTCCTGTCGAAAAAATGCCGAGATACAGTTGACGATGGACAGAGTTGAGCTGTTGATTTTATTAGTAACAATACAGACCTGACGAAAATTTAACACTGAGCTAACGAATTATCTAGAGCAGTTCATCTCGGTCCCTATTTAAAGACCATTGCGAAAGGTCAGTTGGTAGAGTTGCTCGATCCGTAAGCAGGAGGTCTTGGGTTCTAACCCCGACCGGGTCTGACCCAAGACTTGAAATTGGGTAATGACTATTCTTTCGCCAAACACTCGGCATTACAAAATGAAAGTCACGGTTCTTTCGGATGGGAACCTAAAATAAACGAGGTCCTGTGTCACTGTAGGCTTGGCACGATAAAGAACCCTGACATAATTATAAGCGCAACGCACAGGCAAAACTTCTGCACCTTTGCACGTCTCGATATTAGTGAAATATTCTTGACTGGGACGTAAAACACTATCATTACTCAACTCAACTCGGGTTCTAGTTAATTATATTGCAACAGCGTTTTGATAGGTGCTATTTTTCCCTTCGGCATCAATTTAATCACTGGATATCCATATTTCGGACACTAGACAATCTTGTTTCGACTCCGTTTCGTCAGCTTAGTGTTAAACTTTCGACAGGTCTGTACCGTACATGTTCATTTTGGTACTAATAGCATAAACATACGGCGCGTTGGCCTAATGGATAAAACGTCAGTCTTCAAATCCAGGGTCTCTCACCGCTGTGAGTTCGAGTCCCGCTCGGGCCACATGTAGGAAAGTGAATTTTCCTTGCCGTTGACCTTTACTGATTCACCTGGTATCAGTATAATGGACTGGGGAGTGGTACACTTGTCTGCGGTGTACTGACTCTGTGACCTAGCAAGGTAAAGTCGCCCTGAGTGCGCGCTAGTACAAGGCAGACCATACAACACACTCGCACTTCAAATACATCCACAAAAAAATTGTTCATAGATTAATCCATAGAGATTAATTAAATAGTTCTCGTCGCGAATAGCTGAGAAATTGCTGATGCGACGTTAAGCAACATTCAACCATCTAACCAAACATAAACATACAATATAATATAGTAAATACATATATTTGTGGGTTGTTGGATTCGTCTATAATTAAGTTTATTAATTAAGAACATGTTAAGTATACTAACCGTCACTAAATAAAGATTATCCAAATCACGCTGTATACATTATTACTACTGTCGTAAAGGCTATTTTGAACATGGATATATTGCAATTAAATATTTAATTCTAATTTTTTGTTAAAATTTTAATTATATTTCAGCACAGAAAAGAGAGACCTAAGTGGAAAAAATATGTTTTGTTTTAAATTGGTCTATGTGAGTGTGTACATACCATACATTTTGCCATTTTTTCAAGAATATCAAAATGGTCAATTATAAATACTCCCATTAGGTGCCTCATTATCTTTTGGTTATATGTAGGTCGACCAGGTGTGCATTGTTTTTTACTCAATCACGCAGGTGAAAGGTAAATTTTTACCCAACATTAATTTGTAATTTGGGGCTCAAATGGTTAGCTGGAATATATATTTTCTGTCAAAAATGTGAATTTTCTATATACAGACGTTAACCAAAACATGCAGCATTGACAAAAATATACTTTTTAGTTAGGTCTCTGAATAATGAATAAATATGCGCTGTTAGTTTTTGCAAGCACTTTTTTATTAAAACGTAATTTACAATATTCCATGTTCAAAATAGCCTTTATGCACAGTAAATAGGTTACTATATAATATAGACAAACAGCGTTGACCTGTATTGGAAATATTCATATAGGAGGATCCACCCAATATTTTGGCAGTGGTAGGATTTACCTTAAATACCTATCTAACACAGGTGCTTACTCCAAAAATAGTAATAGCGTTTCCCATTATGTACTTGTCACCCCTATACTCATCCATAGAAAGTTCACTCCGTAAGTGGAAGGTCGTGGGTTCGAACCCCGGCCGGGTCTGACCCAAGACTTGAAAGTGGGTAGTGACTGTTCTTTCGCCAAGCACTCGGCATTACGAAATGAAAGTCACGGTTCTTTCGGATGGGAACTTAAAAGAAACGAGGTCCCGTGTCACGGTGGGCTTGGCACGCTAAAGAACCCTGCTGTATAATGCCATAAGCGCAACGCACAGGCAAAATTTCTGCAACTTCGCCTATAGCTGGCGACGTCTCGATATAAGTGAAATATTCTTGACTGGGACGTTAAACACCATTACTCACTCACTCACTCATAGAACGTTCAAGCGAACATCACTTGCAGTTGTCGCATGCATATACAGTGAAAAAAAGAAACAGCAGCATCACGACATGTAACAATTATTGTTTTTAAATTAGTTTGTTGAATGCCACATTATTTTCAGTTTAAAACAGAAGTTTTTAAACGTCTTGAATTGGTGCTATTTCACACTTATTGTTGTAGCTTCCACATTGGTATGCATTCCCGACAGCAAGTCTTAAACAAATGAAGCAGAATTTGGCTTGGCACATCTTGCACTCCATCTGCTTACACGCCTCCGTGTGCTCGATCAGGACCTGACATTTAGGGCAGGCCCTTACAGATGGGCATCCGTCGAGGCCAATGATCTCCTTTCTTTTACATGATTTCAACAACATCCGGGCGGCGTCTTTACTGCAGCTATGGTTACCGTTCCATGGCAACAAGCAAAACCAACAAAACTCGAACTGTTCTTTTCCAGCATTTTTACAATACAAGCACCTCACACCAGGATTACGTGGATCTTGCCTCTCACAGACGTTCTGACAAAATGGACATTCTCGGACTCCCAGTGACTTGTTGTTCCAGTTGGAATTTATCCTTGTCTCAAACAAAATTTGTTCGTCATCTGATAGGCGGGCTTTGGTCACAACTTCGATAAATTCCCATTCAAAATCACATTGCTGGGTTTCGTCCATTCCTGGGCATCTAAAAGTTTGAGCCATAGATGTAAGCTGACTCCAGCAACATGAATACAAAGTATCGGGATCTGAAATCAACAAGAGAAATTAATATTTACATTAAACAGAAAATAGAAATACATCGATAAAACTATGTTACATATGACATTAATATAAAATAGAACTGTTTCTCGACAAATACCAAATATCCCCGTCCCAACATTAATGTTTTGCCACGACCTTGGCCTTTCCTATATGACCTTGGTTCAAGGTCATGACACACTTTTGGACCATGTGAAGTTTTATGGCAGCCGTTCAATGCAGCTATGAGATATGACCCGGACGCGATTTTTCACGGACAGACAGACATGGCGATTCCTATTATACCCCCCCCCCCCTCAAACTAGTTTGCGAGGTATAATAATAGAGAACACTAAACAATACCTTATATTATCTATAGAGCTCTGAATCCTAGTTTGGATGCTAATTGAATGTGGTTTTACGTCTCAGCATTTTTCATTTATATCTAGATATCACCAGCTATTGTTAAAGTTGCAGACTGGTATGTGTTTGTGTTTGATTTTTTGATAATGAATTGGACATGAAACGGTATTTTTTTATTTGACTTATTGTGAATTGGACATGAAATGATATGTTTGTGTTTGCCTTTTTTGCTATGAATAGATATTGGGGTTGTAATATGAATATGGACTGGTATGTTTGTGTTTGGCTCTTGGGACTATAATGGTATGTTTGTGTTTTGCCTTTTGGTTGCGATTTTGACATGGCTAAATGTTTGTGTTTAGCCTTTTTTAATTTTGAGTTGCACATAGACCGGTATGTTTGATTTTGGGATCATAGTTATAAATACCAAATATCGTTCTCGATTCAGTAGAATATGAAACATACTTATGGCGTGTCCACAGGACATCAATACACGGTCATCGTCGTCCCAATCATTTATCATGTCTGGTTTATTTGTTTTGCACCAATCTAATGCTGGGCGTGTCCTAGGATGAACAACAACCGACAACGTGTTATCCAGTTCAGCCAATGAGCGTTCAGGCTCAACTACAGTACCGTTAGAAATTATGTCCACATTTGCTTTGTCTTCACCAAGTCTTTCAGCTATTAACGGGAGTGCATCTCGTACTGTTGAGTCCTGTTGTATATAAAAAATTATATATAATATCATTATTTTTTAAAATAAACGAGAGATTGTTTAATCTATTTTATTTCTGGGATGCTTGAAAAAAATTCGAATGCATGTTGAAAACCGTCGGGAGTTAAAAAACGAAATATCTTGCATTACAATCTGAGAGTGTGGGGTTCGTGTCTATGTAAAGATGGCTATGAGGTCCAAAAGTCAATGATCAGCCGCCACCAAGGAGGCCCCGCTATATACATGTACATAGATTACGAATTCGGTTTTTTCTGCGGGCACTCTGGTTTTCGCTTTCCCCCATACCTTCAATTCACTGGTCTCGGTATAAGTGAAAAATTCTCTCTACTCAATTGTGATTATTTCAAAAATTAAAATTAAATTAAATTTCAAAATGGCAAAGTGGACGTCATATACCACAGGCACTTTTTTCTATCAGTATTGGGGGGGGGGGTTCAGTCGGACCATATATATATATATTCAAACTGTATTCAATTTCAATTTTTTTCAAACTTTATTGTCATATAATCAGATGACAGATTGTGACAAACAAATACAATACAAACAAGCAAGGAATATAATAGCAATATGGTCCAATCGACGCCCCCACATACTGATTGAAACGAGTACCTGTGTCATAAACATATACGTATTTTAAAGTCGAACAGGAAGAAGTTAACAAGCAGAACCTTGTTATTTATTTTTTGATTTGAAAATCAGGTCAACCAGGGTTAACATAAATGCATGCATGTAGATCATTAACCCAAAGGCGCATATATAATACTTTATGATAAATTTAAATTTTACCCGTGATATGAATAAATTGTAGGTCCTGGTACTCGACAATCTCTGAAATTGGATCATTTTCAAGTTCTTTTTGGGTTATATCGATGTTCTACTTTCACTTTCCTTTTATGGGAATTCCAAACGCAGCTAAAATAGAAACATGCCATCATTTTCTGAAAATGTAATCGTGGTATATTATCGCGAAATGGTGATTGTACAGTATAACATGTACAGTTGATAAAATACACGTACAGTTTTGTTAGATTTTTTTTTAAAAAAATTATACAACTTTCTCTAATTAAAATAAAATAAGTTTTTAAAATCTTATCCATCAATACGGAATAAAATGAACGGATTAACTACCATTGCGAAATACCTTATATGTCACATTTCTCTCTCTCTCTCTCTCTCTCTCTCTCTCTCTCTCTCTCTCTCTCTTAAACATTACCCAATTCTCTGTTTCTTTTGGATTTTAAACAGAAAATCTTAAAATGGTTTACATTTAAAAGATCACCTCTTAAAATCCCCATTCAGGTTAAAAATAAACTTTTAAAAAATCATTTCAAAAAGTTTGGCACACGTCCAAACTCATTTACCTGATCGATACAAATTATTGATTTTCTACATAACTGATCAGACTGGATTTCTGAAAAATCAACAGAGACAGAATACCTCATCAAACGAGTCAATGTTTTGTAGATGGATCTGCGCGGGTTCGGTCCTGCCCGTGTACCAATTTAACAGATTAAGCAAGGATAAATTGATAGCTGTGTCTCTTCCAAAGGTAGGGATATAATACAGGCCTGTCGAAAGTATTATACTAAGCGAATTAGTACCGAAAAGGTAGTTCATCTTGGTATCTTCGTAATCTATCTATCTATCTATCTATCTATCTATCTATCTATCTATCTATCTATCTAGCTGTCTGTCTATCTATCTATCTATCTATCTATCTATCTATCTATCTATCTATCTATCTATCTATCTATCTATCTATCTGTCTGTCTGTCTGTCTGTCTGTCTGTCTGTCTGTCCGTCCGTCCGTAAATCCATCCATCCATCCATCCATCCATCTATCTATCTATCTATCTATCTATCTATCTATCTATCTATCTATCTATCTATCTATCTGTCTGTCTGTCTGTTTGTCTGTCTGCCTATCTATCTATCTATCTATCTATCTATCTATCTATCTATCTATCTGTCTGTCTGTCTGTCTGTCTGTCTGTCTGTCTGCCTGCCTGTCTGTCTGTCTGTCTGTCTTCCTGTCTGTCTGTCTGTCTGCCTGCCTGCCTGCCTGCCTGTCTGTCTGTCTGTCTGCCTGCCTGCCTGCCTGCCTGCCTGTCTGTCTGTCTGTCTGTCTGTCTGCCTGCCTGTCTATCTATCTATCTATCTATCTATCGGCAGATTTTTGACAGATATCGATCCGTATCACGATCACTCGGCAGCCGAGTATCGATAATTTTCGTTTACTCAGGATTAAACTTTTGACAGGTCTGTACTGTATGTGTTCAAATTCATTCATTCATTCATTCATTCATTCATTTATCTAATTATTTATTTTATTTATATTTTTCGACTTGTATGTAAGTTTATGATTCTATCCGTTGCACACCCGATTTTGAAAAAAAAAATGGTGGAGGAGGAGTGAAAGTTTAAATGTACCCCACACAGAAATGCCGTATGTCAAATATACTCATTGAAACATAATGAGAGAGAGAGAGTGTGTGTTTATGTGTGGGGTGGGTGGGTGGGTGTGGGTGTGTTATTCAAACCTTCAATGAAATATAACGAGAGAGAGAGAGAGAGAGAGAGAGAGAGAGAGAGAGAGAGAGAGAGAGATTTATATTTATTCGTTTTTAGTGTTTGATAAACCATTTTTTAGAATT
This sequence comes from Anadara kagoshimensis, assembly GCA_021292105.1. Lineage (NCBI taxonomy): Eukaryota > Metazoa > Mollusca > Bivalvia > Arcoida > Arcidae > Anadara > Anadara kagoshimensis. Next base: position 32,270,329 of record CM037868.1, read on the forward strand.
AGTAATCTTATCGCTAAAAATCAAATACAATTTCTACTTTCGATTACATGTGAAGTTTCAACTTTCACTTTCGATTTAATAATTAATTTTTACATCAGCTTTAATAATAGGTTTTTGATAACATGTACTAAATGCATCTAAATTTTGAACCTTCTAAATGAAGATAACCGCTAATATTACCAAACTTGAAATATATTTGATCAAAATTATTATATTTTCGATTTGGTTTTTAAATCCACAATGTTCTTTTAGTGTCAAATTTTATTTTAGGTTCGCTCTCTTGATAAAATTAAAATTTAATTTAATTTTATCATGTTAAATTTTGTGTTTACCTGATATTGGTTAGCCTAATGGATAAGACGTCAGTCTACAAATCCATGGTGTCTCACCGCTGTGAGTTCGAGACCCGCTCAGACCACATGTAGGAAAGTGAATTTGCCTTGTCGTTGGCCTTTACTGGTTCACCTGGTATCAGTATAATGGACTGGGGGAGTGGTACACTTGTCTATGGCGTACTGACTCTGTGAGCTAGCACCTTAAAGTCGCCCCGAGTGCGCGCTAGTACAAGGTAGACTGTGCAACACACTCGCACTTCACATGAATACACGAAATTATTCATAGATTAATCCATAGAGATTAATAAAATAGTTCTCGTCGCGAATAGCTGAAAAATTGCTGATGCTACGTTAAGCAACATAAAACCAACAAACAACCAATCTTCCTAAGGACGCGTAACTTTCATATTTCCTACTGCTAAGTGTTTGGCCTACCCAATAGTTGATAGCTCCTTTAGCTTAAATAACCGATTGGTTTGTCATTTGTTATTTATACAATACTCTTTAAAAGTAAAACTGTATTTTATACCACTACAGTAGCTCAGTTGGTAGAATGCTCGCTCCGTAAGTTAGAGGTCATGGGTCGTAGGTTCGAACCCCGACCGGGTTTGACCAAAGACTTAAAAATGGGTTGTGACTGTTCTTTCGCCAAGCACTTGGCATTACGACATGAAACTTACGGTGTCTTAAAATAAACGAGGTCCCCGTGTCACGATGAGCTTGGCGCGATAAAGAACCCTGCTGTATAATGCCATCAGTGCAACGCACAGACAACTAGAAATTTCGCCTATAGCTGGCGACGTCTCGATATAAGTGAAATATTCTTGACTGGGATGTTAAACACCATTACTCAACTCAAACCAAAACTCAACTCAAACTGTATTTTATATCAAATACTTTTAGTTCTATCAACATTTCAATTTTTCACCAAACTTTTGTTTATGAAAACGGACCTTTGGACAACCAAGGCCTGAGGGAAAAAATCTTGACTTGGTCTTAAAACTGTTTCATCAACAATTTAAATAACAGCTCCGATTCATTTAACATATAAAAACTGTATTAACACATGATTGTCCACATATATGATAACAAAATCATGTCAAACATTCCATGAACACGCCCATAATTTTATTTCACCGCAAAATTTCGTCGGGTTATTGTCATTGTCATATTCACGAAATCATCTGTCAAACATTTCATGAACACGCCCATAATTTTATTTCACCGCAAAATTTCGTCGGGTTATTGTCATATTCACAAAATCATCTGTCGGTAGCACCCTTGTATTTGAGATTATTCAAAGAAATTCGAATAGAAATTCCAAATTTGTGCTTTCTCACAACTAATATTAACTTATTATGAAACAGTCACCATTGCACATATAAAAAGTCGATTTCTGCTAAATATGAAGACTTAGTATTTTTCAAGCTAATAAATATAAGTTAGTCCACACTCTGAATTGGTGCTATTTCACATTTGTTGTTATAACTTCCACATCGATACCCAGTACCATCGGCCATTTTAAGACAAATAAAACAGAACTTAGTATGACACGACATGCAATCCATCTGTTTGCAGGCTTGAGTGTGCTCGATCAGGGCTTTACAGTTAGGACAGGCCCTGACTGATGGGCATCCGGAAAGACCAATTATCTCCTTTCTAGGGCAGTCCCTCAAGAGTTTCCGGACATATTCTCTATTGGCCTCTTGTTCCTGGAGAATATGCGCCATTTTGGAATTTGACAGTCTGTTCTGTTGTAACCTAAAATATTACAAGATTATATAATTAGCAGTATTAATGTCTTTTTTCTGGACAACTTCATATAAAACAAATGGATTAGCGATTTCAAATCGAGCACTTGATTAAACACCCATAGAGTTTCAAATCAAGACCACCTGTCAGTAAATTATCTTTAAATTTTGTAGTACATGTAGTTACATGGCCATTTGAGAAAAAAAACTCCCAGTAGACGACTTTAGTGTACATTTGAGGGTCTGCTTTTTAAATAGTGCCCATAATCTGCGAAAGACATATTTGAGTGACATTTAAATCTATTCACCCGTTTCTATAATATACATTTGTATTATTATATTATATTATGTTATGTTATGTTATGTTATGTTATGTTATGTTATGTTATGTTATGTTATGTTATATTTTATATTATATTATATATATTATATTATATTTATTATATTATATTATATTATATTATATTATATTATATTATATATAGAGACTTACCTATTCTCTAGATCATATGGTAATTTCCGGTATATATTCAAGCAGACGAGGATGGATTTTATTTCAGAAAAACATCTAACTTATAGAGCTACTTTCACTTCAGAGGTTCTGAAATTTTGGAATTCCCAAGTCCAGGCAGATAAATATCCCGTAGATGTTAATGTGATGTCTAGATATTTGATAAATGAAGTCAACTTAAATGTTTGTACGTGTTATATACACGCGTTATCGTCTACTTTCACTTTGACAACATTTTTCAGAAATTCCAAATCCCCACACAACCAGAATAGATTTTCCGTAAATGTCCAATGGTGAGTCACAATGACCCTGATAGAACACGTGTAGATCATGTGACAGCGAACTTTTCAACGAATTTTAAATATTCATTCATTCGCTTTTTATTTATTTATTTATTTATTTATTTATTTATTTATTTACTTATTTTATTTTATATTTCATTGTTTATTATCAAAATTTGATAATTGAACAACTGATATCGAAAAAACTGAAAATTGAGTAAATATAGTCCAAACCACCTTAAAAGGCCACCTCTATATTAGGAGCACCTGCTTATAAAGACCAGTTTCAAAATCATTCCTTAGCAAAGATTTTCCTTAACTTGTATGTGGCAAAAATTAAAATCTTTAAAATGTTTTTGATTTTTAAGATATTCGAGAATTAAAGGTGTCATTTTTAAGATCACTTCTAGATTAAAACATCTGCATTTAGTTTTCACAAAATATCCCTCAGTAGTTCCAAAAATAGATAACAAAATTTTGCTAAATTTTAGGAAAATCTTAGCTAAGGAATGATTGTGAAACCGGGTTCAGTAGAATTGTTTCCCAATTGTTCTTTATTCATATTATTTTAACTGTGCATGTATATAAAGGCCACCTGTCCATGAAGGCCACTTTTACCGGCTACCTTGGATGTCCTTTACAGACAGGTTTGACTGTACTTCAAATTCTGCTGCCATTCAAGGTTAGTGGTGTCGTTTTGGTTACTCTGTGCATGTGGGTGTAATGGAGACAATTACGTTTTTACGCCCAAGTCAAGATTATTTCTCTTTTATCGATTTGCACCTGGATGGTAATGGACAAACGAAATGAGAAACTTTCTAACACTAGGATGTGCAGATTGGGATTTATATCCAGGCCCTTTTGAATACCGAGGGACGTCTCGATATAAGTGAAACATTCTTGACTAGAACGTAAAACCACATTCATCAATCAATTTAAATTACTGAGACCACCTGAAAATATACTCACGTACGTTAAATTTATAGAAAATAAATATAGTACAATTTACATGTTCATGATTTCATCACTTAAAATAATTCAGTAATGAACCTGATCTAAAATAGATAAAACAGAGAGAGAGAGAGAGAGAGAGAGAGAGAGAGAGGAGTGAGAGAGAGTTTAACACTAAGCTAACGAATTAGTACCTAGTCGGCAGCTCATCTGGGTCTCTCGTCACCTATATCTCAGCAGATTTTCTGCAGTATCTATTTTTTGGCAGGGTTTTGGCCACTTGGTACCATAATTCAACAACAAGTTAGTCTAGCTTCGGTTTATTTTCGTTAGTTCAGTGTTAAACTTTTGACGGGTCTGAACTGAGATGTCATAATTTATCTTTGCCTAGGTTTGGCTTTAACTGTGTCAAGTTAATTAGGTTAAGTATTACCAAATAGGATACAAGACTGCAAAATACTCTATAATTTTCGGACGGGAACTTAAAATAAACGAAGTCGCGGTAGGCGTGACATGATAAAGAACACTGATATATAATGTTATCAGTGCAACGCACAGTCAAAATTTCTTAAACTTCGACTATAGCTGGCGACGTCTAGATATAAGTGAAATATTCTTGACTGGGACGTTAAACACAATTACTCAACTCAACTCAACTCGTACCATAGATTATGAACCATTACTCAGTTTGGACCCCTCTCTCAGTCTGAGTGACTGTTTTATAAAGGAACTCAACTCGGCGTCTCGGTATCTGAAATATGGATAGCCATAACCGAAGAACTGCCGAATGATGAATACTGTAAACCTATTTAATTTTGCGTGTATTTATTTTCGCGGTATTGGGAATTTTGACTCATCCGCGTAGTTCAATTTTCGCGTTTTTTCCGCGAAATAAGCGAAAATATTACTTCGCCAAAATAAATACGTCTTAAAGTAGTAAATGCCGTGATGTAGCTACCGAGCGGGTCGGATGAGCAGTCAGTTCTTTGATGATGGTAGAGTGAGTAAGTAATGGTGTTTAACGTCCCAGTCAAGAATATTTCACTTATATCGAGACGTCGCCAGCTATAGGCGAAGGTGCAGAAATTTTGCCTGTGCGTTGCGCTGACGGCATTATACAGCAGGGTTCTTTAGCGTGCCAAGCCGACCGTGACACGGGACCTCGTTTATTTAAAGTTCCCATCCGAAAGAACCGTGGCTTTTATTTTGTAATGCCGAGTGCTTGGCGAAAGAACAGTCACTACCCACTTTCAAGCCTTGGGTCAGCCCGGCCGGGGATCGAACCCACGACCTCCCACTTACGGATCGAGCACATTACCATTTGAGGATGGTAGAAGAAACCGGAATGTAATAAGGAACTATATATTCGACATTCAGCAAGGGAAATGGCAAACTTTCAAACACTAGTGTCTGAATCCGAGTAGGGTTTTCTTTAAAATCCCACTATTCGATGTCTGGATCGGAGCGTTCAGCTGCAAATTTCTCAATTTCAATGACACTGCAACCATTCACTTTTTTCTCAGTTTCTATTTCACGCAATGTTTTAAAGAATATTATTATGTACATATTGTAGGAAGCATCATGCTTAGAAGCAATTCAGATTTTATCAAAATCTACCGGAAACCAGAAAAATTTGATCGATATCATCGAAAATGGAAAACCAGTGGACAAAGACATACAGATGAATGAACTTTCAAGGGTCAAGGCCATTCTGTTTGTTGTTCACCCGGATGTACGACCTGCCCATCCAAATTACGTCACCAATAAACCGGATATCATAAATGATTGGGACGATGACGACCGTGTAGAAATGTCATGTGGTCATGCCATAAGTAAGTTCACCATAATCAATAATACAGTCCAACCTGCCTTAAGGGCCACCTCCATACATGGACAAGTTGCTTATAAAGGCCAGTATAATTGTTTCCCAATTGTTCTTCCTTCATATTATTTGAATCTGTATATAAAGCCACCTGCCCAAAAAGGCCACTTTTACTGGTTCCCTTGGGTGGCCTTTATAGACAGGTTTGATTGTATTATCTATTTTGAGCCATAAAGCTGTTTTTTATAATTTCTTTGCCATTCAACATAACCTTGAGTCATAAACGCATTAAATTATAAAAACAAAATGCCTCACGGCTGAGGACTTATTTGGTAGTGCCGAGTTTTTACGTTCAAGATAAAATGCTTCAAATTATAACGAGACAGTCAGTTCTGGGACGGCCTGCAAGTATATGTAGATATGAATTCTTTATCGATACGGTCAGTTATAAAATGGCTGGGACTTTATTGACAGAACTGGGTTCTTTATAACTAATGCCAATATTCATTCACTTATATCGAGACAGTCAGGTTTTTTTATGACCGGGACTATATCGGTAGACTTGAACTCGTTAACGGTAATGTAAATATTCATTCACTTACATCTAGACGATCAGATCTGGAACGGTCTGGACAATATACGTAGGAGTCAACTATTTTACGATCTTTTGTAGCGTAAAATTACGTCATAGCCGGGACAAAATAGATAGAGCTGGCACCGGTTTCACAATCATTCCTTAGCTAAGATTTTCCTTAACTTAAATTTAGTAAATTTTGGTTATCTCTTTTTGGAACTACTGCTGAATATTTTTGTCAAAACTAAATGCAATAGTTTTAAACTAGAAATTATCTTAAAATTGACACCTTAAATTCCAGAATATCTTCAAAAGTAACAAAGTTATAAAAGTTTTTAATTTGCCAGATTTAAGTTAAGGAAAATCTTAAGTTAAGAAATGTTGGTGAAACCGGGGCCTGATTTTTTACGATAAAGTCAATATTCATTCACTTATATCGAGAAAGTCAGTTCTCTGATGACCGGGGCGGTATCGGTAGACTGGAGTTTTTTTTTTTACTGCAATGTCAATATTTATTTACTCATATCGAGACGGTCATTTCTGGACCGGACGAGGATCATATCGATAGAGTTAAGTTCTTTTACGTTGAAGTAAATATCCGTTCAATTAAATCAAAACGGTCATCAGTGCCTGGATAATGAACGCATTTGAAACGTGATTGCAAAGAGAATACCACTGAACTATTTTCACATTAGGATCCGAGACCGTTTCAATTTTAGGACTGTACGGTTTAATAGAATGCATTATTTGATACGATAATTGGGTAAATAAAAGAGATAGAGATGGTTGGTTGAATGTTGCTTAACATCGTATCAGCAATTTTCAGCTATTATATAAATATCTCGGGATTAATCTATGAACAAGTGGGTAAATATGCATGTGAAGTGCGAGAGTGATTTGCCTTGTACAAGCGCGTACTCGGGGCGACTTTAAGGTGCTAGCTCACCGAGTCGGTACACCGCAGACACGTGTACAACTCCCTCAGTCCATTATACTGATACCAGGTGAACCAGCAAAGGCTAATGACAAGGATAATTTACTTTCCCACAAGTGGTCTGAGTAGGATCCGAACCCAAAGAAGTGAGAGACCCTGGATTTGTATACTGACGTCTTATCCATTAGGCCACCGCCGCCAAAAGAGATATGGAGAATAACACGCCGACGGAAAAGATATATTTCTATGTGTTCGTTTTAAACTGGATACAAAAATAATATCTTCATATCTGATTCGGGTGTCATCGTGTGTGGTTTGAGTACCATCGTATGACCATCTGTAGGCATCGTGTTTTTCATCGTCTGCTAACTGGCTGTTGACCAAATTCGAGCCATCTGTTGTCAATTCCAAGACAGTGTGATGCGGACATTACTGCAGAGATTTACATCCATTTTACATATGGGTGTCCCTGAGATGAAGGGTAAAAAGAAATGAGGGTCTAGACATAAATTTCAAGGGTCCATGATAACAAAAAATCCCTTGAATACTTTATAGTCTTCAAATTTATATTTATTTCAGCCAAAAGAACCGGCGTGTTTGGTTGACACAATGTTGTTATGTGTTGATAATCATGGTCAATTATATGCTTACACCGATGGCTAATGTACGATTTTCATGCTTCCAACTGGATGAACATACCAAATTTTTAAGTCCGAATGGCAAATAAGTAGAAGACGCGGATATGCGCGTCGTCTGTTAAAACCCTATCACTGGATTTATTTTATTTTATTTTTTTTGCCATGTTACATTATGTGTATACCAAAATACTTATTTCAAATTGCAGATCCTGGCACGCTTTATGGTTATTGTTGGAATCAAATATTGTCAAATAAGATTACCTTTGAATGTCCGGCGATTGAAAATGGACATTCATGTGGCGCTGAATGGGAATTCCCGGAAGTCAGTTTAAAAGCATGTCTGTCCGATGACGAAAGAATATTGTTTGAAACGAGGCTAAATTTTAATTGGATTAACAAAAATTCAGAAACTGGTCGATGTCCCACCTGTATGGAATTATGCGAGAGACAAGATTCAGAGAAATTAAGTGTGCAGTGTTTTTATTGTAAGAAGGCGGGACGAAAGGACTACATATTCTGTTGGTACTGCTTGATGCCATGGGAAGATAATCATTCATGCAGTATTGAAGGGGCGGAGTCAGTGCTTCAGACATGCGCATTAAAGAAAATAGGAGAAACGGAAGGATGTCCATCTCTCCGTGCATGCCCAAACTGCAAGTCATTTATAGAACACAGTGAAAAGTGTAAGAAGATGAATTGTCAGTATTGTGACTATTCGTTCTGTTTCATTTGTCTTACACCAGTTATAAACGGGAACGCTCAATGCGGCGATGAAAATAATCCATGCACCATCGCTTCTATCCAGTCTTTTAATGAACCCTAGCTATAATACTGTGAATTCATTCTGCTCATGATTTCAAGGACAAGGGTGATTTTCAAGATTAAATTGCAACGGATATTGCGTTTGAGGATAGAGGTATCAAAGGGGGATTATAGAAGGAATACTAAATTTTAAAAGAAAAGACAATTTTTGTAAGCTTTAAAAGGTTCCAGAAAATATTTTAGAATTTATTTTACGATTTAAAACAACATTTAATGATAGCACAAGCAATATGAATTTATGCAGATTGCATTACTTTACATAATACCAAAATACCAAATGTTATTATTTAAAGCTAGTTTTCGGGGTCTACAAGGAAGTACATGTCTTTTGTAAATATTATGTGTTTATTTGCAAGTCATTAAAATTGAAAACTATCTTCTTTCGTCATTTTTTGCGTAATCACAGTGTACAAAATGGCGTAATCGATAGAACCTTGGATTTCAGATCCATGGATCTGGGGTTCAAATCCCGTCCGAGACAGATGTCAACTTCATTTCACACCGCTGTAGACTCCCTTGTAAACCGTTGTTGGGGCAGTCACCTTTGTCTCTGTGAATTAATTGTTTTGAGTGAGTACTAGAACAGACACGCGTGATAAAACGTATATTCCGTTGGGGATGCAGATGCTGTCAAGGAGATGAGGAATGGGGTTTAACGTCCCAGTTATTTCACTTATATCGAGACGTCGCCAGCTATAGGCGAAGGTGCAGAAATTCTGCATTTGTGTCGCGCTGATGACATTATACAGTAGGGTTCTTTAACGTGCTGCGCATATCATGCCACGAACCTCGTTTTTATTTTTTAAGTTCCCGTTCGGAAGAACCGTGACTATCAATTCGTAATGACGAATGCATGGTGAAGGAACAATAACTCATGAGTAAAACTAGGTCAGGGTTCGAACCCATGACATCTCATACAAGGAGCGAGCATTCTACCAACTTAGCTACCGCGGTGAAATCTGGCAAGGAGATTTAACAAAAAGGTCAGAGCAACATCTTTGTCTTAAAATGGTGTAATATTGTTTTAACACCAATTCAAGAGACAAAATACCTGCATACACGGTGAAAACTATCGGGACTTTAGCAGTTCTTATATTGGCCAGTTAGGGGTTGCTCACCCGTCTGTAACACTAGGTCCTACTTTCTTTGTGTGGAAGTTCAAGTATCAATACATTTGCCAGATTTTTAAGGTTTTTCTTTGTCATTTAGATTGTGAATTCAACACACACCGGTCTGTTTGATTACGATTGGTACAAACTCATAATTGGTTGAATGTTTTCTGTTGAAAATTTTCTATAATAGTAGATGTTATTACCTACGACAGTGCTTGTCGAACAAACAGTTAAAGCGTATGTTAACTTACTAATAGGTATTTTGATTTCCAGCTGACGTCGATTGGATTGAAAAACAAAAATACTAATTAATCCATGTCAAGAAGCATAATTAAAAAATCGATACTGACAAGTAAGGTTAAACACATGAACTTCCACGAAGAAAACGAGACCGCGTGCTATGGAAGGGTAAGCACATCTTGTTTAGCTAGCTACACCCGCCGTGTGTATTATCAAATTTGAGTGACAGGAACATAAAACTATGAGACGTCAAAATATCTATGACAATCCTGAAAACAGTGACATCAAACTTATTAACAATACTGTGATGGCAAACGTTTCCAAAAACACGACAAAAGATTTTAAGAATACTTAAAGCAGTTTTTCAGTTAACTGCATATTGGCGTTCAGTTTCTAAAGCAGCGATTGTCCATCGATCAAATGTAGTTGACATCCGTCATGCGATTAATTCTCTGTTCTTTAAGTTTCCAGCTGATTTTGATTGGAACTAACGTTTTCAAAATACGACTGAAGCATTTCGGTAATAATACAAATAGTATTTTAGTCAAAATGACTATGTTTTGTCTATTGAAAAACAAACAAATTAAGTTGACACTAGTTCCCTGTCTTTTGGTTACAAGCTTTTGTTGATTGGAACGATATACAAACTACTGTAGGAACCACTGTGACTGTGACAGTGAAATTCTCAGTGCTAAGTTTAAACGCCGAGAATGTCAAAATGTCAAGTATACAATGCCATTTCCAGGGGTCACACCTAACTTTTTTGGAGTGGTTGCTAAAAACTATACAGGCATATAAATCTTAGGTGCTAAATCACCTGGGACCTATTATAGTAATGAAATATTTTGTATTTGTTGCAGGTAATTATGTAAAAATGAATAAACAAAGTACATGATACATTTCATTTTTGCTATTTAAATTCCTGTTTCGAATGATTCTGTTACTCAGAATATGTGGCGAATACATTGACCAATACCAATGACTCGAATGTAAAATTGAAGTTTTTATTTTCATTCTTGAAAAGTGACTTATCGCTAAATGTATCACCTAGTGGAAATGTCCAGGTAGCAATTTTCAAATTTATGTCGAATTTAACGCAAATGCCCGCTTAATTTTGAACCCTGACAGTGTTCAGTATCTACAGTAGTAAATGACTGTCAAACAGATCAATTAAGGCGACGTTTAATCAGATCATTGATTCCCGGTTTTTTTTCGTGTCCATCTTCTTTTGATTTGAACAAATGTCAAAACTTGTTTTTTAGTATAATGCCGAGAGTTCTCAGTCTAAGAGCGGTGAATGTCAAACGCAGTAAATAATGAAGGTGTTCAGTCTCTATGGTAGTGAATTTCCAACAATCATGTTAATGGGCCTCGATTCTCTGATCTTTGGGTTTTCCAGCTGATATTGTTTCGAAAATACGACCAAAATCTTTGTGTTATAATTCAACTAGTTTTTAGAAAAATAAAAACAACGATGCTCAGGCAGCGAATGTCCAACAAAGAAATTAACTTGACGTTTAATCAGGGCATTGATTCTCTGGTCTTCTGGTTTTCTGCTGATATTGATTGGAATAGACGTTTCCAGAAGTATGGTCTTTCTTTATAACATGTCCAGTCTAAAAAGGTTTTCCCCATCAGCCTCCTAGGAACTTTACACTTGCCGTATTTTATTAAAATTAGCGTATCGTTTCTCTGAAACAAAAGAATATAAAACTGATAAAAAGGCCTTGACAACAACCAAGGCAGCCAAGAACATGCACATGAAACAATGAAACGGTCAAACAAGGGAACAAAAATGGTTGAGTAATGGTGGTTTATGTGCCAGTCAAGAATATGTCACTTATAAGGTGCAGAAGTTTACCCTGCGCGGTATGTTGATGGCATTATTCAGCAGGGTTCTTTATCTTGCCAAGCCTACCTTGACCTCATTTATTTTTAGTTCCCATTCGAAAGAACCTTGACTTTCATTTCGTATTGCAGAGTGTTTGGCGAAATAACAGTCACTACCCATTTTTCTAGTCTTGGATCAAACCCAGTCGGGATTCAAACCTACGACCCCTATTTACGGAGCTAGCACTCTACAAATTGCAAATGAGCTACCGCAGTGGTCGAAAAACAAGAAACAAGATAAACAGATAGACAGACATTATGGTCACTGGTCTAAAATATTTCTGAAATTGTACTGAAAAGCTATTGGATTGTCCCTAACCATATCATCTACTTAAAGAATGAGGGATTCATTCACGCGCTCCGGGGCAACATATTAACGTGGCATACCTAGATTAATCACAAAAGAAGGTCAAACGCTATCAAACTGCAATAAATTATTTTGGTCCTTTGGGTATCTTTTCAACATTAAAAAAATAGATTTTGGTCCAAGCACTACTGATGAAGAATTGTGTTTCGAAACGGCCGTCTAGTACTGTTAAATTGAAACTGGTATAATATGTAATTACATACATGTAAAACAAATTTACCTTAATTATAGCTTTATAGTGCGCATGGTGTAGTTCGAATTGTCCCCAAACTGATCTCAGGAAGTTTTCCGACATTATCACTATAGTTTTCCTACTGGCATAAATACCCGTTAGAATGTTTTCTGATACATCCATACCTTTATAAAATTAAATTAAACAAATTAAAAATTATATTACCTGGCCCCAGTTTCACAATTATTTCTAAGTTAAGATTTTTCTTAACTTCAATATATATAGCTGATTTTTGCAATTTTTTTTATAGAATTGTCATATACCATTTTTGAGTGTATTTCATTATTAAATTACATGTAAAAATGATATATGACAGAATTCAAAATGCAAGTTTTGATGAAATTAGAATAAAGATTTTATAGGTTTAAAATAATCTTCAAATGACCGAATGAATTTAAATACCGAATATCTCCAAAAAGTAACGAAATTATTAAGATTTCGATTTTGCCAGATTCCAGTTAAGGAAAATCTTAGTTAAGGAATGATTGCGAAACAAGGGACCCGTTTCTCTGTTTATAGTAAATTTGTTTCATAATTAACACGCTATAGAAGAGCTTGTTTCAACTATGGGGACTTTATCCTTCGAAACAAGCTGTTTAAAATAAATTGTTGACCCAGGAATATTACATGCTTTAGTTGGATTTAGTAAAATGGATTTTGATCATTCGTTTTTCTCATTTCAACATCCGTAATATAGATCCGATCACTACTGATAAGGAATTTTATTCGGTCGGAAACGGTTATATAGTGTTACAAAATTATAACTGGTTCAATAAAAATATTATTTGTACTCTTTACCAGGTATAAAGTCTTTAAAATCTATGCATACGTTAAATCCCTCATCACGAAGTCTTGTAAATAATTCTTTCTGGACCCAGTCTAAATCATCTCTGCTATACGAGATAAATACATCATACTCCGTTCGACTTGTCTTACCTAAAACAAGATGATAAATTTTTGCTTTACAGAAGAGAATCAAGATATTTATGATTATTTGATCAGGTTCTTGTCCTTTCGGAGCACCCGGCCTCATTCACCCGGTGTGATATTGTCAGTTTTTGGAGCTTTAAATTTTCTTTTGGATTGTGATTTTGACATGGATTGGTATGTTTGTTTTTGATTTTGATTTTTGTATTCGGATTGTAATCAAAGTTAAACATACTAATTCATGTCCGAATCACAATTCAGAAGCAAAGTAAAAACTTTGGAACTGACAAGCTAGGTTAGACACGTGAACTTCCACCAGGATAGTGAGGCCGGGTGCTCCGGAAGGGAAAGCACCTCCTGTTTAGCTAGCTACACCCGCCACATGTGTAATCAAAATTGTGTGAAAGAAACATGGAACTATGAGACGTCAAATATATCCGGGGCATTTTGATATGAATTGGTATGTTTGTGTTTTATTTTTAATTTTGCTTTGGGATTGCGATTTTGACTGTTTGGATTGATATGTTTGTTTTTTTATCTTTACTTTGTATTAAGATTGAGATTTGAATATGGATTGATATTTTTGTTTTTTATTTTTACTTTGCTTTAGGATTGAGATTTGGCTTTGATTTGTATGTTTGTTTTTATGATTACAATACAATTGCCTTCTTCTGTTCTCCACAATTATTTATTTATTCATACATGTAAATATCAAATCACGTATTAAAACATGAAACCCTGTATGTAATGAATTTATATCAGTATCTCAAAATCATTATCTCATTAGATCTAATGTTCAAAACAAATATTAAGATAGAACTTAAAATAATCCTGTTCACTGAGACTATAGCACAAGTTTAGAGAAAAACGTAGGCATACTACTGACCTATTTATTAAAAGTACATTTATTATATAACTTTATACCATGCGGACTCCGGTGACAGCACATTATAACCGACGGTGCTAACTAATCGGATCCTATCACGATAATAACCCGGACATCCTAGTTTTTGTTTATTAATACTATTATTATTATTATTGTTATTAACATGCATGAGATTGGATTAAATGAGGTCTCATTATAAAAAATCTCCTTAAAATCGTGTTTATAAGTTCCCATTAAACTTAGAATAACCTACGTACTTTTACAATAAAAATTGTTACACACAGAGCCGATTTATCTCTAATCAAAATTTTCACATTGCTTTGGGACTTTGGTATGTGTGTGCATGATTTATTACAGTATTACTATTTAACGTTGTCAAAATCAAACTCCGTAAAAGGAGACATTTTTGAGAAATTAAATACACATTACATTTACAACCTACTTATACTTAAATAAACCTATGAAATAATTAATAACAAACATACGTATCCATGTCTTAATCACAATCTAGAAGCAAAGTAAACACTTTAGACACGTTAGACACGTGAACTTCCACCAGGGAAGTGAGGCCGGTTGCTCCGAAAGGGTAAGCACCTCCTGTTAAGCTTGCTAAAATGTGTTCACATGAATCATTTATAAATGTATTATCTTTGCATTTGTTATGTTTTATTATATGAAACTCATGTTTGAGACCTTATTTAGTTATAGAATTGTATTTACATTTGTTAAAATGACGCCATATCTTGCTTCTCTGTGCCTATACGCGTGACGTCATCAATGACTACTCCAACGATTGAAAATTCATGCCGTGCACGACAGCGTTTAAATTTATTTCATGATTTAAAAAACAAAATAACATTTTTGAATAATGAAGAATGTAAATGTCTAGGAATGGCGTTTATAGTGCTTTAACTCTTATTGCCGTGCAAATCTAACTGAACAAGAGCTTTCAGTGAAAGCAATATCCCCCCTATAGTTGGTGATATCTCGATATAAGTGAAATATTCTTGACTGGGACATAAAACCTCATTCAGTCAATCAGTCAAACTAAAATCGGAGAACCTGACTATGGATGGATGAATGTTGTTTTACATCACAACAACTTGAAACTTTCTCAGCTCCTATAATGAAATTGGAGAAAAAGTTTTACAATTTTAAACCACCAACCCGAGGAGGAGGTGATGGGGTAATATGTCCCAGTCATGATTGTACATGTATCTTTTAAATCAAGACGACCTCTACTGAGAAAACTGCAGTACGTGGAAAACAAGAGCTTTCAGTGAAAGCAAGATCCCCTACTGATAGGTGTTTTTAAGATGAACGACAGTGCAACACTTGACATTCTAATCCTTAAAGTAAGAATATCAAGTGTTGACTATTCTATTTCTGTCCATCTAATGTGTGTATCAGTCTCTGTCTACAAAGTGTGAACAAGTCAAATATTTAAGAGATAAATAACTGGATATTTTAATGATGTTTTATTAGGGTATTAATATGCGCCAATATAGGTCTTGTTTTGTTAATTATCCATCGGTGTACTACATGTATGTACTATATATGTTAGAAGTTTGAACATTAACTGTCAAGAATAAAATATTAAAGGACGACAACAGGTCCATTATACGTTAACCTGATAAATAAGGTCTAGTTGTCTTAAGAATATAACATAAATACAAAGGGATATAACTCCTAGAAAAGTGAATGGATCGGGACTGGTTTACAATATACACAACTATACTTCACACTGACCATCAGTGTAAAGTTTCATGAATATTGGATTATTAGTTTAAGAGAACTAGTGCGGGCAAACTTTGTAACGGGCGGACACACGGGCACATGGAAGGAATCCATTACTATATTCCCTCGCCCATTTCTCGGCAGGGGATAATAACGGATACGATATAAACGCCATATCTAGACAGTACATTGGTTAAATATACCACCTACCATCACTTTCTTTATATTGCTTATATAAATTCTTTCTTTCTTGATGCGACTTTCGTCTTTTATGCAAAATCCGGAAAATAATCGAAACAGCTAAAACCAGAATAGGAGCAGAAGCTATTATGACGATTTCCCACGGCTTTAATGCATATGTCTTCTCTGTAGTTCCTAAAACAAATAACATAGAGAATGAATCGAACTCGGACGACTTTATTGTTTTAGCGAAAAGAGTTAGTACGTTGCCGACAAATCTACTACTTTCATAGTCACATTATTCTGATACTAGATGAATCAATCGATACTTTGTCCTATTTATACTGATCCCAAGGTAAGGTAGTAGTATCTCAGGTTTTAATGCGTTAGGTGTTACCCACTGGGTGACGACAAATGCACGGATCAATTACTATATGATCAAAACACTTACATGTACAGTCAAACCTGTCTATAAAGGCCACCCAAGGGAACCAGTAAAAGTGGCCTTTCTGGGCAGGTGGCCTTTATAAACAGGTTCAAATAATATGAATAAAGAACAATCGGGATACAATTCTATTGGCCTTATAAGCAGGTGGCCCTTATATAGAGGTGGCCTTTAAGGCAGGTTGGACTGTATTTAAATCAGCGATACCAGAACTTTTTTCATCAAAAAAAAAAATAAATAAAAAAATCGTTACTTTATAAATTATTCATATGTATAGATCTGTATGTTAGACAAATCGAATTCATTACAATATTTTGCAAGGGGGGGGGGGGGCGTCACAGTGCACCGTCACATGATGACTACAAAACCATCACCAAACACCATTGATATCATTTTGAAACAGCGTAACAATGTTCTTAAAAATATGTTGAACACACACAGAGAGAGAGAGAGAGAGAGAGAGAGAGAGAGAGGAGAGGAGAGGAAGAGAGAGAGTACTAATTACCATAGCTGTCTAAATCTTTACAATGCCATCGTATTGCGTCATCAGCCAATATGTATCCATTGAGCTGTAAAGTTAAATATTGTTGTGTTTTGAAATAGTGCTTCAATACCAAACAAGGTCTTAACCAAAATGTAAAAAAAATGGAAACTGCAATTACAGTTAAACACATGAACTTCCACTGAGGAATTGAGTCCGACAGGGTTCTCAGTAAGGATAAGTTCTACGTTTTTGTGGCGGGTGTAGCTAGCTAAACAGGAGGTGCTTATCCTTCCGGAGCACCCGGCCTAACTTCCCTGAAGAAGTTTACGTGTTCAACCTAACTTGTCAGTTCCAAAGTGTTTACTTTGCTTCTTGATTGTGATTCGGACATGTATTAGTATGTTTGTTTTTGATTTTTACGTTTTTGTTTTCCTTTTGGATTGTGATTTGGAAATGAATGGATATGTTTGTTTTTGCTTACAATATAATAACACCATAGAATGACTATTTTCAAATCAAAAATGTACGTTGCGGACTATTTGGATTTTTGTTCATTACAAGAAAATGATGAATTTGGCATTACTTTGAACATAATTCAAGAACCCCGACCCTCGTCATACACTTTATACTTACACGTCTACGAAACAGCAATGCAATTTTACTTGTTCGAAAAATATCTCATTTTCATACTGATATCTTTTACTAAGAGAATATATCGCTACTATATGAGATAGGGGTATCTCAACCAAATATATAAGACCGAGGGTTGAGATTTCCCTATCTCATATGACCAGTGGCGATTGATTATTTTTTCACACGTTATTCCTTTAAACATTTATTCAAAAGTTCTTAGGTCACAAAAAACAGCTGGTTTTGCTGATTATATAGGCGTAGCATGAAGTCTGTCTGAACCTAGGGTAAGGCAAGGAAATCCAGCATTGGTATAAACAAGGAATTTCTATGTCACAAGTTTTAAAAAACTAAGTCTGGATCATTTCAAAAACAAATATTAAGAAAGTACAAAATTTTCGAAATATTATGAGTAAACCTCATCTTAAATTATCAATGATATACGATAAATGAGCAGGTGTAGCTAGCTACACAGGAGGTGTTTGTCCTTCAAGAATCATAGGTAACAGAAACACTAATTCTAGATTAAGTAGCGTCAATTGCAGATAATAAGCGTCAATTATAGCTTAAATAATTCAATTGTCCTTTGTTGCATTCAATTGTTCAGATCTTTTTTGTTACGTTTGCATTAATAGATTGGCTCTCACTCAGTGATGTCTTCTTTTTTTGAACGACGCACAGGCATTTGAATTCCTACGCCATAGTGATGATATTTTTACAAGCTACGGCTTGTTGTTTGATTTGTTGGTTTATTGTCAAGACTTTTCTATAAATTGATTAATAAGAAACAAAATTTTATGAATATTGGACTTTGCATACTTGAAATAATTGTGCAAAATGTCCAATTGATTCATACATCCATACCAAAAAGAAAAATTCATTTCATTCCTATATTAACGTTAACCATAGATTAATTAATAAATTTGAAAATGACATAAAATAATCCGAAGACAACTTTTACAAGCAAACTTTGTTATATAGGAAATTGGGAATGAAATTAAATTTTCTTTTTGTTAAAGAAGTGTGAAAGATTTGGACGTTTTGCACACTGAATAATTCACGTAACAAATTATTTTATGTATGCAAAATGTCCAATTCTTTCATACTTCCATTACAAAATGAAAAATTAATTTCGTTTCTTATAATTCAAATTTTAGCAATTTTTCAACAACAATAAACAGCAAGTTAACAATTTAAACAATAATATGGCCGTAGCAAGTAAAATTGACCAAGCTATGGCGAAGGAATTCAAATGCCTCTGTCAACATCATCTACAATGGGATGATGTCATTGAGAGCCAATACATTCATGCAAACGTAACAGAAAAGTTTAACCAATCAAAATGCTTTTAACAAATGGGAAGTAAATCATAAATCGGTAAAAGACTTACCAAATTATCATTATACGTAACATTATACCAAGAGTTGTTATTTCTTTTAAATGGTTCGTTGGAGACCAAATTTGGACAATCTGTAAGTGTATTACATTCATTAACAAGCATGACGTCATTGAAGACGTCATCGGAAATCCGTGGTTCTCTGTATATTTGCGTTGGCTTTAGTAAATGTAGACAATTTGATCCTAAAAGTTAAATAAAAAAAGATGCATACAAATCCATGTCTGAATTACAATCCAGAAACAAAGAAAAAACATAGAAGTTTAAACTCGCGAACTTCTACCAGGGAAATGAGGCTTTGTTCTCCGGAAGGGTAAGTACCTCCTGTTTAGGTTCGCCCGCCACGTATGTAATCAAAATTGAGTGAAAGGAACTTTGTGATGACAAATATATTTAGGGCAGGGTAAAACTAAGTTGATCTTAATTGGTTTTTTGGGGTTTTTTCGGAATTTTGTGAATGTTTTTAGAAGTGTATTGTCACAGGTAGCGTAATCCTAGAGTTTAAATAAAACTTTGCATTTAAATTTAAATTTAAAAATCCTCAAAAATAATATTTTTGTTTTGGATTTTCGTATATGCGAAGGTACGTTGTCTTGTAAAGATTACATACAGACAGTTTGCTACTGAAAGTTTAAAACAAAAAACAAACATACCAATCCAATGTCCAAATTATAATCCTACGGTGGGTGAATGAGAACTATTACTTGTGCACGTTCAAAATGTTTACGTGCGCACATGGATGTTTATGTGCGCACGTGAATGCGGTAATGTTTACGTGCGAAACATCGAAATCTGTATGTGTGTATATAAAAGATTTAAACAAAAAATTCTATTAGAACCTCTTTTCCTAAAAGGCTTGATACACCCCAGATCTGCAACGCTTGCAATAGTTAATCATTATTGTAAATAAACTTTGGTAGGTTTTGCTTTTATCCATAAGTCGTTTAAGACTAATTGGCGACTGATGCAACCGTCAGAAATGTAAAAAAAAGTATAATACACAAGCGCTTCAAGTAATTGTATAGTTTAATCGTACCTTCTTTAACGTCTCTGAGAGGATCAGAACAATTCTTGATTTCTAAACCGTTATTCTCGTCTAATGATATCCATCCAGTCTGTGAAAAGAGACAGTTATTATACTTTACTATATGTTATTTGATTGGATCGTTAGATCATGTGATTGGGGTTAAGGAAACATGGGATATCCCTCCGAAAACATCATATCCCACCTTTTAAGAAAACACCATAAAGTAACAATGATATGACGTCATCGGTTTTAACATTCTAACTTTTGGCTCAAAGCAGTTCCAATAGAAGAAAAAATGACTGGGAGGGAGATTTAAGGTCGTTTCCAACGACTTCAATGCCAACTATCTTTTGATACCATTATGATCTTTCATTTTTAGTATAATAAACAATTCATTGTCTTTGGGTGAGGGAGGTATGAACATATATTCACCTTTAACAAGACATATACATAATATATCATAAATTCAGATATCTCTGAAATACTGCAAAAATTTTACTTTTTCAAATCTATGGTTGAATTTTGACGTGATTATTTTAAACAAGCAAGAATAAACTGTTAATGCTGCAAAATGACAACAGGTCTATCAACAATCGCAAATGGCGTTCCGTAAGCGATTGAGTAATGAGTTTAACGTCCCAGTCAAGAATATTTCACTTATATCGAGACGTCGCCAGATATAGGCGAAAGTGCAGAAATTTTGCCTGTGCGTTGCGCTGATGGCATTATATAGCCAAGCCCACTGTGACACGGGACTTCGTTTATTTTTAGTTCCCATCCGAAAAAAAACCGTGACTTTCATTTCGTAATGCCGAGTACTTGGCGAAAGAACAGTTACTACCCACTTTCAAGTCTTGGGTCAGACCCGGCCAGGGATCGAACCCACGACCTCCCACTTACGGAGAGAGCACTCTATCAACTGAGCTACCGCAGTGGTTCCGTAAGCGATAAGGGCCATTAGAACAATCATAATGCAAAAAAAAAAAAAACAAAAAAACTTTAAACCGCTTTCTATTAGCGCAGGCATATTTCAGCGATTTTCCTCAATACAAGTGATTGTCGCAGCTTTATTTTAGCGCACCAACTAAGAGAAAAGATCTGACTGCCAAAAGCGCTAAAATTAAATTGCCCCTAAAATTTCACAACTTACTGTTGAAATTATATTGACTGCAATAAATATAGTTGATTACAAAAACATGACTTTGTTGTGCGTGTGGTTTTTTTTTTTTTTTTACAATTTCTCCGTATTTCTATTTTGTTTAACCAAATGTTGGTGCTTCAAATGAACAAAAATATGGCAGTTTATAATTGTTTTACTTACTTTCCCTTTGATATCTGTCTTCCAGTAAGTTGACTTTTTTATCACTTCTGTTCCGTTATAAAATAAGCATTCTCCTTCCTTAGCAACTCCAAGTAGATTTAGGACTCCAGTAGGGGATTCCTTCCCGGAAGTACTGAAGTTGAGTGTATTGTGAATAACCAACTTGTCGAAATTGTCATTGCAGACACATAGAAAGGGGTGAACTCTGGTTATGCTAATAGTAAGGATTATAAAGGACACGGAGACTAACAACCGCGGGCCCATTACTTGAGAAAATAGACAAAAATGAATAAATATTTGATAACAGATCAGATCAATTAATTGATTTACTGTAACATGTCAAAAGTCAAAGAGAGCAACAAGCCATATAAATACACGGCTTACTTATCTTATCACCTTCATGACATATATAATTAAATACAAGCATACCGATCCATGTCAAATTCAAAATTTCCAAATCAACAGAAAGATACCAGTTCATGTTCAAATTACAATCCCAATCGCAAATTCCAAAATAAAAAACTTAAAAAATGGCAAATTAAGATAAACACGTTAACTTCTACTAGAGAAGTGAGACCAGTTGCTCAGGAAGAGTAAGTACCAGTAAATTACTCCAATAAAAAGATTAGATCAATTGTACATTTCGTAATAATAAGCTTGACCGAACAAATGATTTTCTCCGTAAGTGGCAAACCTTAACAAAACCTATCATCAAAACGGTTAGTTGTCAAGTAACTATATAGATTGCACAAGTTGTAATGGAACGCCTGTCAGGTTGATGTTTGCTTTTCTATTTTTCTGTTGTTGGAAGTACATTTGCAAAAAGAAGCATTAAACCAGAAATGCAAGTGTACGCAACTGGCAGATGATCGACTTCTTTATACTGTTGGACTGTTCATATATTCTCGTTTATGCAATACAGATCTATTGAAAAATACAGATCTATTGAAAGTTTAACAGTTAATTTAAGAATTAGAGCCGAATCGTCAGCTAATCTCAGATCTATTGAAAGTTTAACAGTTAGTTTAAGAATTAGAGCCGAATCGTCAGCCCATCTAAGTTCATAGTTACTTATATCTTAGCAGCTTTTCGCCCGCTGTATTATATCTCCCGGCAACATTTAGGCTATATGTATCTTTGTTTATCAACAGCCGATGTTCGAGTCCTTTTCTTTAGCTCCGTGTTAAACTTTTGACAAATCTGTACTGTATCTGTTAAGAGTCTAAAATCATCGGGAAATTTATTTGCACCATATAAACATAAGATTTATTTGATAATTCTCTGGTTCTTCGGACGCCAAGTGGTTTCAGCTTACTGGGGGTTGATACGCTTGTCTGGGGCGTACTGACTCTGTGAGCTAGCAACTTAAAGTCGCCCCGAGTGCGCGCTAGTACAAGGTAGACCATGCAACACACTCGCACTTCACATGCATACACGAAATTGTTCATAGATTAATCCATAGCGATTATAAAATAGTTTTCGTGGTGAATAGCTGGAAAATTGCTGATACGGGTTAAGCACCATCCAACCAACCAACCAACTATTGCATATTTTCATTAGATTTAGACTCCTGTCAGTGTTAAATGTTCGACAGGTCTGTAATGAACATATATGAGAAATGGTGTTTAACGTCCAAGTCAAGAATATTTTACTGATATCGAGACGTCGCCAGCTATAGGCGAAGGTGCAGAAATTTTGTTTGTGCGTTGCGCTGATGGCATTATACAGCAGAGTTCTTTATCGTGCCAAGCCTACCATGACACGGGATCTTGTTTATTTTAGGTTCCCACCCAGAAAGAACCATGACTTTTATTTCGCAATGCCGAGTGCATGGCGAAAGAACAGTCACTACCCAGTTTCAAGTCTTGGGTCAGACCCGGTCGGGATTCGAATCTACGACCTCCCACCTACGGAGCGAGCGCTTTACTATCTGAGCTACCGCAGTTGTACAACATATATAGAATAAAAATGAACCATAGTTTATAATAAACTGTGCGTGGTGTTGCTAAGCAACGAAGTTATTTGTATTTATTTAAAATTGATTTTAATTAAGGGGGTGAAACTAAAAAAGAAAAAGCTTTAAAACTTATTAAGGAATAAAGTTGTCTTTCTCTCTATCGATGTGACTCATTGACACAATCTTACTTGTTTGACTTCTTTTAAGCAAAAGGTATCACTGCAGTCTATATTATAAATTAAAGAGGTACTTTCATATTTCCTTAGTTATTCGGCCTTGGTGTGTCATGTTGGCACAGTTATTTACCCTCGTTGTGCCATATTGGTCCAGTTTTTTTGCCTGGATGTGTTATAGGCCCAGTTATTTTGCTTGGTTGTGTAATATTGGCACCAGTTATTTGACCTTGGTGTGTGATATTGGCCCAGTTATTTAGCCTCAGTATGCCATATTGGTCCAGTAATTTAGCCTTGATGTGTAATTTTGGCCCCAGTTGTTTTACCTCAGTGTGTCATACTGGTCCAATTATAAAGCCTTGGTTTGTCCTAGTGGCCCCAGTTATTTTGCCTCTGTGTGCCAAATTGGCCCAGTTTTATGGCCTCGGTGTATCATATTGGCCTAACTATTTTGCCTCGGTGTATCATATTAGCCCAATTATTTAGCCTCGATGTAATGTTGACCCAGTTATTTTGTCTCGGTGTACCATATTGTCCCAGTTATATTTCCTCGGTGTACAATATTATCCCAGTTATTTTGTCTCGGTGTACCATATTGTCCCAGTTATATTTCCTCGGTGTACAATATTTGTCCAGTTATTTGCGTCTGTGTACCATGCATATTGTCCCAGTAATCTTTCTTCGGTGTACCATATTGGTCCAGTTATTTGCCTCTGTGTATCACATTGCCCCAGCTATTTAGCCTCGGTGCAACATATTGACCGAGTTCCCTTCTACTGTCGCCCTCATGATAAATGTTTACAAATATTAAAATAAACCGTTTGAAATGGAAGTGATATCAAACACCTGGTATCTTGAATATTTATTAATTTATCATAAATATAAAAAGAGAAAACAGAGAAAGTTTTGTGTGTGCAGTTTTATACTCTGTAAAAAAACCGACTCCTTGGGCACCAGGAGTTAACAAGTAGTTTATACAATCAGAGAAAGTTTTGTGTTTGCAGTTTTATACTCTGTAGATAAACCGACTCCTTGGGCACCAGGAGTTAACAAGTAGTTTATACAATCAGAGAAAATTTTGTGTTTGCAGTTTTGGACTCTGTAGATAAACCGACTCCTTTGGCACCAGGAGTTAACAAGTAGTTTATACAATCAGAGAAAATTTTGTGTTTGCAGTTTTGGACTCTGTAGATAAACCGACTCCTTGGGCACCAGGAGTTAACAAGTAGTTTATACAATCAGAGAAAATTTTGTGTTTGCAGTTTTGGACTCTGTAGATAAACCGACTCCTTGGGCACCAGGAGTTAACAAGTAGTTTATACAATCAGAGAAAAGTTTGTGTTTGCAGTTTTGGACTCTGTAGATAAACCGACTCCTTGGGCACCAGGAGTTAACAAGTAGTTTATACAATAGGTATTTAGACAACTTGATTCAAATAATAGTTACAAACAATCTGAAAATAATGTGGAAATTATTATTGTTTTCAGTCTAACAATATATTTATGTAATGTTATGAATACATTTGGAATGAATAAATAAATAAATAATTTTACGTGTATAATCAAACTAGCACTTATGATAACTTATGACTTCTGAAACGTGTGGTGTATTGCCTTTCAGTGAGGGATATGTGACTTGTTAAGGGTGAACAAATGTTCATATTTCCCTCACACAAAGGCAATAAGTTGTTTATTATACCGTAAGATAACCATGGTTAAGAAATACAGAAAGAAAACAAAACGAAACGTGCATCAAGTTTACATAAATATTAAAAATAAGATAATCTGCAAGGTAAAAACACCAGATTCCATCGGAACTCATCGGAAGCTTACGTTAAAACGTCGAGACCGATTCTGTATCAATCACTGTGACGTAATGGTTTGTTCCGAATAAGGAAAATATTACTCCATCGCGTGAGAGAAATATGATATTTTTCCCTGCCACGTGACTGCGCTCATCCCTTCAATTGCCAGTATTTATGAAAGAGGTATAATAATGTCATAATCACGCTTTCATAACTTTTTATTGTTTAAAATAAATCATTTGAAATTTATGTTATGTCGCGCATTTTCGGTGCCACGTCCCTTATCGGTTTGCCAATCGATCCAAAAAGTCTTTTCCAGAAATAAGTATCCTTCTCGGTTTTACAGGTCCAATCCAGGAACGTCTTCCCCATTAACCTGTTTGGAACTTTACATTTCCCGAATTTTATCAAAATTAATGTATCTTTTCTCTGAAACAAATATAGATATTGTTATTGTTGTGGAATTAAAACTAGAACTAACAGTGAAGCCGACCTAACACCCCACCCTCAACCCTACCGTGTAGGTTTTGTCAATGGTTGCGGATAAAAAAGTCTGGAAATCACAAAAATTTCCGAAAAGTCTGCATAATAATTCCGATCAAACTATTAAACACAGGTGTTCAGTTCTTATCAGTTTGAACAATTTTGGAGACCTTTTGGACAGCTGTTTTAGTTTTGTTTTTTTTATCTCACCACTTTCTTCTGTCAGCATCAATTATGTCATGTACTACTTTTGAATTTTTATAAAATAATACACTCAAATGTGCTACTTTTGAATGCATGGCTTTATAAAAAAAGTCAGAGGTAACAATGATAATTGTACTACAATTATTACAAAAAAGTTTAATATTAAATTTTATATATTAGAATTAATATTATTCATTTATATTTGTATTATTTATTTCAGCATTATTGGCTATGTTGGTTTATCTATTGTTTTTTTTATTTTGTGTTAAATAACAGTATTGATTGTGATTGTTCTATGTCAATAAATATATACATTACAAAAAAAAGCTCAGTTCTTATCACAAGTAACACCGGGATCCACTTCCCTGGTGAAAGTTTACAAAATTGATTTTTATGATTTGAACATTGGCCGGTATACATGTTTATTTTTAACTGGTTTTGCCCTGTATTTTTCATTATTTATAAGACAGTCTATTGACTTTATCCGGCCCAATATAACATTTAATCAGTCCAGTAATAAGCCAACTAAACTACCATTTTACTTTTTGACTTGTTGGAGGTTTGTGGTCTGACAGTTTCCATTATAAAATTCTTGTTATTTCTGGCAGAAACTAAAACACGCATGTATTTTACCGATATCGATAGATTTTAATTAAAAGTTAAGCATGGTTGGTAGAATAATGTTTTAGAAACTGTTCCATGTTGCCAGCAAGAGCAAGGTAAGGAAATACTGGATGCTATCGACGCGTGTTTTCGTTTCTGCCGTTTTCGCCAGAAATTTCAAGAATTCAATAATGAAAGCTGTCAGACCATAAACACCTAACAAGTCAAAAATTAGAATGGGGTTTAGTAAGCTAATTAGTCGGAATACCGCTTTATCTGCATGCAATAATAGGGCTGTCCATCAGTTATGAAGTACAAAGTCATATTGTAAACTACATCATGGATAAATCATGTAAATAGCTGAACATTTTCAACCATACCGGACATTAGAAACCTTTTGATCAAATCAATATTTTTGAGACGTTTTCGTTAATTACATATAATACCAATTTTAATTTTACAGCACTAGACGTCCGTTTCGGAATACAATGCCTCATCAGTAGTGCTTGGACCAAAATTATGAAACCAAAATTGTTTTCAAGATGTTGAAAAGATAACTGAAGGACCAACATATATTTTACCAAATTTAGCTAATGAAATACTTTGCATGAAGAAGTATACCTTAGTTTTTGAGGAATTTTAACTTGCACTAAACTCTTGCGTTTCTTTTTCATTTGTTGTTCGATTCAATACTTTATTTACAGACACCTTTGTTTCTTCCTTCATACCAGGCAGCATCGATATTAGTGAAATTATCTTGACTGAGGTGTGAATTGCCATAACTCCACTCCACTTAAATATAAAAAAACTAGACATAAAATTTATATAATGCAATACCCAACCGAAAGTTTGCAAGCTATACTATGCTCCTTTCACACAATTTTGATTACACAAGTGGCGAGTAAAGCTAGCTAAACAGATGGTGCTTGCTCTTCCGGAGCACCCGGTTTCACTTCCTTGGTGGAAGTCCACGTATATAACCGTTTCAGTTCAAACGTTTTTACTTTGTTTCTGAATTGTGATGAGGACAGGGATTAGTAAATGTTTTTTTTATTTATACAATTGACTCCAGCAAAACAAAGACTTTTTGTATACATTCGTGCGTAAATATTTTTCGCTCACATGCCAGATACCGCTGTAGTGTGCATGATGTAGTTCCAACTGTCCTCACATTGACTTGAGGAAATTCTTAGACAAAACAAAACCCCCAAATTATAAATTTGAAAATAGGCTATTTGTATAAATTCATGCACAACTATTTTTGCTTACCTGCCAGATACCGCTGTAGTGTGCATTATGTAGTTCAAACTGTCCTCACATTGACTTGAGGGAATTCTTAGACAAATTATGAATTTGACAATATAATATTTGTAAAAATTCGTGCACAGCTATTTTCGCTAATCTGCCAGATACCGCTGTAGTGTGTATGATGTAGTTCAAACTGTTCTCACAATGACATGAGGGAATTCTTAGACATATCAAAATCCCTCAGTTATAAGTTTGAAAATAGGTTCGTGGGTAACTATTGATTGCTTACCTGCCAGATACCTCTGTAATGTGCATGATGTAATTCAAACTGTCCCCACATTGATTTGAGGAAATTCTTAGACATAACAAAATCTCTCAATTATAAATTTAAAAATAGGTTTGTGCGTTGCTATTGCTTGCCTACCTGCCAGATACCTCTGTAATGGGCATGATGTAGTTCAAACTGTCCCCACATTGATTTTAGGAAATTCTTAGACATAACAATAATTGTTTTTCTACTTTTATATAAACAACTCATAATATTGTCAGATACGTCCATTCCTGAAAAGATACAATATTTATTTTTATTAGAGAGTTAGTAAAAGGCAATAAACAATGACAGGGGGAATAAATGAATGTTGATGTTTAAAAACGAGATTAATATTTGCGAATAGAGAGTTGAGCTGAGTAATAGTGTTTAACGTCCCAGTCAAGAATTTTTCTCGTATATGGAGACGTCGTCAACTATAAGAGAAGGCGATGGAACTTGAGCTGATGACATTATACAGCAGGGGTTTAATCTTGCCACGCCCACCGTGACACGACACCTCGTTCAAGTTCCCGTCCGAAAGAACAGTGACTTTCATTTCGTAATATTAAAAGCGTGGCCAAAGAACAGTCACTACCCACATTCAAGTTTTCGGTCAGAACTGCTGGGGGTTTGAACCCACAACCTCCCGCTTACAGAGTGAGTACTGTACCTTCTGGGCTACCGCAGTGATCTCAATAAGAAATGATGAATTCATAAAGAAATCAGTGACTATAAAACGCCCGACTTTGTACGGGTAGTGAAGCAAATATCTGGTCATATGGTTATTGTACTTTTGAAAGTCCTTAATGATAAAGTGACAAATATATTTGTAATTAGAGCTGTTTCCTGAGAGCCAAATTCCCCCGACCCAACATTAAATGTTTTCCAGCCACCTTGACCTTACCGATATGACCTTGGTTCAAGGTCATGACACAGCTTTGAACCATGTAGATTATTCATGTGAAGCTTTATGACAGTCATCCAAAGCAGCTATGAGATATGACCCGGACACGATTTATTTAAAACGGACAGACCAACGGACAGGCATGGTGATTCCTATATATCTCTCTCAAACTAGTTTGCCGGGTTAGATTAAAATTGCAAACGTTGAATACGTTTTCAGTATGTAAATTATAATTGTAAACATAAAAACAAACGAAACCTGGTACAAAATCTTTGAAATCTATACAGACACTATATCCGCCATGTCGTAATTTTTCAAACAGTGTCTGTCTGACCCATTCCCAATCTTCTCTGCTGTAAGACACGAACACGTCATACTCTTCTTGAAAATGTTTGTCGGAACCTAGAAAGTAGATATAAAACAGTGATCTATAAATATAATATAGGTCAGTTGCTTAGGTAGAAAATAATGATTGTGCATGCCTGGTGCCAAAAGCAACTCACGGTGCATCTACCCTATGGGGTTCAGGGCATGTTCTCCCGAAAAAATTTGAAAAAATGGAACAATTTGGTGCATTTTTCTGCATTCTAAAATAATACCTGCATAGGTAAGAGGAAAGTTTTGTGTTTTTATTTAGAAATAGATAGTGATACAGCTGTACTTGAATAAAAACAAATATGTGCAAGCACAGAACTATTGGCTTATATGCACGCTACGCCAATATAGGTAAACAACATTGATCTGTCTGCATGACCTTTCATTAGGAGTATTTATTGTCTACATCATAGAAAAACATGGACACCAGCAGAAGGAAAGAAAGTGAAGAAGAGGGCGGCCGAAGTAGACCTGACGCAGGACTATTAAAAGGAAAGATCGAATCTTGGACTTAGGGCATGAAATGAAGCTGCTAAAATAGCTGCCAACAGAGATTCTTGGAGGAGAAAGATATCTGGCACAATTCTTCACAAGGAGAGATGGACATAAGTCAAGTAAGTCAGTCATGGAAAATGTAATGAATGCGATTCGTAGCACCATCCATGCATAGAGTGGATCGCCGAATATTAATATTTCTGAGAAAAGGTCAATTGGACAGGTCAATGTTTTTATCTATATAAAGTAGCATTGACTAAACCTGTTTTATTTTAGCAGAGCTAAATGACCGTTTCGGTGAACAATTCCTCATCAGTTTTTCTCGAAGCAAAATTGTGGGTATCCAAATATTTTTAAGATGTTGGAATTAGAAATAATAGAATATACAAATGTTATTTTACTAAGGTATCCACTGTTTGTTTAATTTTACATGTTTACCCGATTAGGTATGGAGTAACAAATTAGTATATTTATTGGATCGGACTAAATTCGCCTAGGTTCAAATCCCATATGGAACACTTTTTTGTGATCAAATTTTTCGATTGGAAAAATTTCTCCGACCACTTAGATACCTTCGCCATCGCAGAATCAAACGTCTCCATATAAATGATGGGATCTTATCTGGGGTTTATTTATAACACCATTGATTCAATTCACTTTATATAATGTATACACGAATTGCTTTAAGACAGTTTTAATTGCATATAAAACGAGAACTTTCTCTTTAGAGCCAAATACCCTCAGCCTCAGCTCAACATCTACAAAGGTCAAATGTTTTTCTCGCGACCTTGACCTTTCCGATATGACCTTGGTTTATAAGTTTTCATCTGTTTATTGCCTTCGTATTGTTTTTGATCTTGTACTCTGAGTTTAAATAGGGTTTTCCTTCGATCAGAGAAATGGGTAGTGTAACTACTACCAAAAACGATATAGTTGATAACACAGAAATCTTCCATGTAGGGAAGTTATCTCCCTTTAATGTTTGTGTTTAACTTTTGCGATTTCGTTTTGAACATATAGCAGTATGTTTGTGTTTTATTTTGGGATTGTTATTTGGACATGGGCCGGTAGGTTTGTGTTTTATTTTGGGATTGTTATTTAAACATGGAACGGTATGTTTGTGTTTTATATTGGGGTTGTTATTTGAACATATAGCAGTGTGTTTGTGTTTTATTTTTGGATTGTTATTTGGACATGGAGCGGTAGGTTTGTGCTTTTGGGGTTTGTATTTGGACAAGAACTGAGTTTTTTTCTGATTATTACCTTCGTATTGTTCTTGATCTTGTACTTTGAGTTTAAATAGGTTTTTCCTTCTTCTACAGATAAAGATCAGAGCAATTGGTAGTGTAACTACGACCAGAAATGATACAGTTGATAACACAACAATCTTCCATGTAGCAAAGTTATCTCCCTTTAATGAAACTACTGTAAAATTGAAGAAAATGGATACAAATTAATTATTATTACAATGTGATACAAAAATGGATACAAAATTAATTATTATTATTATGTGATACAAAAATGAATACAGATTAATTATTATTACTATGTTATACAAAAAATAGATACAAATTAATTATTATTACTATGTGATACAAAAAATGAATACAAATTAATTATTATTACTATGTGATACAAAAATGAATACAAATTAATTAGTATTATTATGCGATACAAAAATGAATAAAAAATAATTATTATTACTATGTGATACAAAAATGAACACAGATTAATTATTATCACTATGTGATACAAAAATGAATACAGATTAATTATTATTACAATGTGATACAAAAATGAATACAAATTAATTATTATTACTATGTGATACAAAAATGAATCCAAATTAATTAGTATTATTATGCGATACAAAAATGAATAAAAAATAATTATTATTACTATGTTATACAAAAATGAATACAGATTAACTATTATTACAATGTGATACAAAAAATGGATACAGATTAATTATTATTACTATGTGATACAAAAATGAATAAAAAATAATTATTATCACTATGTGATACAAAAATGGATATAAATTATTTTTATTATGTGATACAAAAATGAATAAAAAATAATTATTATTACTATGTGATACAAAAATGAATACAAATTAATTATTATTACTATCTGATACGCCAAAAAATTTGTTTTGTGTCGTTTAGAGAAATTACTTCAGAAAGTTGCAGACGTTGTGTCTAAAAGTGAAAATCAATAGGCACCAAGATGCACAGGCCGCGTTGTATATTTTATCAAACTTTCGCTTCGGAGAAGAGGGGGTATATTGGTTTACCTCTGTCCTTTCGTCCGTCCGAAACAAAAATTTTCGTAACAGTTTTCTCAGCAACTACTTAACACAAACACTTGAAATGTTGTATGCGAGTTCAATAATAGGTTCCATATCACATGTACTGATTTCAAGTCTGCCTGACACCCACTTCACATTTTCTTTCTATTCTAACACATGTGAAAATTGGGGTATATGAAGTGAACACAGTGGCGGATTTAAGGGAGGGGGGTTGCGGGGGTTGCAACCCCCCCCCCCCCTTTGAAAAATTTAAAAGAGAGAGAGAGAAAAAAAAGCTATTGACTTATTATTTTCTTGGCCCCATCGGCGCTCTGCCCTAGACCCCTCGTCTCTGGAAGCTCGCGCCTAGCATTGATATTATTTTCAACCCCCCTTTAAAAAAATCCTGGATAATTCTCAACCCCCCCCCCCCCTTTAAAAAAATCCTGGATCCGCCTCTGTGAACAGTAGCTCACAGCTTTCTTGTTGTATATACAAAATATTACTTCAATATATGCAACCGTTCAGAAAAGAGTACAGAAATTCTCCGTTATTTTTAAGAAATTCCACGGCCAAAAAATCTTATAAAAACGGCAACGAAATCCAAATGATACGTAACTCGTAATGGAAGACTTACATACCAAACTTGTGTGTGTGTGTGTGTGTGTTGTGTGTGTGTGTGTGTCCACAACGCCATATATAAATAATTGCTCGCAATGGCAGACTTGTATTGTGTGTTTATTTTCCTTTTCCACAACGCCATCTAAATGCATGCTCGGAATGGAAAACTTACATACCAAACGCGCGCGCGTGTGTGGTGTGTGTGTGTGTTTACCTTTCCTACAACGCCATCTAAATGCATGGGCGGTAGAAACGTAACCATCCTCGTCGAACTGTTTAAAATAAAGACTATGGATTAATATATTGTAACAGGAAAGAAAAAATGCAGGGTCGGACCGGGGATCGAACCCGGGGCTTCCCGCACTAAAGGCGAATGCTCTGTCCACTGAGCTACTCAGACCGCTACATTCCTCCCTTCCTTTTTTCGATTCAACACCCTTGAATTGAAACCACCAGGTTCCTCCCTGGGACCAACCTGTTGGTCGGCTACTTCCCAGGGTCGGACGAGCCCCCAAATGTAACAGGAAAGAGAAAAATGCAAGATCGAACCGGGAATCGAACCCGGGACTTCCCGTACTATAGGCGAGTGCTCTACCACTGAGCTACCCAGACCGCTACATTCCTCCCAACGTTGGGCGCCAATGTAACAGGAGGGAGGAACACAAGAAAAGACCACTTCCTCACCGAGTGCCCCAGATGAGGATCGAACCCGGCCCTCCCGGGTGAAAAGCGAGCGTTCTACTACAAGACTAAAAGATCCGGACCAGAAAGTCTGGCAGTAAATCACTCGATTATATCTACTACTGTATGTATGTGAAGTGCGAGTGTGTTTTATGATCTGCTTTGTAGCAGCACACTCCAGTCACATTTTACTGACACCTGGTGAACCAGTAAAGGCAAACGGCAAGGAAATTTAACTTTCTCACATGTGGTCTGACATGACTTGGACTCACAGTGGTGAGAGACCCTGGATTGGAAGACTGGCCCCGGTTTCACAATCATTCCTTAGCTAAGATTTTCCTTAACTTAAATCTTGAAAAATTTTAAATCTTCATAATTCTGTTAATTTCAAAATATTCAAGAATTTAAGGTGTTATTTTTAAGATGATCTCAAGATTAAAACATTTGCATTTAGTTTTGACAAAAATATTCATTAATAGTTCCAAAAAGAGAAAATCAAAATTTGCTGAAATTAAGTTAAGGAAAATCTTAACTAAGGAATGATTGTGAAACCGGGGCTTGATGTCATATGCATTAGGCCACCGCGGTCTCTCTATTTATGCATAAGACGAATCAATTTATCTTCTTCTTAACTAGCTCAGTCTATTTCAATCGCTTCTAGTTGTAAGTTGTCTGCTATAGCGGCCATGGGTAGCCTACTCCTCTACAGAGGTGTCTTAGCGAGTTCTGAGACACGGACCCCGGTTTTGAGTCTCATCTTAAATACTACTTTAGAACTTAGTCTAGAGTTTTGTCAACTCTTGGCTATGAAAGCCTGTGATAGTACCACTCGGCCATGTTCGCCCTAAAACATTAATATTAGGTCTTAAAAATAAGGAGTCGGGTGTGCCATGGCCTATTAAAGATTGTTGACTAAATGCGAGAAAAACAAGATATTGTGCAAACAACTAGGCCGAATTTGAATATCTGTCTTAAAAACAGTGTGTTATTTTTTATATTACTACCGACGGGAAGCCGACTAAAAGACCTAGCAAACAACAACCATGCTACCATCGTAAAGGCAGGAAATTCGGCGGCTTAGCAAACAACAACCATGCTACCATCGTAAAGGCAGGAAATTCGGCGGCTTAGCAAACAACAACCTTGCTACCATTGTGAAGGCAAATAATTCGGCTTAGCAAACAACAACCTTGCTACCATCGTAAAGGCAGATAATTCGGCTTAGCAAACAACAACTTTGCTACCACCGTGAAGGCTGATAATTCGGCTTAACAAACAACCATGCTACCATCGTGAAGGCAGATAATTCGGCTTAGCAAACAACAACCTTTCTACCATCGTGAAGGCAGATAATTCGGCTTAGTAAGCAACAAAATTGCTACTATATTAAAGGCAGATATTCGCCTAGCAAACAACAACCTTGCTACCATCGTAAAGGCAGATAATTCGGCTTAGCAAACAACAACTTTGCTACCACCGTGAAGGCTGATAATTCGGCTTAGCAAACAACAACCATGCTACCATCGTGAAGGCAGATGATTCGGCTTAGCAAACAGCAACCTTTCTACCATTGTGAAGGCAGATAATTCGGCTTAGTAAGCAACAAAATTGTTACTATATTAAAGGCAGATATTCGGCTTAGTAAACAATAACATTGCTATCATCGTAAAGGGAAATAATTTAACCAAGCAAACAACAACCTTGCTATCATCGTTAGGACAGATAATTCGGCTTAGTAAACAACAACCTTGCTACCACCGTAATTAAAGGCAAATTATTCGGCCATGCAAACAACAACCTTGCTTTCATCACAAAGACCAATAATTCGGCTTAGTAAACAACACTCTTTCTATCACCGTAAAGATATATTATTCGGACTAACAAACAACAACCTTACCCCTGGATGACCCACATAAAACCATGTCTTGTTGTTAGCTGTGATGACGTCATTATTCTTAAGGATCGGGCAATCTTTCGATTTCCGACAAGCATCGAAGATCATCCAATATTCACTATCGGTAGGAGACCTGTAGAATCCCGTCTTCTTCATCAGACATACACAGTCAGCTCCTGAAATCATACACAGAGTAGAGTCAAGCAATGGTTAACGTTTGAATCAAGAACATTTCACTTATATCGAGGCGTTGCCAGGTGTAGGCGAAGGTGCAGACATTTTGCCTATGTGTCGCGCTGATGACTTTATTCAGCAGGGTTCTTTATCATGCCACATAAAAATGCATGTTTTTGATGGTGTAAGAAATAAACACATGTGTTCCTTATAAATGAGTAGCCCATAGAAAAATATTTAATTTAAAGGTCAAGCGGATAATTCGATATTTGTTGCCTATGTTAACTACACAAACATGTAATTCGAAAACAATAATTGCAGTCAAACCTGCCTATAAAGGTCACGTTTTGAAAGAAAATAAAGTCGCCTTTATTTGCAAGTGGTTCTTATTCATAGGTTTAAATAGCAAGAATAATGTACAACTGATGTACTCCGTCAAAGATTTATGTACCCTGAGCCGTAGGCAAAGGGTACATTCATCTTTCACGGGGTAATCAAAAGGTACATTTATCTTTCACGGGTACATAGGGCCGTGTAACCTACCATAACCTACTGTGTAATATTTTTGTCAACCTTCGAGGCGGTACTTGTTTGATCTTTTTCGCCTCCATTTCGTATTTTCGTATTTTGTGTGACGTGCGTACGTTGCCGTCATGTTTGTTTACCGTAACTAAACGTCCACAATGTACGAATTTTACCGCTTAACGTCGCGTGCTTTTTTGTACCCCGGCAGATAGAACATTATAAGTTATACAGGGCTTTGGCAGGTTACACGGTCCCATGTACCCCGTCAAAGATTTATGTACCCTGAGCCGCAGGCGAAGGGTACATTCATCTTTGACGGGGTACATGGGACCGTGTAACCTGCCAAAGATCTGTATAACGTTTTTGTCACCCTTCAAAGCGTTACCAGTTGGATCTTTTTAACTTCCATTTCGTATTTTCTGTGACTTGCGTGCGTTGTCGCCATGTTTGTTTACCGTAACTATACGAGTTACTTCCCTTTTACCGCTAAACGTCGCGTGCTCTCATGTACCCCGGCAGATTTCCGAACATCGTTCCACGTACCCCGGCAAGTTAACCAATCGCTATGCGAGAAATTTCTTTGAAGGGTGACAAAGTTCTATGTACCCCGACAAGTTAACCAATTGACGTATCGCCGACCACGCCCACAATGTTCCGACACTGGCCGCCATCCCGGTAGGAAAGCAGCGTCACGGCAACTAATGACGTACTAGTGTCAGTGACGTCATTAAATGGCACAATTCAGACCGAGTTTTCCTTCTATTTGTGCGTAATAAAAGCATGCCGGGCCTTTGTCGGATAATTGTGGGCGTGGTCGGCGATCCGTCAATTGCTATGCGAGAATCTTTGAAGGGTAAAAAATGCTTGCCTAATCCGATTGATTAATCATCATAATGTTTTTATCACAAATTGAAATTTGCAACATTTGTCTACTAATAATTGTGAGTTTGTTTTTATATTTATTGTTATTTTTTAATTATATCAATTAATCTAGATATTATTTCGATATGCCTGTACTGTTTTTGTGTTGTTAATTATTTACTAGTAAATACCGGTAGGATAAAGCATTTAGTGTAGAACAAAGCGATATTTTATCGTCTAATTACTCTTAATGTCTCCCATTTAATTGTATCATAACACGCACACGATTATATAAAAACATTTTGATGAAGTTTGTTTGTTAGCTTTGGCATTGACAAGATGAGTTTTTTGTGAGCTTTGGCATTGACAAGATGTAATTGTTTGATGAGTTTTGGCATTGACAAGATGAGGTTTTATGTTGAGCTTTGGCATTGACAAGATGAGGTTTGGTGAGCTTTGGCATTGATAAGATGAGATTTTTATGAGCTTTGGCATTGATAAGATGATTTTTTTTGTTGCATTGGCATTGACAAGATGAGGTCTTTGGTGAGCTTTGGCATTAATTTATTTATTCATTTATTTATTTATTTATTTAATTTATTTATTGTGATAACAATATCATTCGAATCACGATCAGACTTGGGTGCTCAAAAAATGGCAGGATCATCAATTACTTTTTTATTACGTCACGACCGAAGCTACTGGCTTTTAGTGTCTCCCGTTGGACTAGTACATGTCATAATGTTGCATTGTACTCTAACGCAGGCGAGGACTAAAATAAACAATGGTTGCTGCCCTATTATATTCGAGTATTTTTCTTGAATAAAACATCTTGTTTAAAATTTAATTATAATCTTGGCCGGGTTGCAAAAAGCTTAAATAAAGCTAATTATTAATTACATCATAGTATTATTAGCAAATCATTTAGTGCTGTGGTAATTATGGTGGAATTGATACTATATTATTTTTTGTGCCACCGACCCTTGAAGAAATGAAAAAAGTACGTAATTTTCGGCCATTGAAGAAATAAAAAAAACCTCATAATTTTTAACCCTTGAAGAAATAAAAAAAACCTACGCAATTTTCGGCCCTTGAAGAAAAAAAACTCAAAATTTTCAACCCTTGAAGAAATAAAAAAGACTACGCAATTTTCGGCCATTGAAGAAATAAAAAAAAACCTCATAATTTTCAACCCTTGAAGAAATAAGGAAACCTACGCAATTTTCGGCCCTTGAAGAAATAAAAAATACGTAATTTTCGACCCTTGAAGAAATAAAAAAAAACTCATAATTTTCGATCCTTGAAGAAATAAAAGAAACTACGTAATTTTCGGCCCTTGAAGAAATAAAAAAAACAACCTACTGTAATTATATATATATATATATATATATATATATAACTTACCTTCTTTCATATCCATCAAAGGGTGTGAGCAGTTTACAATATTGAGCCCTGGAATATCGCTTTCAAACCATCCTGACTAGATACATGAAGATGTAACAAAAATATACATATGCTTGTTTGCAATTTTTTAAAATCATTGAAACTAAAATAAAACTTTTAGTGAAAATAGAATATTGATCAATTGATTGATTGGTTGGTTGGTTGGTTGGTTGGTTGTTTGATTGATTGATTGATTGATTGATTGATTGATTGATTCATTCATTCATTCATTCATTGATTGATTCATTGATTGATTGATGGATTATTTAAATGAACGAATGATGGAATGAGTGTTAAGCTCCAAATAATTTCAAAATATTTCACTTATATTGGGACGTCACCAGCTTTAAATGAAGTAACAGACATTTGTTATATTTGTGTATTTTCTGGCCACGAATTGATTATGTAATGCTGATGCGGCTTTAAACATTCTCTTGCAGAAAACAGTTTTCATCATAAGGTAATGGATTGTGCCAGAGTACTACCTGATCAATATCTCTGAATGTTTTGGAAAACATTTACGTCACAAATGGGACTCGCCACAGAACCACATTATCAACACCTTCTAACGATTGTGCGGGGCGTTTTGTAGCATTTGTATAAAAATCAAACCGAACATACTTTGCCTTTAAAATCAGTTTTCCAGTACGATTTGTTCCGAAATGAGGTCGTTCCGTTGTAAAAGAAACAATCTCCTGGAAAAGCAGATCCGATGATGTCAGGTTTCGATGACGTAGGTAATTTTGCGAGCATTTCCGGTCTGTTTAATACGTCATCATTACAGATGCATTCGTAACAGTCTGCATGATACCAAATGTTGACAAACACGGTTACCAATGTCCAAAGTGATACGCCTTGTTGAACCATTTTATTGCCAGTCCCTACAAAAATAAATATCGTTATGGAAATTGTTTGGCATAGATTGCCATCCATAAATAATTGTTGTACTATTTCATACGAATGGGTGTCCCTAAAAATAAGTATGGTTACGTAGAAAAATCAATTATTATGAAAAATATTTACATTTATGGCGTTTGATTGTATTAAACTCTGTTTTAGACCAAATGAAGTTATAGGACTATAATTACATTTGCTAATGTGACGTCACTCATTTCTTGCTGACACCTATGCCCGTGACGTCATTGATAGGCTGTTCCAGGAAATGAAATTGCATGTCGTACACGACAGTGTTTTAAATTTTTTTTAGGATTCAAAAACAA
Organism: Anadara kagoshimensis; assembly: GCA_021292105.1. Taxonomy (NCBI): domain Eukaryota; kingdom Metazoa; phylum Mollusca; class Bivalvia; order Arcoida; family Arcidae; genus Anadara; species Anadara kagoshimensis. Next base: position 32,310,087 of record CM037868.1, read on the forward strand.
AAATAAGATTTTCAAAAAACACGAAATGTAAATATAACCATTGAACTGTCTAGAAATGGCATTTATATGCTATAACTTCCATTGCCATGCAAAGCAAACTAGTAATGACGCGCTAGCGGTTTGCTTTGCACGGCAATGAAAGTTATAGCACTATAAACGCCATTTCTAGACAGTTCATTGGTTACTTATATTTGTCATAGGTTTTCATTATAAACATCCTGCCAAGATTAATTTTAGCACTAAAATATTGAAGTTTTATGCAGTGTTTGTTTGTGAAATCTTTACCTTTGTGATCCCAATGTATACAAAAATTAGTTTTAATTAAAGAAAATAAAAAACCAGTAACTTTTTTTCTTAATTTTGGGGAAATCTATAAAAAAAAGTGAAATCCTTACTTTATGATTATAATGTACACAAAAATGTGTTTTTCTTGAAATAAGTAACTTATTTTTTTTTAATTTTGGAGAAATCTATAAAAACAAAGCGAGAAAAAAAATTCAAAATAAAAAAACCTATTTTAGCTTTAACAGAATGATGATTTCAAAAATTTAATTTTGTGAAGATTTTCGGTCTTTATTTTAACATGGCATGTCTGTCAGCTGTGTATTAGCTATATAGGGCAGAACTGTGTAAGTTGAGTTGAGTAATCGGGTTTAACCAGATACAGCGAAGGTGTAGAAATTTTTCCTGTGCGTTTCGATGATAACATGTTACAGCAGGGTTCTTTATCGTGCCACGCATTCACTAACACGGGACCTCGTTTATTAGAAGTTCCCCTACGAAAGAGCCGTGACTTTCATTTCATATGCCGAGTGCCCACTTTCAAGTCTTGGGTCAGACCCGATCGGGGTTTGAACACACGGCCTTAAACTTACGGATCGAGCACTCTACCAACTGAGCTACCGCAGTAGTTACCGACATGTCGAAAGTTTACCAGTAAAACCAGTGAAAAAAATCGGCTTACAAGGAGACGAAATATTGATAGCTAGTCTCCCAAAGATGCCGAATAATACTAATGTGTCATATACCATTTTTTGAATGTATTTTTTTATTAAATTTAAAAAATGGTATATGACAAATGTATAGTTAACTGCTTAAAAATTGCCGATGAGATATAACCAAGGGTTGTACGAGATGATTCGTCACAAATTAACCAGCTTGGTGTTAATCTTTCAACAGGTCTGTACTGTACAAAATTCAATTTTCTATTTTAATATTCCGAGTTTTTATTGCCCCGTACGTGTCAATAACAAATGTGTTATTACCTGCGTACGGCTATACGAGTATATTTACATCTTCGATAACACTTTACAGTAATTGTCATTATATGTTATCAGCCGATAACAACAATAGAAAATAGTTCCTGCTTTGTTGACAATCTGTGTGTCAACGGATTTCTAGATCCCCACTTTGACGTTGCGCGTAACGTTGAAAACGGGAAACCCCAAAGATATTCACACTACGCACAATAACCTCAGTCAGGTATACTCACAAATGTTTCCACGTTTTCAAATTGAACGTTCACTTTTAACACGAGAATGTAAACAAATTTGTAATTATTCAATAAAAATCATAAAGGAGGAAAAGTCTGTACTACGTTTTTAAGTTGACAGTATCATCGGCATTTCCATCCGCCATTAACGTAGCGGAGTACCATCGAAATATACATTGTATATGTTTGTTAAAGTTACCATGATGGGGAATATTGAAAATATAAGAAATACGTGGTGAGTACATCCACCTTTAATATTTTGAGAAGTACGATACAAATTTTAAAAGACATAAACAGTTGAAGGAACCCATACAACCTTCAATCTTGATAGCATCATACCTTGCCCACTGACTGTTTATCTTAGAGGGAACCAAAATAATATTTACTAGCGTACCACGTCGTCAATACAGCTAAACCATTTTGCGGAACAAAATGGATAACGTTTAGTTTAAACAATATTTTATCCTCCAAATCAATATATACAATAAGTAATTCAATATACAAACATATAGAAAAGGATCCAGGAACAAGCCAGAATCGCTTATATTAACCCGTTTTCTTAGCAACTGTAATATTTAAAACTGAATGGCCAAAACAAAGGAAAATTTTATGATAAAGCCAGGTACAGTCGTTATCACAGAATTATTGATAAATGGAAAACGTTAAGGTTGCAAATTTCTGGAATAATCCTGATTTTATGAAGAAATCACTTTTTGTGTTTCTGTTTGCTATTGAAAAAATTGTTCAGCAAGAAACTTTATAAATTAAAGTATTGAAGGGAACGCTTGGCAAGTCCCATTTTCTGATATTAACTTTTTGTGTCAGAGATAAAAAAACGAAACATTTAAAGGCTTCATATTACTTAATATTTTGTGTAGCTAAATATCCGCTTACAATAAACTACATTGTATTGGCAATGATATATCAATATACAATAATCTATGTGATCATCTAGAATTGTCACCCCTCAGAAAAGATATCACTCGAGGGCAACAAATAAAATGTGTTTTAATACAAAATTCAATTAACTTTTACACTAAAAGAAAAATCAATTATACTTTTAAGTTTTCAAATCTTTTGAAGTAAGTGATAAATTGATAAATCTTTTTTCGGAGACAAACCACTGGGGATAGCACTTTTTAATTTCAAAACATAAAAAAAAAATCCTTTTTTAAAAAACGTTTGAAGTTTTATTTTCGAAGAAATACCGCTGGGACTGGCTTACAGTTTAACTTAAAGCTTTAAGCGATCGTGACATTTTTTTCTTAAATAATTGACGCGTTGCTTGAACCATACGAGTAAATTACAATGATCACGTCTTGTGCCTAACAATGTTAATAGGATAATGTTTTTTTTCTTTTTTAAATCGATATTTTGAAATAAAAAAGATACCAATTGTGATTTTACCGAAGGTACACTGCTGAGAATCCTTTAAGTAGTTTAGATCAAGATTAAATATTAATTCCTTTTAGTTTTTTTAAAGACTTTGAAAAATTCAGCTGATGATCAGTTTATCAATTTCACTGAAAAGGAACTGTCTCCATTAAGATTCTTAAAGATTTTTTAAAATAGAAGTTCATATTAGCCTTAGAATTGATCAAAAATCAATTTCATTAAAGACAAATTGCTGAGAAATTCTTCCAGTAAGATTTTTAAAACTTTAAAAAATGGGTTCTTCATAACCTGTTGCAATAATCAATTTTAAATTTATTGAACTACCAAATGACAACATTAAAAAAGAAGTTTACTTTTTACCAGGATACAATCTGATGGGAATAGATTTATCCGTGAAACAATAGAAGTGAGTTGAGTTGAGTTTAGAAACGGTGTTTCAGTCCTAGTCAAGAATATTTCACTAATATCGAGACGTCGCCAACTATGGGCGAAGGTGCAGAAATTTTGCCTGTGCGTTGCGCTGATTACATTATACAACAGGGTTCTTTATCGTGCGACGCTAAGTTCCAATGCGAAAGAACCGTGACTTTCATTTCGTAATACCAAGTGCTTGGCGAAAGAACAATAATTTGCCACTTTCAAGTCTTGTGTCAGAATCGATTGGGGTTCCAACCCATGACCTCCCACTTATATAGCAAGCACTCTATCGATTGTGCTACCGCAGTGTTTCAAACAATGGAAGCCCTGAATAATAACAACTTGATGTACATGCATTAAATTTCAAACAAATTGCGAAACGAAATATTTTAACCAATCAAGTAACACCTTATAACGTATGTGCGGTATCAGAATTAAAGATGGAGGCATGACAGAAGAAATACGGTTGGATAAAAAAGAATAATGTGTAGACTTGACAGTGAATAACTGTTACCTTTGGAACTTCTTGCTGCGTTAACGATACAAGATCCTGGTCCCTAGATTTGCTGTCTGTATTCTTATTAACGGGATTCGGTGACTTCTTTAAACCGGAACCTGTCTACGTATACTCTGAAAACGGGGCGATACTCTGGAAACCAGATTAGCTATCTGGTACCAAATGCACATATACAGCACAAAAATCCTGACAATACTGGAACCTGTCTATTCTGAAATCAGGATTTTACTCTGGAAACCGAACTAGCTTTCTGGTACCAGATGCACATATACAACACAATAACTCTTACAATACCGGAACCTGTCTATTTGGAAATCAGGATTATACTCTGGAAACCGAAGTAGCTTTCTGGTACCAAATGCACATATACAACACAATAACTCTTACAATACCGGAACCTGTCTATTCTGAAATCAGGATTATACTCTGGAAACCGAAGTAGCTTTCTGGTACCAAATGCACATATACAACGCAAAAACGCGGACAATACCGGTCTGTGTTTTGATTTATTATTTATTATTACATAGATAATTTTGCTGAAATATTTAAAATCTTTTTGTGAAATTTAAAATATTTATTGTGAATGAAGTAATTAATAATGTTAAGTGTATATTTGACATGAGGATTTACTGTTCACAATGCAAAGGACAATCAATACAGATAAGGCACGCTGGAATTCTTTATCAATCAAAGTACTGAAGGCACTCAAATTAATGAGATCAAGGTGGGAGAAAAAGTGAAAAATGAAGCTTAAGGTGGCTTTTTGTACCATTTCGATTTCTCAGCTTCAAAACGCGAAAAAAATCGTCAAAGTGAAAAAAAGAAACACTTAACGCAAAAAAGCCAGAAACAAACATACATTCAGAATGATGTTAAATGAAAATTTTGCTTCGGCGTGTAGAGTTGTGCATTGGCGACAAAGCGCTATATACTACGAACAAAAGCGACACAAATTTGCGCCCCTTTTCACGCTTAGGTTGGTTTTGCTTTTTTGCGTTCAATATTTTGCTTATACCCTTTTTATACACATGATACAGTATAAACTAGAACTGTCTCCTAAGAGCCAAATACCCCCGCCCCAAACATTTAATGTTTTTCCACGACCTGGACCTTTCCGATATGATCTTGGTTCAGGTCATCACACACCTTTGGAAAGATTGGCGTTTTCAAGATTATTCATGTGAAAAGTCATCCAAAACAAAGCTTTGAGATATAGCCCGGACACGAGTTTACACTGACAGACGGACAGACAAACAGACATGGTAATTCCCATATACTACACTCAAACTAGTTTGCGGGGGGGGGGGGGTATAAAAAGCGAGATGGTTCTAATCAGCCACCATTGACACTAGACAAGGTTTTATTAAATATAAATATTGAATACACTTACCTTTAATAAATAAAGTCGTGCTGAAATTTGATTGGTTGGTTGGGTATTGTTTTATTGCATATCCGGGTTTTTGTAATAACTGTTACAGGATATTTCTTTTCTTTTTATTTTGAAAATCAATCTTGACTTAATTGGGGCTAAAACTAATTGCGTGCTTTCCTTCGCCTTAAAGTCCCCACCCCCACTCAAATTTAATCTTTTAATTTAAGATCAAGTGCACAGAGAAGCTTAAGTTTTTCCTTTTAGATGTAATTTAAAAAATTTGAAATTTCTCAAAAACTAAGGTATACTCCCTCATGCAAAGTATTTTCTTAGCTTAATTTGATAAAATATATTTTGGTCCTTTGGGTAGCTTTTCAACATCTTCAAAATAGTTTTGGTTTCATAATTTTGGTCCAATCACAACTGATAATGAATTGTATTCCGAAACAGCGGTCTAGTGCTGTAAAAATAAAACTGGTATAATATGTAATTAACTATTCGTGTTTTTGGAGGACTACGATAACATTCAACCTTATAATCACCCATGTTTTAACACAACCCCAAAGCAGAATTAAAAGCCTTAAACGTTAAACACGTGAACTTCAATTTTCGGATGTTGTGGGTTTTATAAGGATAATAAGGATATTTTAAATACATTTAGTTATACATGTAGTTAGTTCAATCAAAACAGTTTTAGTAAAGTAAAAAAAACTATGTATAATAAAAAACAAACATACTAATCCATGTCCGAATCACAATCCAGAAGCAAAGTAAAAACTTTGGAACTGACAAGTTAGGTTAAACACGTGAACTTCTACCAGGGAAGTGAGGCCGGGTGCTCCGGAAGGGTAAACACCTCCTGTTTAGCTAGCTACACCCGCCACGTGTGTAATCAAAATTGTGAAAAAGGAACATTGAACTATAAGACGTCAAATATATCCAAGGCAATCCTGGACACAGATTTAAGAATGACCGACGTTATTATTATCTATTACCAGTTGAACAAAAGATGATTAGATATAATGACTCGTTTATGTTTACAGGGACTTTGTACAACGAAAAAGGCTTCTTGCAAATAAATTATTGACTCGGGGATATTGCAAGCCTAGGCTTATCAAGGCCCTCATAAAGTTTTATGGCCGCCATCACAGTATTGTTGATAAGCTTGATGTCTCTGTGTCCAAGATTGCCCTGAATATATTTGACGTTCCATATAACACAATTTTGATTACACACGTGGCGGGTATAGCTAGCTAAACAGGAGGTGCTTACCCTTTCGGAGCACCAGGCCTCACTTCCCTGATGGCAGTGCACGTGTCTAGCCTAACTTGTCAGTTCCAAAGTTTTAACTTTGCTTCTTTATTGTGATTCGGACATTGATTAGTATGTTTGTTTTTGATTATGTCTAAACAAATGATAAACAAATCAGTTGATTAAAAACTATTGCTCAAAATATGTTAATGCCTTATTAAGTCAATCATCGATTGAAATTTTAATCCATTGATTAAAAAATTTATACCCATAATCCATCACTCTCATTACCACATCAAAGATGGCAGCATCTATATCTTTACCTTAAAAATGCAAAGAAAGACTAACGTTTCACCTGCGGAAATTAATGCCCTGGGTAAGGGAGTTGAGTGCAATTTGAAGCTATTGCTCATCTACAGTCAATGGTTTACTTCTTTCTGTATCGTTTTCACCATCCTCCGATACGAGATTTTTAATTATATCAATGTCCCTCTGGCCAAATTTATATCTTTTTATCTTGTTCTTTTATTTTGTTCATTGTTGGTCATTGACAATTTCAGATAAGTGGCCATTTTGAATTACTTTTAATCAATGATTAAATTTTTAATTGTGGACGAAGAATGTTGCTTAAAAACTAGTCATTTTAACGAGGCTTTAAAACAAACCATGTTTTATGCAACAGATAATCATTCGTTAAAGTTAATTTGATTTATTCCGTTAAGTTTGATCATCTTTTGTGGAACTGATCCCTGTAATAAAACCGGATATGAAAAACTGTTTGGTCTACAATTTCACTTTCAATGATAGTTATAACTTTCTAAAGATTTTAATGTTCCGTGTTGTTTGATAATGAATGACTATTTTTATACAATACGACTTTGAAATCATCCGAGTAATAACCGTTTGTAATACGTTTAACGACATAAACATTTCGATTAATACAAATTATCGCAAATTTATTTTGCAGTCTTATCACACGCAAACATACCTATCCACGTCTAAATGTCTATAAAATCAAGGCCCTATTTTTTATTTATAGGTATAATGTATGCCTTTGTTTAAAAATTGTCCTGAATATATTTAATACCCAATATTTCAATGTTCCTTTCATTGTCAATTTAGACCACATGTGGCGGGTGTAGCTAGCTAAACAGAGATGCTTACCCTTCCGGAGCACTCGTCCTCATCTTCCTGGCGAAAGTTAATGTGTTTGACTTAATTTGACAGTCTTCAAATGTATTATTTTACCTATGAGATTGTGATTGGCACATGGATCCGTATGTTTGACGTCTTTAATTCACCTAACCTATGACTTAATATAGAAAATACTAATTTGCTGTGAAAAACCCTGAAGTTGGCGGTTATCAATACAACCAAATACGTGAAACAACAAACTGAACAATAAGCGTACAGAAAGAAATCAAAAAACACATAATGTGAACTTTTATTATAAAATATCAGACACTTGGTAAAATAATAACCAAAAACACAATCCACATCACGATAAATAACAATGCTATTCCGGTGGAAATTCGCGACAAAAGTGCTTTAAAAACGTCCAGCACAAAATTTTAGCGGTGTTTATCGATGGGTACAGCAGCTAACCCGATTCTGTAATGAGTTAATACAAAACTTCTTGTTATCAATCATAATGCATCAATAGGTTTTCCAATTGACCGGTAAAGCCTTTTCCAAAAGAAGGACTTGTCCGTGTTACATGTCCAATCTAAGAATATTTTTCCCATCAGATTTCTCGGAACTTTACAGGTGTCAAGTTTTAGAATAATTAACGTGTCTTTTCTCTGAAAATATAAATAAAATACAATGTACATCTGTCGAAAATTAAATGAAGAAGTCGAAAATCGGCTGTCGAGTCAGAGGCCGAGAAATGGAGAGCTAGTGGTTAAAAATTTACCTTAAGATATAAGACAACCACCGAAACACTGTCGAGATATGGGTAACGAGGATTTTTATTATGTTTGTTTTGATATTTTTATTTATAGGTAAACCTGTCCATTTGACCTTTCATTAGGAATATTTATATAGGAGGGTCCACCCAAAAAATGGGTAATGTTAAGATACACAGTGCACAGATTTACTCAATGAGGTGAGTATATCTCATGATATATACAAAATAAACACCTGTGCTTCCAATACACTGATGTACTTGGTTAGTGATAAATATGTAAATGAAAGGTCAAGCGGAGAGGTCAAAGTTGTTTGTCTATTCATACAAATCGACCGATATGTTTGTTTTGATTATAACACTGTTTAACCAGTAAAGCTACGATGTGCCTGGACTTTTGCATTGCATATTTAAGAATTGACTGTCGTTTTTACTGGTTCATTAAGTGATAAACCAGATTTTAAATAAGCAAAATCTTAAATGAATTGTTTTGACTTTTCTCGTGTTGTTTAGTTTTTATCATTAATTTGTATTGTCTGTTTTCAGTTTTCACAGGCGTGGTACGTATAGGAACCATCCCTGTTTTTGTCCTGAGCTCACAACAAAGGTAAAAATTACACTATTTCATCTATATCTGGTGAAATGTCGATATAAGTGAAACTTGACTGGGGAGTAAAACCAAAATTTAATCAATCAATCGATCGGTCATTTGTTTGTATTGTCGTATTCTATGTTCTGTAGCAAGTAGCGAATACCAAGCATATCTTTTTTCAGTTAATCATTCTTGTTTTTTATCTATTTTACATAATTTAATTGAAAAAATAGTTTTAAACACATTTGACTGAAAACAACTTTGTTAAAAAGATTATTTAATGGTCTGTACCCTACCTGAGACATGGCTTTGTAATGCGCCTGCTGTAGCTCAAATTGACCCCATACTGAGTTCAGGAAGCTGTTTGAAAGGACAACAATAGTTTTTCTGCTTTTATAAATAGAATTAAGAATGTTCTCCGACACCTCAGTACCTAGAATTGAAACATAATATTTTAATTACAATAATATTAGTAAAGGAATGATTTTGAAACTGGAACTTGGTTATAAAACAATACTATTTTCAGTTCTCTTGCGGGGATTTGGTAGTTTCTTTTCCCGTGTCACTTTGAATTCCTGAATTAACTACCTTGACGTATCATGTCAGTTGCAGTTTTGACTCGGTCGTAAACATCCATTTCTCCGATTCACACCTCCGTCTATCACAAAGAAAATTACCGGAATTATCAACCTTTATCATATACTTAGTACTAATTACGTAGTTTCTGCATACCCCGATACGGCTAAAATGACGTCATCCATATCACCGCACGTGCCCGGTCGGAAAAGCCGTATCACCGCTGGTCTGATATGCATATCAGACCGGCTACTCGGAACAAATTACTTTATCGTTTCGAAACTCCTCGGACGGCATCCTTAATGTTCATAATGCTTCTTTTCGCCCCCTTCACAACACTGGCATGTTTAATGGAGCAACAATTCATGGAAACATTATTTTTAACAATTATTATGGTGACAAAAAGAGGAAAAGAATCCGTGTAGTTGATTCTGATTCAGATTAAATTTAGATCTATAATTGAAAACTATATTTGTTGTAATATGTTTATATAAAAAAGTGTAACTAATAAATTATGACTCTTGAATCCTCAATAAAACTGTATGCATTAATGAAGTTTTAATTACAATGGAAGATAGTTTGATGACTTTTTTATTTTATTTTTCATGCACTGTAATTGTACATATTTTGGCAATGCACTGATTTTAACTAGTTTTATTCTCAATGCATTACCTGCATTGAAAGACAAAAATAACCTGCATCATTGGCATTTGAGAAACTTGTTTCCAGTAAAATAAAAACAGAAATATAAATTATCAAATATGTACCCACCAAAATAAGTACAATTACAGTTATGATAATAAGTAGTTGATATGTTGTTTAATGTTGCATCAACATTATTTCAATTTCATGACAAAATGAAGTTCATTAATCTCTTATTAATATAAGAACAGTTTAGTGTATATGTGACATAAGCAAATTGTACGTTTTTATGGTCTTCGGTACTACTATACATTTTGGGTGACTTCAGGTGCTAGATCAAAGAGACTCGGTACTCCACACACAAACAGTCAGATGAAAATGACACTAGTTGACCCAGTCAATACTCTGCCTTCTTCATATCGAGTGTCTGTCAAGGAAGCAGTTCATGTATCTTAAAGTATGTTTTAACGGGTGGGGGTGGGTTGACTCACGACCTCCCACACTTGAACCAAACACTACCACTGAGCCACCCAGGTGGTTAATGATGAAGTATTGTTGCTATGTGTGAAATTATATTGATATATATTTTACTTTGCTGGTATTCATGACTGACTAGATGAACAAGGAATTTGACATTAATTTCATATTTAATTTCATGAAAGATTGAGAAAACCAGAGTAGCAAGAAAACCCGTACACAACAGTTATATTATTTTAAAAGTAACTTTCTTGTAAGTTCAAGTCGGCCAATTTTGTCATTTTCAGTGTCTGTTATCGACATGTATTTGTTCTACATGGTGAACGTTTAAGTATATGATAAACAGAATAAAACATGATGAAATCCATATCATATACCATATCGGACCTCGACCAATATCAAACCTCGGGCTAAAGCCCTCGGTCTGATATTGGGTTCTCGGTCTGATATGGCATATGATATGGATTTCACCATGTATTATTCTCTATTTATTTGTACTGAAAAAATGTCCTTTGTTTTCTCCAGAAAGGTGAAAGAATAAAAGGTATCAAAACGAAGAGATGGGAATGGTACGAAATTCCGTATCTTACCACATGTCAACGAACTGATATGGCTTATTTTTGGTGTAACTGTGACAGATTAAAATTCGATTGTACTCTATGCTAGGAATATGGTAAATATAAAGTTACATCAGAATATACCATACATATCAGTTGTTTGCCTATGCGTTGCGATGATGGCATTATACAGCAGGGTTCTTTATCGTATAACGTCTACCGTGAACTGAAACCTCGTTTATTTTAAGTTACCATCAGAAAGAGTCGTGACTTTCATTTTGTAATGCCGAGTGCTTTGCGAAAGAACAGTCACTACCTACTTTTAAGTCTTTGTTCAGACCCGATCGGGGTTTGAGCCCTCGACCTCCAACTTACGGAGCGAGCACGTTACAAATCAAATACAAACTTACTTATCCATGACAATTCTCGATCCAGAACCAAAGTAAAAACTTAGTTAGGTTAGACACGTGAACACCAGCAGGGAAGTAAGGTCGGGTGCTCCGGTAAGCACCTCTTGTTTAGCTAGCTACACCAGCCAACTGAGCGGCCACAGTGGTACACATTAAAATTTTAATTACCAGGCATAAAATCCTTGAAGTCTATGCACACATTGTATCCATCACTGGCTAGGTTTGAAAACAATGTATGTTTAACCCAGTCCCAGTCGTCTCTGCTGTATGATATGAACACATCAAAAACTACCTCTATATTGTTGTCTGGGAAAAACAAGAAAAAAAAGAAAAATTAGTGGAATAAATTCTGAAGTCCATAATGAAGGAAAAACCAAATAATTGTTAAGAATATAAACATATCGCTCAATCTCAATCCATCCCCAAAGCCGTGTAACAAGAATTATAATATGCAAAAAAAACAAGCAATCTTATCGATTGTCCAAATCACAATTCCAAAACAAATTAAAACCAATAATAATCCATGTCCTAATCGCATTCCCAAAACAGAGTAAAAACATACAAATCCGTGTGCAAACCACAACCCCAAAACAAAGTAAAAACAGAAATACTAATGCATGTCCTGAGCACAACCCCTTAAACAATGTAAAAACAAACATACCAAGTAAGACCTTAGGCATAAACCTCAAAAATACAGCTACCGTAACGTTGTTGAGAAAAAAGCTAGCGAATAGACAAGATGACCTGCTGATTCGGCAATTATTCGTTTGCTGCATACTATGAGTCTGTGCGTTTGCTAGAGTAAAGTATTTCCAATAAAATTGAATAATGGTTGATATAGGTCACTCAGTTGAGCCCAGTCGCAACCGAAGATCTGTATGCGCATCGTTGATTTTCATGGGGCTACAGGAATTTTACATGGCAAAAATGGCAATAATTACACCGAGAGTAATGTCTTTGGTGACGTTTAATATCATATGCGCGCAAGGATCCACCATTTCCTTTTTTTTACATGTTATATCTCCATAGCGCCAACGTTTTACTCTGCGCAGACATATTCTACGCTAATCACGGATGTGCATACACATTTCCTGTTACAAGTGGGTACAAATAAGGGCAAATAAGTACAATGCTTTTAGTCCATTTGATTTTCTATGGAAATAAAGCATAATTCACTGTCACAAACCCACACACTCTGATAGTAGCGTTAAACTTTTTTATAGTACAGTACTTTTCATTATAGAAATTAAAGTAATTTTCTCTTTCTTACAGAAGTATGAAAGAATTGGACAATTTTACACGTAAAATAATTCGCCTACTTTCATAACAAAATGAAAAAATATTTTCATTTCTTATAATTCAATTTTTAGAAATTTTTCAACAACGAATCAACAACTTAAACAACAATAAAGCCGTAGCAAGAAAAAAATACCAACGCTATTGCGTACGAATTCAAATTCATCTGAACGTCATCCATAATAAGATGACGTAGCTGAAAACAAATCTATTCATGCAAACGTAACAGAAAACCTTATCTGACCAATCAATATTCTTTTGACAAATGAGAATTATTTATAGTTACATTTTATGTTCTTTTTACCTGTGAATGATTCTACTTGCGGCGTCATCCACTTCAGCTTTAAAACATTTCGTTTGTATAATATCCATGTTATAAATGGCACAATCACGATCATAAAACATGCAAATGTTATAAGACACAGTTTCCAGATCTCTATATTGAAACTGGTTCCTGAAATAGAATTAATTCAACGGTTATTTGAAGATAAGAACGGAAATGGAATCAACAATAGATCATTACCATCCTTAAAATTAAAATAAAAACTCGGGAAAATTACAGATATTGTTTAAGAGGTAAACTTCTATCAGGGAATGAAGACAAACTGTTAAAAAACGGTTAGTACCTCCTGTTTATCTAACTACACAAGCGGTCGTGTACAGGTCATTTTTTACGTTAACCGTCTTTTAGATTTTGAAATTGCTGATTCTTTGTTTAGTAAAACGAAACGAATTTTTTGACCACTAAATGGTAAAATTAATGCGGTCTTCAACAGAAGATTGACTTTACGCATTAAGAAGAATGCGAAGGAAAGAAGATAGATAGACAGATAGATAGATAGATAGACACAGACAGAAAGAAAGAAAAAAAGATAGATAGATAGATAGATAGATAGATAGATAGATAGATAGATAGATAGAAAAAAAGATAGATAGACAGATAGATAGACAGACAAATAGATAGATAGATAGATAGATAGATAGATAGATAGATAGATAGATAGATAGATAGATAGATAGATAGATACATAGATTAGTTGGTGTTTTTTAGGGTGAGTTGAGTCAGGACTATACAAATACAAATACATTAAGTATTCTAAGTACTTACCAGTAACAAGAAGACCAGATTCGTCGATATCACAATTCCATCTTAACACCCTCGGGTCCTCTGATAAAACAAAGCCTTTCTGTAAAATAGAAATTATATGTTCTACCAAAAATTGGCAAATATTCAGATTTCTATCTTGCAAAACTTGATCAGCATAACTACGTCCTTAAATGTAACTGTTCCTAATATAAGTAGAATATTTATACTTATTATTTATACTTATTCGCTTGACGTCGTACAGACTGTCAAATTCCAAATGTACGTATTAGTATTACTAAATGAATTCTTGATTATTTTACCCTTTTTGAATGTTATCAAATAAAATACTAAGATATCAATCCATGTAAAAGTTGCAAAGCCCCAAAGCAAAGGAGATTTGTAACCATCAAATCAGGTTAAACACGTTATCTTCAACAAAGGAAGCTGCGCTGGTTTCTTACAAAGGTTAAATGGTTCCTTTTCAGCTAGCTACACATGCAACGTGAAATCAAACAGAAACGGATCAATTACATCCCCAAAGAATAATAAAACTTTGAAATCAAATGGAGTAAAACACACTAACTGCCAACTGAAAAGAAAGAAACTGTGAAATCCGAAAGGGTAGGTACTTCCTAGCTTTTTGCTATCTACACCTTTTAAATGCACACTCAAAATTGAGAGAGAGAGAGAGAGAGAGAGAGAGAGAGAGAGAGAGAGAGAGAGAGCATATACCATGTTTTTAAATGTTACTTGATACCAGGATGTGTTTCCCACAACGATAGCCTCACTGGAATCGATCTGTGGACAATCAGAGGTCCTTCTACATGCTTCAATGTGATGTAGATTGTATTCCTTCGACTTGTTTGGTTTGCTATATAGATCCACGCCCAACATTAAAATCAAACAGTTTGCATCTAAAATAATAAAAAGGTCAACTATTTGTGTGTATCATTGTCAGAAATACACTAATTATTCAATAAGCTGCTAGTTTAATTTGAAAAAAATGGATTCACAATTTTGGTCCCAGCACTACTGATGAGGAATTGTATTCCGACATGTTTACATTTGTGATGAATGGCTATAGGCGGCTGATAGGAAAGATGAAGTAATGGAAACATGCAGGCGGATACTGTCATGTTGAACAATCAGTTTTCAACCATGCTGTTTTTTATATTTTTTCTTAAACATTGGAGACTCATTGAAAGTTCTTGACTGTTTTTTTTATTTGGAAGGATGTATATGATGGGTTCACGTTTAACACCTTCACCATATTAAATAACAAGAAATTGATGAAAACCTTCTAGAATTGGCCATATTGATAGATATTTCTGTTATCATAAGCTTTCACAATCCAGAAGCAAAGTCAAAACTTTGAAACTGACAAGTTAGGTTAAACACTAGCACTTCCTTCCCGGATGAGTAAACATCGTCTGTTTATCTAGCTACACTCGCCATGTATTGTAATCAAAATTGACATTTCGCCGACCAAGCCAACAATGTTCCGACACTTGCCACCATTATGATACCAAAGCAGCGTCAAGGCAACTAATGATGTACTTGTGTCAGTGACGTCATTAAACGGCACAATTTAGGCCGAGATTTCATTCTTTTTGAGTCTAATTCTACATACCGGGCCTTTATCGGACATTATGGGCGTGGCCAGCGAACCATTAATTGAGTGAAAGGAACATAGAACTATGAGACTAGTATATCCAGTGCAATCCTGGACACAGAGACATCAAATTTATCAACAATACTGTGATGTTGGCCATAAAGCTTTCTGAAGGACCTGATAAGCCTAGCCCTGTAGTGGTAACAAGCTCTACCATAGTGTATATCGTATAAAAAAGAATAGAATTCCCTTAACTACCCAAAGTCCAAAGTGTCCCTTTCCTGGTTGAAGAACATGTTCACTCAATATATTGACAAATATATTGTAATCAAAATTGACATTTCGCCGACCAAGCCAACAATGTTCCGACACTTGCCACCATTATGATACCAAAGCAGCGTCAAGGCAACTAATGATTTACTTGTGTCAGTGACGTCATTAAACGGCACAATTTAGGCCGAGATTTCATTCTTTTTTAGTCTAATTCTACATGTCGGGCCTTTGTCAGAACATTGTGGGCTTGGCTAGCGAACGATCAATTAAGTGAAATGAACATAGAACTATGAGACTAGTATATCCAAGGCAATCCTGGACACAGAGACATCAAACTTATCAACAATACTATGATGTTGGCCATAAAGCTTTCTGAAGGACCTGATAAGCCTAGCCCTGTAGTGGTAACAAGCTCTACCATAGTGTATATCGTATGAAAAAAGAAAAGAATCTCCTTAACCACCCAAAGTCCAAAGTGTCCCTATCCTGGTGAAAGAATATGTTCACTCATTATATATACCAGTATCCAAGCGTTAGTTTTGTATTTAATTTCACATGCACCGAGTTTTTAATATGATTAAATTCTGAAATGTACGAATACGTTACCTTCAGATATGTCTCGAATTGGATTTGTACAGTTAGTGATATACGGATCTTTATATTCTAAAATCCAAAACCAACCTGTCTAAATAAAACAAAATCATAAAAAACTGTTAGTTTCGTTATGAAATCAGAGTAAATAAAAAACAAACATACTTATTCATGTAAAATTCCCAATAACAAAAGCAAAGTTATAACACACACATTATTGCATGTCGAAATTAAAAACCTTATAAAGTAAAATAAAAACAAACATACTAATTTATGACCAAAATACAATCCCTAAGCAAAATAAAAACTAACAAAAATAAGTTAAACATGTGAATTTCCACTAGGTTAGTGAGGCCGACAGCTGCAGAATGGTATGAATTCCCTGTAAAGCTATTTCTAGAAAGAAGGGCAGTCGACGTTATTTGCAAACGTGTTAAAAGACGTCACTTTATAATTTCTCTTTTGACGCAAACGCCAAAAAAGTTAGCTGTCTGATGTCATTTTTGTTGTCAATAAAATGTAGATATCAACATGAAAGAAATAAAAGTGCAAATCCTACAGGATTAAATCAAAATATTATTAAAAATGAAATGAAATAGTTTTTATCTATTACAAATACAGGTATGTACTTTGTTAAACACCCCATTAATTTTACAACCAGTGGCGTATTTGTATACACTTTTAAAATTAGCAAACCTGTCCTTTAATATATATTACTTGAAGGACCAAGATACCCAACTAATTTTATATTCAGAGGCCTATAAGATACAATATTAAAAATTAACAAACCTGTCCTTTGATATATATTACTCGAAGGACCCAAATACCACAATAATTTTACAACCAGTGGCCTAAATTATCCACTTTCAAAAATTAACAAACCTGTCCTTTAAATTTGCATTACTCGAAGGACCTTAACACCCCACTAATGTTACAACCAGTGTAATATTAAAAAATTAACAAACCTGTCCTTTGATATATATTACTCGAAAGACCGAGATACCACAATAATTTTACAACCAATGGCCTATAAATAAACACTTTCAAAAATTAACAAACCTGTCCTTAAAATTTGTATTTCTCGAAGGACCTATATACCCCATTAATTTTACACAAACCTGTCCTTTAATATCTGTTTTATAAAAGGTTTTATTGTCGTGGTAGTATGTCCCATTGTAGAAAAAACAGTCACCACTGTAAGACACGCCCACCAGCGAAGAATCCTTATCAGGTTCCGAGTGGATATTATACGCTAGATCATCGTTACATAGACATTCATATGCCGAAATAATGTCAACAGTATGTAACAAAACCAGCGACAACAATACACTCATTTTATTTTACTAAGCTTATCGGATCTGAAATAGAAAACAAAATGTGCAACTCGGGTAATTTACAATTCCGTGAATGGTTACGCTATCCGGTTTGTATTATATAATACATCCGTCAAACAAATATACTTTTAACATAAAAACAGTTCCATTGAGTAACTGTTCTTTGAAGCTGGTTTTCTTATTTCGACGTTAACGTTTTCCAAAACAATTTGCACAAACATTAAGTAGTATTGATCACGTGGATTGCTGGTAAATACAAATCTAATCACTTTTTAATACTCGTTTTTTATTATTAAAAAGGAATGCCGTTGAATAATATTATAAATTTTTAGTCGAAACTCATTTTACCTATAAACGTCTTAGAAAACGTTCATACGCCGTTGTTTACTGCGATTTAAATAAACGCGGGATTGCCATTTATTCACGTGCATGAATATTAAAACCGTATTTACTCTAAAAAAGACAAAACAAAAACTCAAATAACTAAGGAGGAAGAGGAAAGTCTAATACTTTACCTTAGTTTGTGACATACAAGAGATCACTGATAATACGATAGATGAAATAGAACAAAGTACATAATACCAGGAAATAGTGTAATCAGATATTAAGGGCAGAGATAAGAATTGTAACGTCGGGTCACATCATACTTAAAGACCCTTATTATTTAATACCACCAAGAACAGAGATAACAATTTTAAACACAACGTCAGGTCGCAGCAGACTCAAAGACACTCATTAATTAATACCAAGAGCAGAGATAGCAATTTTCAAACGCAGGATACTGCAGACTTAAAGATCCTAATTAATTAATAGCAGGAGCAGAGATAACAACTTTAAAAAGCCAAGCCACATCGGAATTTAAAACCATACATATCAATTTTAAAAAGTAACGTCAGATCACAGCAGACTTTAAGATCATTAACAATTATGATAAACCGATTTATAGCATTAGACAACCAATTCGAAATAAAATTATTCATCCAATTGGCAGATTGCTCACTTTGTTTGTTAGAGATCGTGGGGTCGAATCCCGGTTGGGGTCCTACTAGGACTAATAAATGGTACATGTATATCTTAATTGACTGTTCCTTCTTCAAGCACTCAGCATTTTAAATAAAAGTCACGAAAAAGACCTTAAAACCGATGGAATGGGTCACAGCAGGTGTGGCACGTTAAAGAACCATTCCTGGAAGCAGCGTCACGGTAACTAATGACATACTAGTGTCAGTGACGTCAATATGGCGCTATTCAGGCCGAGTTTTCATTTTTTTTTGTAGGTGTAAATCAAGCATCCGGCTATTTGACAGAACATTGTGGGCGTGGCCGGCGATACGTCAATTGTGTTTTACAACAGTCAAGATTGTTTCAATTAAGACTCTCAGTTTTGAGATAGTAGATTGGAATAGAATATTGTTGTTTAACGCCACAAACTAAGATTGTTTTAATTATATCAAAACGGTCAGTTTAAGTACAGTCCAACCTGCCTTAAATGCCACCTCTATAGAAGGGTTATCTGCTTAAAAATACCAGTAAAAATGTATCCCAATTCTTCTTTATTCAAATTATTTGAACATGTATATAAAGGCCACCTGTCCATAATGGCCACTTTTACTGGTTCCGTTGGGTGGCCTTTATAGACAGGTTTGACTGTAGATTGGGGTGGATGAGTGCGATGTCTCTGTACTCCAAACTACCCTTGATATATTTGACGAACGGTCTGACAAATGAGAAAATAATGGACAGAAGGCAAAAGGAGGTATCAAACGCATTACCATAATCTCCAGTGTAATTGAAGATTTTCATCTTACCATTATTTGGTACAAAGAAATAATAACACTTATCTCTAATAATATGTACCTAGCAACACGATTGAACAAAAGCTTTAATATAATCTCGAGTATGATTTGAGATCAGGCCCCGGTTTCACAATCATTCCTTAGCTAAGATTTTCCTTAACTTAAATCTAGCCAATTTTGGTAATCCTTTTTTGGAAATACTGATTAATATTTTTGTAAAAACTAATGCTAATGTTTTAATCTAGCAGTGACCTTTAAAATGACACCTTAATTTCCTGAATATCTTTAAAATAAACAAAATTATAACGTTTTGAAATTTTTCCATACAGTTAAAGAATAAGTGCCAACTCGACAGGTCATCTGAGATCTCATTAACTATATCTCAGCAGCCTGTTAGACATCGGTCATTGGTTATCCATATCTTTAAAACTTGTCAGATGCAGATTGTCTTCTTTCCGTAAGCATGGTAATAAATATCTAACAAATCATTCTGTACCATTTGTTTTTTTAATCAATGGTCCCATAAACAATTTTTGAAAATAATAAATACATCTTCAGAATGGTCTGTATAACAAACAAATTGATTGTTTTAATAAAAATTTCATAAAAATTAACAACAAAATTTAAGAGATATAGATTACATATCATACTAGGGTTAATTTCACAGCACTAGACTGTCATTTTTAAATACACCCATATTATTTTAACAGTGTACATGTACAACCCTCAATATGATATTTTCTCTTACATTTCCAATTTGGTGTTTAAAAGAAAACAATACATTATGTAAAAAGTTACATTTTACCACAGAACCACTGAACTATGTTATGACATACGTTCTGTAGTAATAACGTCATTATTTACATTTGACAAATCGGAGATTTTCCAATGACCTTACAATGAGAAGTGCACGTGTACTTTATCGCCAATGTTTTACCACGACCACACTGTAGTGATACAAGATTCTGTATCATACGTGTTCGATAAAACTTGTATTTCTTCAAATGAGATAGAAAAACTACTGCAATGTTAGATAAAATTCCTTATATAAACTTCTCCTAGCATTATCATTACGACCTCTTTTGGTGAAATTCCAATAAGCTTATTGTTTTTCTTATTTCCCACCATAAAATACACAAGTTGGTTACTAGCTTACCCTTTCGAAGCACCCGGCCTCACTTCCCTGGTGGAAGTTCACGTGTCTAACCTAACTTGTCAGTTCCAAAGTTTTTACTTTGCTTCTGGATTGTGATTCAGACATGGATTAGTATGTTTGTTTTTGGTTGATTACTAGCATAGCCAATAGTGAACTGTCTAGAAATGGCGTTTACACTGTTATAGCTGCCATTGCCGTGCAAAGCAAACAGAATAATGCGCGTTTGCGCGTTATGATTAGTTTGCTTTGCACGGCAATGGCAGTTATAGCACTATAAATGTCATTTTTAGACAGTTTAATGGTTATATTTACATTTCCCATTTTTTTGTAAATCTTATTTTGGTATTTTAAACCTAAAAAAAACTTTAAAACACTGTCGTGTACGACATGTATTTCCAATCACTGGAACAGCCAATCAATGACGTCACGCGTATAGCCGCAAGGATGAGATGAGTGACGTCACATAAGCAATGGCATTTATACTCCTATAACTGCCATCTGGTCTTAAACAAAGTTTAATACATTAAAACATCACAAATGTAAATATCCTGCTATAACGCAGAGAAATTGGTTTGATATTAATGTTGAGTTATTTCATGGTTCGAATACTTCACGTTCTATTGCTTTGTTTAGCCTTTGCCAGAAGAACTGTTTTTCTTTCACTGATGTCCAATCTAAGAATGTCTTTCCCATTAGTTTTCTAGGAACTTTACATTTACCGAACTTTATCAGAATCAATGTATCCTGTCTCTGAAACAAATAGGAAAACGAAGTAAATGAAACGTAAAAAATCAACGTCGGTTGTTCAAATTACGTGTTTTCAGTTCTACTTTTTCCTTTCAATATTATTTTAACAGGTAAATGGAATAAATCAATTTGAGTACAAGTACATCTGTATTTGTATTTTAATGAGAAAAAAATTGAGTGTTTTTTTTTTTTTTTTTTTTTGGACAGACTTTTTGAATTTTGGATTTTAAAATCAATTTTATTCTAAATAAATTCTGCAACATGCAGCAGAATTTTAAAAAATACCTTCTTACATAGTTTGGTTCTACCTTTGTTTTTTCCTGAAATTCATAGACTCAAAATATTTTATACCCGACGTTACAGTATTGTTGATAAGTAAGGTATCACTCGATTCAGGCTTACTCTAGATATATTTGCCGCTACATGGTTCCGTTCATTTCCAATTTTGATTTTAAACAAATCAGGTGTAGCTAACTGAACACCAGGTGCTTACCCTTCCGGAGCACCTGGTTTCACGTCTCTGTTGGAAATTTACGTGTCTAGCCAAATTTGTCAGTTAAAGTTTCTATTTTGCTTTGGAATCGTGTTGGACATGGATTAGCATAATTGTCATTGATTAACATTATATTTTACTTACCTGTGCAATAGATTTGCAAAGCGCCTGTTGCATTTCAAATTGTCCCCATACAGAATTCAGGAAGTTCTTTGACATAACTACGATAGTTTTTCGGCTTTTGTAAATAGCATTCATAATATTTTCTGAAACTGCTTCTCCTGAAATAGATTCATCTTCTAAACCTTTGCACTTTTAAGTTCAAATTTGCACTTTATTCACTTAAAAATCATCATCACATGATGATCTTTGACTCCAGGTCAGGTTACATGGTAGCATTATTTGACCGTCAAAACATGTTAATAAATTCTGCCATGTCATGTCCTACAATTTGATACCCAAGTCTTTTTACTTTGTTGTAGCTACAAAAATATTTGCAGCTCCAAAAAGTGCGCATATGACCTGTAAAATTTACCAAATATGCCCAAACTTCACCGGGTTATACATGCGTATTGTAAAATTAGATGTGATGATTAGGAACCGCCAATATCACTTTAACAACACCAATAGACAATTCCACAGAGGTGGTCCCAAATTCGGAGCAGTGGTCCAAATTTGTATTTGTCAATCTTTTGTTTCTTTATCATTGCTGTCGTTGACTGATGTAATGTACGAGCGTTTTAGTCGCAATTTGCTTCTTGTGATATCTTCGGTTAAGCTTACTTTTAAAAACATTTAATTTTCATTTTGTAAATTAAAGAACTCTGTTCACTTTTCAACCAGTAATAAAAATTGCCCATAAGCAAAATTTTCTTTTAGACTCAATAACAACATCTATGTGTATAGTATTCTTACATGTAGTACTTAATAATTCTAAATATTCTTTTTGCGGCTTGTTTATTTTGTTTTTTTCTTAATTGCGGATAACTTTTACCATAAATAAATGAAAGTTATATTTTTATACTCAGATGAGAGCAGTTAGACTTTGATAACCCCCTGTGCATGTGCCTTCGAGATTGTTTTTGAGTTTAAGCTTTAGATCATAAAATTTAACTTACAGTTTAAGTTTTCATATTTGAATTACAACTTTAAGCTCAAGTTTTTATTTGGAAATCAACTTTGAGCTAAGCATATTAACATTTAAAATACAACTAATACCATTAATAAAACAATTTGACAGAATAATGGCTTCGAGTTATCAATGTCACCAAGAAAAATTACGTCTTGTGCTTAACTGTAATACCAGTTGATTCTCGTTGGTATTCTGCAAAATATTTGTGTAAATTAAAACATGTGTGCGTTTGGAAATGATACAACATAACAAATGCATTAAAATTTCTTATAATACACTTCACTTTGCGATATTATAACAGACCAACAGGCACCATTGGTCATTATGCTTATTCCAATTAGCCTCAATTATGCATTTCTACGTACGCATTTGAGTCATTGGCAAAAATCCTAAATCATAAGGTAATTTTCTCGTCGTTTCGGAAATTCTTACTCTTCTGTGGCAACCAGCCTCACTCACCCGGTGTTTTATTTGGAAGTTTTCAAAGCTTTAACTCTGAACTATGTTTGTGATTTGGGGTTTGGACATTGATTGGTATGTTTGTTTTGGATTATTAAAAGTTGACAAAAATGGAGTCAAATGAAAATAAATTTTCTGTATTTTGTTCTAAATATTTCTGTACCCAAAACAAGACAAGAGGGCGTGGTGGCCTAATGGATAAGACGTCAGTCTTCAAATCCAGGGTCTTTCGCCACTCGGACCACATGTGGGAAAGTGAATTTTCCTTGCCGTTGGCCTTTACTGATTCACCTGGTATCAGTATAATGGACTGGGGGAGTGGTACGCTTGTCTCCGGTGTACTGACTCTGTGAGCTAGCACGGTAAAGTCGCCCTGAGTGCGCGCAAGTACAAGGCAGACCATACAACACACTCGCATTTCACATGCATACACAAAATTGTTCATAGATTAATCCATAGAGATTAATTCTCGTCGCGAATAGCTGAAAAATTGCTGATGCGACGTTAAGCAACATTCAACCAACCAACCAAAACAAGACAAGAACTTATTCGTTCCATTTTAGTTAATATACCTGGAACAAAATCCTTAAAGTCTACACACACAGCGAATCCCTCGGATTTAAGGTGGAGGAACAAGGTTTTGACCCACTCGTAGTCATCCCTGCTGTAGGATATGAACACGTCAAATTCTGTCTTTTTTGCTGAAATTAAATAGTAAATTTTTTCTTGTAGTCAATAAGGGATTCAACACAAAAAGCATTAATACAACCTCTCTCCCACATACAAAAATGTTTTGTTAATTCTAACACTATGTATGGGTTTGCTAATACAATCCAACCTGCCTTAAACCCAACTCTATATAAATGCCACGTGCTTATAAAGCCCAATAGAATTGTATCCCAATTGTTCTCTTTTCAATTTTTTTAGCACTTGCCCTTGGACGACCTTTATAGACAGATTGGAGTAAACATTTTTAGGTCATTAGAGTGGTCTTGACATTAAATTCAAAGTAATATTTTTATACATGTATTATGGATAAAGTAAGATCCCTAATGACATTTACTGGGGTTTTATTTCACAAAGATGTTTCTACAAAAGAGCTTTTGGTGAGTGTTTGGTCTTGATCAAGCGCTTCCCACTGCTTAGGTTCAAATGCCACACGGTGCATATCTGTTTGGCTGTGAAAAATTGATGGATTTCTCCGACAATTCCGGTTTCCTCAACCGTCAGTAAACTGAGTGCCCCCATATCAGTGATAGAATCTTTACTGAAGCCAACAACACCATTACCCCACTCAACTCCACTTTTCGTCATATAATATAGATTTAGCAGACGTTTGACTGAATGGTCAAACTGAAGAATCAGGTTATGGGTTCGAACTGAGTTGGAGCTTCGTTTTATGACCTTTGCAAATTGAAGACACCGGAACCACTGACCGGGTCTGACCCAAGACTTGAAAGTGTGTAGTGACTGTTATTTTGCCAAGAACTCTGAATAACGAAATGAAAGTCATGTTTCTTTAGGACGGGAACGGAACGAGATCCCGTTTCAGGGTAAGAGCGGCACGATCAAGAACCCTGCTGTATAATGCCATCAGCGCAACGCACTTGCAAAATTTCTGCACCTTTGCCTATAGTTGTTGACATTCTTGACTAAGACGTTTACATCATTACTTAACTCTACTCAAGACATCGGAACGTCTAATAGGCACCGGTCATAGTTTGTTTGGTCAGACTAGATGATTATGACATACACATACTGCAATCGTTTAAATGTCGTGAAAACGAGAAATTATGTATATCACACGTAATCAATTAAAAACAAGCATACTAATCCATGTCCGAATTACAATCCAGAAGCAAAGTAAAAACTTCGGAATTGACAAGTTAGGTTACGTGAACTTCCGCCAGGGAAGTAAGGCCGGGTGCTCTGGCAGGGTAAGCACCTCCTGTTCAGCTAGCTACATACCGGTAAGACAGCTAGCGTATTAAATTGGACTTTAACAGTTTATTCATGTTATAAACATATAAACTTATTTTGTTTTTTATTTTTTTATTTATTTATTTATTTATTTTTTTTTTTTAATTGGTTTGCTGCTGGGGTTCTGATTTGAACATTAACTGGTACCCGTTTTCACAATTCTTCCTTATCTAAGAATTTCTTTCACTTAAATCTGGTAATTTCTGAATTATTATGGCAATTTGAATTATTTTGTTAGTTTTCAAGATTTTCCCGAGTTTAAGGTGTCATATTTAACATCACTCCAAGCTTATTACATAAAAATTCTTTTTTCAATTAATTGTAGTGCCACAAAATATTCCCAAAATTTATCAGATTAATTTTAAGAGAAACCTGAGTTAAGGAATGATTGTGAAACTTGAGCCTTCTATGTGTGCTATAGTCTGAGGGCGGTATATATGAAAATATTATTTGTCCGTCCGACCGTCTGTCTTTCCGTGGAAAATCGTACCCGATCTCATAGCTGCTTTTGACGACTGTCATAAAACTTCACATTAATAATCCTTATGATACAAAAGTGTTCCATGACCTTGAACCAAGGTCATATCGCAAATGACAAGGTCTTAGGAATATATTCAACCCTTGCAGATGTTGGGGCGGGGTATTTGGCTCTCAAGAGACAGCTCTAGTTGTTTTGGTTCTACCTTCATAGTCTTGTTTTTCGTTTGTATCTTTCCAATTTATATCGATTACTTTTCGATTATGGTAAATCAACATTGATACAGGTAAAGCTACCAGTAGCACTGCAGATATTACCCCCACTACAATCAACCATTCCAAGTTAATACCACCAGCATCCGTGGGTACAGCTACACCTGTATAAGGACATGAAATTTTACAAAAAACTTTAAACAATAAAAAAACCCAATTCTAAAGCTAAATTAAAACTTTGAAACTGACAAATTAGGATAAACACACGAACTTCAATGAAGTAAGGCAATGGAGTGTTACTCCCCAGTCAAGAAATTTTAACTTATATCGAGACGCTAGATTTAGAGAGAAGTCGAAGTGACCTAAGAAAACCACATTTCTTCTTTTCCCAATATTTTATCTGAGCCGAGTGGAATTCGAGCCAAGGTGCTGTGATCAGCATCTAATCATACATATAAGAAAACCATTGAAAGTCAGTTACCCGAGCACCCGGCCTCACTTCCCTGGAGGAAGTTCACGTGTCTAATCCAACTTGTCAGTTCCAAAGTGTTTACTTTGCTTCTGGATTGTGATTCGGACATGGATTAGTATGTTTGTTTTTGATTACATTACACCGTCTGAGTGGATGGCAAAAAGTCCTCATTGCGCTCTGGTGAATTATCTTATCTTGGGAATTCTAAAGCGTCGTCTTTAGAAACGAAAGATCGATATTTTATCTGATCTTAAAAGACTGTCAAAAATGAATGAAAGAAACCGGAACAGAATTATATTAATAACATAGGACACCTTCGAGCTGGTAAAAAGTAAAAGAAATGTATATTACTTCCACGGTTAAGAAAAATACATTTGATACAGTGAAATCTGAAGTGTTAAAAGTGAATTTGTTAACCAAACGTTGTACGTTATAAATTGAACAGGTTTCGTTTTTAAAGAGAAAGGCATAAAAAGTTAAAAACCTTTTTTGGTATTCTGTTTGCAATGCCATCTCATAGGACGATCGGCCAATACGTAACCAGAAACCTGAAATAAAAGATATGTTTATCATTACAATTACCCTTACGGAGCGTTCAGCTCACGCGTTTAACTGAATAACCAGAAACCTGAAATAAAAGTGTGTTTATCATTACAATTACCCTTACGGAGCGTTCAGCTCACATGTTTAACTGAATAACCAGAAACATGAAATAAAAGTGTGTTTATCATTACAATTACCCTTCCGGAGCGTTCAGCTCACGTGTTTAACTGAATAACCAGAAACCTGAAATAAAAGTGTGTTTATCATTACAATTACCCTTCCGGAGCGTTCAGCTCAAGTGTTTAACTAAATAACCAGAAACCTGAAATAAAAGTGTGTTTATCATTACAATTACCCTTCCGGAGCGTTCAGCTCACGTGTTTAACTGAATAACCAGAAACCTGAAATAAAAGTGTTTACCTGAATAACCAGTTTTCTCTTTGATTCTTGGATAACGATTTGTACATAGACATGTATGTTTGTGATTGGCTTAGGGATTATGACTTGAACAGGAAACGGTATGTTTGTGATTGGCTTAGGGATTATGACTTGAACAGGAAACGGTATGTTTGTGATTGGCTTAGGGATTATGACTTGAACAGGAAACGGTATGTTTGTGATTGGCTTAGGGATTATGACTTGAACAGGAAACGGTATGTTTGTGATTGGCTTAGGGATTATGACTTGAACAGTAAACGGTATGTTTGTGATTGGCTTAGGGATTGTGACATGAACAGGAAACGGTATGTTTGTGATTGGCTTAGGAATTATGACATGAACAGGAAACGGTATGTTTGTGATTGGCTTAGGGATTATGACTTGAACAGGAAACGGTATGTTTGTGATTGGCTTAGGGATTATGACTTGAACAGGAAACGGTATGTTTGTGATTGGCTTAGGGACTGTGACATGAACAGGAAACGGTATGTTTGTGATTGGCTTATGGACTGTGACTTGAACAGGAAACGGTATGTTTGTGATTGGCTTAGGAATTATGACTTGAACAGTAAACGGTATGTTTGTGATTGGCTTAGGGATTATGACATGAACAGTAAACGGAATGTTTGTGATTGGCTTAGGGATTATGACTTGAACAGGAAACGGTATGTTTGTGATTGGCTTAGGGATTATGACTTGAACAGGAAACGGTATGTTTGTGATTGGCTTAGGGATTATGACTTGAACAGGAAACGGTATGTTTGTGATTGGCTTAGGGATTATGACTTGAACAGGAAACGGTATGTTTGTGATTGGCTTAGGGATTATGACTTGAACAGTAAACGGTATGTTTGTGATTGGCTTAGGGACTGTGACATGAACAAGAAACGGTATGTTTGTGATTGGCTTAGGGACTGTGACATGAACAGGAAAAGGTATGTTTGTGATTGGCTTAGGGATTATGACATGAACAGGAAACGGTATGTTTGTGATTGGCTTAGGGATTATGACATGAACAGGAAACGGTATGTTTGTGATTGGCTTAGGGATGGATTATGACATGAACAGCAAACGGTATGTTTGTGATTGGCTTAGGGACTGTGACTTGAACAGGAAACGGTATGTTTGTGATTGGCTTAGGGATTGTGACTTGAACAGGAAACGGTATGTTTGTGATTGGCTCAGGGATTGTGACTTGAACAGGAAACGGTATGTTTGTGATTGGCTTAGGGACTGTGACTTGAACAGGAAACGGTATGTTTGTGATTGGCTTAGGGACTGTGACTTGAACAGCAAACGGTATGTTTGTGATTGGCTTAGGGACTGTGACTTGAACAGGAAACGGTATGTTTGTGATTAGCTTAGGAATTATGACATGAACAGGAAACGGTATGTTTGTGATTGGCTTAGGGATTATGACTTGAACAGGAAACGGTATGTTTGTGATTAGCTTAGGAATTATGACTTGAACAGGAAACGGTATGTTTGTGATTGGCTTAGGGATTGTGACTTGAATAGGAAACGGTATGTTTGTGATTGGCTTAGGGACTGTGATCTAAACCATTGTACCCTATTACTTAGTTCTATTCGTCTTGAATTAACAAGTATAATATTATATCAATCAAAACAACAAACATACGGGATCATGTTCAAATGACAGTCCAAAAAATCAACTACAAACACACCGTTTCATGTTCAAATCGCAACCCAAAATCCTAACCAGAAACATATGTTGAAATCATAATCCAAAAGCCAACGACAAATACGCCAATCAATGTCCAAATCACAATCCCAAAAGCTACCCACAAACACACCGGTCAATGTCTAAATCACAATCCCAAAAGCTGCCCACAAACATACCGTTCCATGTTAAAGGAACAATCGCAAAAGCCTAAAACAAACATAACGGTTAATATTCAAATCATAATTCCAAAAGCCACTTATAAACATACTAATTGATGTTATAATCCAATAAAGTCAAACACAAACATACTGGTCCGTGTTCAAATCACAATCCTAAAAGTCAACCACAAACATACTGGTCCATGTCCAAATCACAATCCTTAAAGTCAACCACAAACATACCGGTCCATATTAAAAAAGTCAACCACACACATGCTGGTCCATGTTCAAATTACAATCCAAAAAGTCAACCACAAACATACTGGTCTATGTTCAAAACACAAATCAAAAAGTCAACCACAAACATACTGAACTACGTTCAAAACGCAATCATAAAAGTCAACCACAAACATACTGGTCTATGTTCAAATTACAATCCAAAAAGTCAACCACAAACATACTGGTCTATGTTTAAAGCACAATTTAAAACCAAAACACATCCATACCATATTTCTGAGTGGTTTTACATTTACTATATTCGCAGTCGAACTACGTCCAGGTTTCTAAGTTGAAATGTTACAGTATACTGGAGTACACGAAAAAAACCGCAAACCCTCTTTAAATTAGGACCTACCCTAATTAGATCCGAAATTACCGCTAGGCTATAAACAAAATTGAGACCAAACAACGACCGATTATTTTCCTTTGGACTAAGAATTATCGACCTTGATACCTTATCTTTATACATGACGTTAAACCAGTGTCGTTGTTTATTTCTATTGTATCATTACAATTGACGTTTCGCCGACCACGCCCCCAATTAATATTCCGACACTGGTCGCCATCACGGCACCAAAGCAGCGTCAAGGCAACTAATGACGTACTAGTGTCAGTGACGTCACTAAACGGCACAATTCAGGCCGATTTTAATTCTTTTTGCGTCTAATTCAAGCATGTCGGGCCTTTGTCGGAACATTGTGGGCGTGACCGGCGATACGTCAATTAAGAAAGCGACATACAATTTGTACGGGTTGGAGTTGAAAGCGGCCGATTCATAAAGAGTTAACGTTCTTGATACCTTATCTTTATCATGTTTATATGTAACGTTAAACCATGTGTCGTTGTTTCTTTCTACTGTTTCATTAGAGTTAAGATGTGGACATTCGATGTAATTCCTACATATTGGTAACTCTCCGATAACATTTTCTTCTGTCCTCTTCGGTTCCCGATATAACGTTTCTGTTTTGAACAAATATAAGCAGTTCACAATCGCACTACCTGTAAAACAAAAAAATCAATGGGGTTAGCCGCTGTACCACGTGATCAATACCCCTTAACGTTTGTGCGGAACGTTTTAGAAAACGTCAACGTCACAGATTCCCGGAATGACGTCGTTTTCGCGGAAAAACGTTAACTCATGCGATTCCACATCCATTGGAAATACGTGTCCCGCATAAACGTAAGTGGGTATCACCTGGTACAGCGGCGAACTCCATTACAAATGGTAATGCATTTTTTCAAGAAAATATCTCCTGTAAACAATTTATCTTCCTTTTACTGAAGAATGGTATTGTTGATAAGTTTGATGTTTCTGTGTCCAGGATTGCCCTGGATATATTTGACGTCCCATAGTTCAATGTTTCTTTCACACAATTTCGATTACACACGTGGCGGGTGTAGCTAGCTTAACAGGAGGTGCTTACCCTTCCGGAGCAACCGGACTCACTTCCCTGGTGGAAGTTCACTGTCTAACCTAACTTGTCAGTTGCAAAGTTTTCACTTTTCTTCTGGATTGTGTTTCGGACATGGATTAGTATGTTTGTTTTTTATTGCATAGTTTGGTGGGTGAGACTAGCTAAACATAAGACAGTTAACTTTCAAGAGCACCTGGTCTCACTTCACTGATCCGCGCGAATAATTTAATTTGCCATTTTTAATGGTTTACACCAAAGGCAAGACTGTCACTTTTTTCGTGGTTGCATATTATGGTCTGGTGGTGTAGAGGGCAGTAATGGTGTCATTATTTCCTGTCAAGATCTTTTATATCGAGGCTATCAGTTTGTGGATGGTGTAGGAAACAAGGTGTAAGGAGAAAACAACGTACCTAGAGTAAGGGAATTGAAAACTTTTTTTTCAAAATAGGATCGGTCTGGGTTAGATTCGAACCTCGGCTATTAGGAACGTCGTGATCTATTTAAGCGTGATTTTAACCACTTGGCCACCGATGTTCCTATTGTAAGAATGATGTCACAAAGTATATCTTAGTGATTCGTTTCCTCTCTAATGTTTATACATTTACTGTTCAAATCATGGTGTTCGTGACAGTGAGTTATAATATTATATGCTTATTTCCTTTAGAAAATCCAATAAAAGGAGGTTGTGTGCTATGGGCCCTTCCCGGCACCATAATTTTCATAACTTTTGAAGGGGAGAATATCTTAGATATGTTACCGAACACATTGCCAATCACTAAAGTACATGGTGTTTGTCCAATTTTCAAAACTCTTAATTTTTATGTTTTACAAAGACTACACCTGCTTATGGTGTATTTGTTTCCCAATTAATACGCTATGGTAGAGCTTGTTCCATTACTTTGTAAAACAAAATAGGCTGTTTGGAAATAAATTGTTGACTCAGTGATATTGCAAGCCTAGGCTTATCAAGGCCCTAAAAGGTTTTATGGCCGTCATTACAGTATTGTTGACAAGTTTGATGTCTCTGTGTCCAGGATTGCCTTGGATATATTTGACGCCTCAAAGCTCCATGTTCTTGATTACACACGTGGCGGGTGTAGCTAGCAAAACAGTAGGTACTTATCCGTCCGGAGCACCCGGCCTCACTTCCCTGGTGGAAGTTCACGTCTCTAACCTAACTTGTCAGTTCCAAAGTTTTTACTTTGCTTCTGGATTGTGATTTGGACATGGATTAGTATGTTTGTTTTTGACTAAATTCTACAGAAAAAATCATTATATTCTGGTAAAGGGCCAAAAATGGCCTATGGTGCACAGCCTCTTTTGAATAATGGTCAATACTGTTTACTTACCTGGGTCTAGTCGTAATCGAAAATATGTATGCGCATCCGTGATTGTCATGAAATAGGAAAATTTTGGCGCTATGGGGATTTAACATGACCAAAATGACCATGTTTACACCGGAAGTTATGCTTTTAGTGACGCGAAAAAGGATCCGCCATTTGCCTGGTTTTTCAACATGTAAACTCCCCATAGCGTCAAACGTTTTACTCTCTGATGAACTATTATTATACGCTAATCGCAGATGCACATACAGATTTCCTGTCACGACTACGTACAAGTAAGTGAATAATATCAATCTTCATTCAGGTTTATAGGATTTTCTATGGAAATAAAGCTTAATTCATTTTCATAGAAAAGGTGATTCGAACAGTGGTCATACCGTCATCAATATCTCTGATTGGATTAGAACAGTTCTCTAAATGGGGCTGATCAAAATTTTCTTTCATCCAAAACCAGCCGGCCTGAAAAATACATTGACAAAGAAGTTGGCACATGATATAAATTTTGAATAACAACTCGTGAACATATTAATCAATGAGATTAAACCTTCGAGAGCACCCGGTCTCATTTCCCTAGTGGAAGTTTGCATATTTCACTAAAAATGACAGTTTTTAAAGTATTTTGCCTTGGTTTTTTTCAAGGTGATTTCATCATGGATCGGTACTTTTAAAATAATTTTCAAATTGTTGAAAAAACGTTGGTGCAATGTAAAACAATATTTAAGAAAAAATAATTGGTTGATATGGCGCCCAACACCCCCCCCACCCCACCCCCAAAAAAAAACCAACAACAACAACAAAAAAAAACATAACAAAAAAATACATACGGATCATCGATTAGACAAAAATCAGCGAGGAACTTCCGAAAAAAACGTTTTATAGAGCCACAGCTTCCGGTTTGATAAAGCAGGATTTGGTTACTCGAAATTTACAGTTACGAATACATTACGCAATTTTGACCAGAACCCAGAGCTAATAATTGAAACCAAGTAGCTAACAATCCAAGGTTCGATAGATAAAACCCATATCCGAAAATGTGCATAAAATACTATTGTATATCCATAAATGGAGTGCACATGGTTTTTTTACTTTTGGACAACCCGATTACCTGTGTCAGAATAGATATGGCAGGCTAAATCACCTACCCTTATATTACACATCCAAACGCACTGTAAAGTTTAAAATTGCTGCCAATGAACTAAAGCCCTGTTCATGCGTATGTGTATATATACTACCTCAGTAAAGTTGCTCATGTATGCAAATGTGGCACATGAACGCAAATACACACGTGTGTAATTTTACTTATGGAGTAAATTTGCATTGTCTTTGGAGGTAGTGCTAAAGTATATTTACACACAATGCAGGCATTCATACTAAGCATGCAAATGCTGCACATGAACGCACAGCAAATTTACACATGTTAATAAACTGACACTGTGCGCCTCTAATGGTGCCTTGGTTGGTTTACGAGCCCCATCCACAGCGCCACCACAGTAATGGAATCCCCATCTCTTTCAGATACATTTTTAAACTTTAAAAAAAAGAAAAGTCTTTTTTCAATTTTTTCTTAATAACTAGCAGAAACGTTTTAAGTGGTATGATAATAATGCTTACCCAACCGGAGCACCCGATCTCACTTCCCTGGTGGAAGTTTACGTGTCTAACCTAATTTGTCAGTTCCAAAGTTTTTACTTTGCTTCTGGATTGTGATTTAGACATGGATTAGTATGTTTGTTTTTGACTAAATTCTACAGAAAAATCATTATATTTTGGTAAAGGGCCAAAAAATGGCCTATGGTGCACAACCTTCAAAGTTTTTACTTTGCTTCTGGATTGTGAATCGGACATGGATCCGTATGTTTTTAATACAACTTACTTTCTCTTTCAAATGGGTTTTAAAGAATTTTTCACCTCCAATGAAGAACGTTCCATCGTAGAAAAAGCAGTCACGGTAATATGCCACACCGAGGTTATTTCTTATTTTAGGGTTAGGTTCGGCCATTATGACGTATGCTACTCCGTTATTACAGATGCATTCATACGCACCAACGGGTAACAGACAAAGTTGCGCGGCAAAAAGTAAATTGTGTAATTTGAACATGCTTCAGCTGAAATAAAAGAAAAAACTTATTAACATACATGAAAATAACGTTAAGAATGTGCAACGAAGCACAAAATTGTAATTATTTATTTAGCGTTACCAAGACTGCCCTCCTCGATTTTAGTAAATAAAAAAATCGATTTAATTACTTATTTATTTATTATTTCGGATACAGGTGATTTATATAGTATGGAGAGGGATACCTGTTTTATCTTGAGTGCTAATGCAAATTGTAAATCAAACAGACGCTACAGGCACATACAGTATATAAGCCATCTATTTTATTTATTTATTTATTTATTATTTATTTATTTATTTATTTATTTATTTATTTATTTATTTATTGAAAATAGAATATTGTTCCAAGAACTGCCTGTCTCAATATCAATGAAGAACTAAATTATGTTTATTTATTTATTTTTTTTATTTAGCGTTACCAGGACTACCTACATGTGTACCTTTCCTCTCCGTCCCTGGTGGGACATAAGGCCCTCCAAGTTGGAGTGTTAGGCATGAGGTTAACTGCCTCATCCTGTTAAAAAGTTTTAGTTACAGAAACCACAGTTACCAGGACTGTCCTCCTCGATATTAGTAAATAAAAAATCGATTTATATATTTATTTATTTATGTATCTATCTATTTAGTAAAAATAGAATAATATTATGTTTCAAGAACTACTTCTATATAAAGGCCACCTGCTTATAAAAGCCAGTAGAATTATATCCCAGTTGTTCTTTGTTTATATTATTTTAACCTGTATATAAAGGCCACCTGCCCATAAAGGCCACTTTTAATATTTCCGTTGGGTGGCCATTATAGACAGGTTTGACTGTAAATAAATAAATTGTTTTTCATTGATATAATTCTACTGGCCTTTATAAGCAGATGATCCTTATATAGGGGTGGCCTTTAACTCAAGCTGGACTGTATGCTGAGGTTTTCCTTATACGTTATTAAGCACTTAAGAACTGATCCCCTCGATAAACTGAAAACGATTTTTACTGGGACAAACCAATGTTCAAAATCACAATCTCAAAAGTAATGCTCTCAGAACTGCCTGTCTCGATATTTATAAAAAACTATTTATTTATTTATTTATTTATTTATTTTGAAGTATGCTTTATAATTATATTATAAACTATTTATTAGAACTGATCCCCTCGATAAACCGAAACAATCTTTACTGGGACAAACCAATGTTCAAAATCACAATCTCAAAAGTAATGCTCACAGAACTGCTGGCCTCGATATTAACAAGAGGCCCAGGGGCCACATCGCTCACCTGAGCAACTTGCTAGGTAGAAGCCGAAATGAGTTCAGTATTGAAGTGAGTGCAGGGGAGGGAGGTTTTGTACAAACTGAAATCTATACTTCCTACCGATGCTTTTCACTAAACAATTTGTAAGTATTTCTATGTACCGTAAAAGGTTGATGTTTCGACAAGCCTCGGCTTATTCCGTTACCTTTTTCTTACAGCATTTCAACCAATGAAATAATTTTAAAAAAAATTTTCATCATGCAATCTACCAATCTCAAAAGAGAGAAAATGCATAGGCCGAATACTGTAATCGGGAAATGGCAAATAGAAATTATAGAATACAGCAGGATTTACATTAAAAATTAGCTTTTAAATACAAGTACAATTAATATATTTCTCATGAACAATATATTTAACTTTATATCAAAATACTTATATAAAAGAATACAGCATGGAAAATACACTATTATTTAACCATGATTTGAACAAACTTGAATCTACACTACCTGAGGATGCTTCCATTTTAATTTGAGCTTTCCTGGCCTAATAGTTTTTGAGGAGAAGATTTTTAAAGATTCTCTCTATATATTCATGTGTAAAACTTGACCCCCCTTTTGTGGCCCCACCATACCCCCAGGGACTATGATTTGAACAAACTTGAATCTACACTACCTCAGGATGCTTCCATTTTAATTTGAGCTTTTCTGGCCTAATAGTTTTTGAGAAAAAGATTTTTAAAAATTTTCTTTATATATTCCTATGTAAAACTTGATCCCCCTCTTGTGACCCCTCCCTACCCCCGGGGACCATGATTTGAACAAACTTGAATCTACACTACCTCAGGATGCTTCCATTTTAATTTGAGCTTTTCAGGCCTAATAGTTTTTGAGAAGAAGATTTTTAAAGATTTTCTCTATATACTCCTATGTAAAACTTGATCCCCCTCTTGTGGCCCCTCCCTACCCCCGGGGACCATGATTTGAACAAACTTGAATCTACACTTCCTAAGGATGCCTCCACAAAAGTTTAAGCTTTACAGGCCGAATAGTTTTTGCGAAGAAGATTTTTGAAAAATACCAACAAAGTTTCAATAATTCTCAATTATCTCCCCTTTAAAGAGGGTGTGGCCCTTCATTTGAACAAACTTGAATCCCCTTCACCTAGTGGTGCTTTGTGCCAAATTTGGTTGAAATCTGCCCAGTGGTTCGTGAGAAGAAGATGAAAATGTGAAAAGTTTACGACGACGACGACGACGACAGACAACGGACAAATTGTGATCAGAAAAGCTCACTTGAGCCTTTGGCTCAGGTGAGCTAATAAAAAACAATTTATTTATTCTGAAGTATTCTTTATAATTATATTATAAACTATTTATTAGAACTGATCCCCTCGATAAACCGAAAACAATCTTTACTGGGACAAACCAATGCTCAAAATTACAATCTCAAAAGTAAAAACCAAAACTTGCAAACTCAGGTAAATCGCAAACCAAAAATAATGAAAAAACTTTGATAACTGGCAAGTTATGGTAAACCCGTTAATATCCACCAGACCCGGTTTCACAATCATTTCTTAACTTAAGATTTTCCTGAACTTAAATTTGGCAAATTAAAAACCTTTATAATTTTGTTAATTGTTAAGATATTAGGACATTTAAGATGCATGTAAGATTATATAAAGCTTATTACGCCTGCATTTAGTTTTGACAAAAAATTTTTATTCATATTTCCAAACAAAGATGGTCAAAATTTGCTAAATTTAAGTTAACGAAATTCTTAGTTAAGAAATGATTGTGAAACCGGGCCGGGGGGGGGGGGGGGGGGGGGGGGTTAAGCCCCTCTAGCTAGCCACACTCGTTAATTAATATTTTTATATACAATGCATAAGTAATTTAATCTACTTACTTTAACGTTGACACAATCCTCTTCCTGATCACAAATTTCAATAACAGATGGCAATGTGTACCATGAAAATATATATTCGTTTTTATCTACAGTACAGACCTGTTAAATGTTTAACACTGAGCTTACGAATTGAATGTTTGTCGAATCGACAGCTCATGTTGATCCATAACTAGCTACCTGTACAATTAAGAAGAAATGTTCGCACAAAGAGAAAATATTCGCTATTTTCACGGTGACTCTTGTACCGCGGATATATCTTCTCAGCAAAAATGTCTTTCCCTTGGAACACTTTAACTACAGTCAGAACCGTGAACATTTCTTGCCGCCAAAAAGTTAAAAGGATCAAAACCGCGAAATTTTCCTACCGCTAATGTTTCTTTTTATAGAGTATATCTCGACAAACCTTTCGATAGCTGCTATCTATACAGATCGCTGCAGCTTATCTGTAAAAAAAACTATCTATATTCAAGCCACTCTCCAGCCTAAATTCGACTGCTTTTCGTTAGCTGTCGAACCATTGCGGTAGCTCAGTTGGTAGAGTGCTCGCTCCGTAAGTGGGAGGTCGTGGGTTCGAAACCCGGCCGGGTCTAACCCAAGACTTAAAAGTGGGTAGTGACTGTTCTTCCGTCAAGCACTCGGCATCACGAAATGAAAGTCACGATTCTTTCGGATGGGAACTTAGAATAAACGAGGCCCCGTGTCTTGGTAGGCTTGGCACGATAAAGAACCCTACTGTATAATGCCATCAGCGCAACGCAAACGCACAGGAAAAATTTCTGCACCTTCGCCTATAGTTGGCAACGTCTTGATATAAGTCAAATATTCTTTTCTGGAACGATAAACACCATTACTCAACTCTCTTTACCCATGAACTGTACATTTAGCTACAGTACAGACCTGTCAAAAGTTTAACGCTAGTTTATCGAATTTATGCCGAATAGCAGCTGATCTAATGCTATCTATCTCTAGGTAGCATTTCTTTAACAAACTTTCCATATTCAAGCCGCTCTCCAGCCGAGATTAGACTCATTTCAGCTCAGTGATAAATTTTCGACAGGTCTGTACTGCACCTGTCGAAAGTTAAACACTTAGCTAACGAATTGGTACATAATTGACACCTCATATCAGCCACTTTTTAGCGATTGTATCTGGACAACAACTTTTCGGCGAATGTTATCGATCTTTCGGCAGGTTGTTTGGTTATCTAAATATCGAACCGAGTTTCGACCTTTTTTCGTCAGCTCAGTGTTAAACTTTCGACAGGTCTGTACTTGTAAAAATTCGATAATTAATTACTACTTGCCATTCAGGTTACGGAGTACCCAGGTCTTTAACAAGGAAGTCATGAAATATTAAAACTCGCTGTACGATAGATAAGATAATCTCGGGAACATCATGTGACCTTATTAAAGATTTTGCAGTCTACATACAGTACAGATCTGTCGAAAGTTTAACAATGCGCTAACGAAAAGGAGTCGAAGCTCGACTGATGAGTGACCAAGATAAAGATAGTTAGTGTTAGCGACCGGAAAATTGCTAAAAGCTATAAATAGCACAGATGCCCAAAACCTGTTAAAAGTTTACCAATGAGCTAACAAAAAGGAGTCGAGGCTCGGCTGATAAGTGACCGAGATACGGATAGTTAGCGACCGAGGACTTGTCTATAGCTATAAACAGTTCAGCTGCCGAGCTATAGCTAACGAAGGGGTCGAGATGAGCCTGCGATTCAACACTAATTCGTATGCTAACGAATTTAGCAAGGTAAACAGCGAGCTGGGTTGAGTAATGTTGTTAAACGCCCAAGTCAATAATATTTGACTTGTATCGAGACGTCGCAAGATGTAATCGAAGGTGCAGAAATTTTACTGCTATTAAATAAGAGTCCGAGACGCTACGCTGGCAAGACGTAAATAAAACGTAAATAAGAGTAGGATAGTTAGTGGCAGTAGATAGCCAAGATGCCAAAAAGCTGTCAAGATATTCGTTACAAACGGGGGAGGCAGTTGAGCTGTCGATTCGACACCAATTTGTTAGCTTAATGTTAGAATTTCGACGTGACTGTACTGTATATGGCTTTAAATTTTAATTTTTATTCTGTATTCACACTTTGGGCGCCGGTAGCCAGGTGGTTAAAATGAGCACTTACAGATCACACGCCTCTCGTCGCTTGGGTTTGAATTGAGCTCGGGTTAGTTTAAGTTTCACAATCATTCCTTAACCATGTTTACCAAGATCTCCCTTTTTTGACAATTTCTCGTGTTTAACATAACTTGTCAGTTTCAAAGTTTTTACTTTGCTTCTGGATTGTGATTCGAACATGGACTAATTTGTTTGACAATGTTTTATGTAGTCCGACTAATCAGACCACTAACCCCCCATTTTAATTTTTGACTTGTTAGAGCAACAAGTAAAAAAATAAAATAGAGGTTTAGTGGTCTGATAAGCCGGACTATGTTTTATGGTAATTTAAATAAAAGGTGTCTTCAAGATTAGAAAATAGCTGTTATAACGTAACGTAAAGGGATGTTTAAAATATCAATAATATCTTAAAACTTAAAATTATTGAGATTATGTCAGATTTAAGTTAAGGAAAAAAATAATTATATAATTAGTTAAGAGTTGATTGTAAAACTGGGGCCTGATCCTAGTACAAGGACCTTTGCCATGATCAGTTTACCTGTCGAAGGTGGGTGGTTTTCTACGGGGACTCTGGTTTCCCCCGCTCTTCCAGCTCGATATAATTGAAAACTCTATACAGGTGTGTTAAGCATCATTAATTTCTGTATTCTGTCTTTCATGAATTGACGGTCTCGATATACATTCAAGTAAAGAAAATCACCGGGCGGTGAAATACACCCAAATTGACTGCCTCGATATAAGTAACAGAAGCTGGGGTCCTAAACTGAGGAAAGAAAATTTTCAATTAAAAAACTATGTACTGTCCAACCTGCCATAAACAACAACCTCTATATAAGGGCCACCTGCTAATAAAGGTCAGTAGAACTATATCCTAATCGTCTTTGTTCATATTATTTTAACCTGTATATAAAGGCCACCTGCCCATAAAGGCCACTTTTATTGGTTCCCTTGGGTGGCTGTTATAAACAGGTTTGACTGTACTTGGCAACAGCCAACAAAACCTAGAACATGACACAAAACAAGTCAATGATATAACAGTCAATTATGGAATATGCAAGAAAAAGACCAACTGGGACCACTTATTATAAAACTCCCCGACTTTTGACAGACAATGGAAAAAGTAATAATAAATGACTCTGTTACTAGTATATAAGTTTTGGTATTTAATTTAGAAATAAAATTTATTAAATGTTACGTCACACAGTTACAGACCTGACGAAAGTTAAACACTGAGTTGAGTTGAGTAATGTTGTTTAACGTCCAAGTCAATAACATTTTACTTATAGCGAGACGTCGCCAGATGTAATCGGAGGTGCAGAAATTTTACTGCTATTAAATAAGAATCCGAGACGCAACGCTGAAAAGACTTTCATGCATCGCCGGACGACGGCACAATTAAAAAAAGTCTTGATATCGTCTGGGACTCTTGTTTAATAGCCGTAGGGTAGTTAGTGACCAACAATTGCCGTAGATAGCCAAGATGCCAAAAAGCTGTCGAGATATTCCTTACAAACGGGGGAGGAGGGGGCAGTTGAGCTGTCGATTTGACACCAATTTGTTAGCTTAGTGGTAACATTTCGTACATAGTGATAACCAGGATGATATGTATGCCCTGTATGTACACATTATAATTATTGTTATGTTACACACTGTGCATTTTAAATAATATTAAATAATTTTGATAAATTGGTGATAATAAACAATATTATAATAATCATACTTCTATTTTTTTTTACGACATTGATCAGCGTACATTTTTCTACTCTCTCTCCCCCTCTCTCTCTCACTCTCTCTCTCTCGTTACTTTAAGACAATGATCAGAGTGTAAATTGTACTCCATATCCTCACACACACTCTTTCAAGACAATGATCAGAGTGTAAATTGTACTCCATATCCTCACACACTCTCTCTCTCAAGACAATGATCAGAGTGTAAATTGTACTCCATATCCTCACACACACTCTTTCAAGACAATGATCAGAGTGTAAATTGTACTCCATATCCTCACACACACACACACACTCTCTCTCTCTCTCTCAAGACAATGATCAGAGTGTAAATTGTACTCCATATCCACACACACACACTCTCTCTCTCTCAAGACAATGATCAGAGTGTAAATTGTACTCCATATCCTCACACACACTCTCTCTCTCAAGACAATGATCAGAGTGTAAATTGTACTCCATATCCTCACACACACTCTTTCAAGACAATGATCAGAGTGTAAATTGTACTCCATATCCTCACACACACACTCTCTCTCTCTCTCAAGACAATGATCAGAGTGTAAATTGTACTCCATATCCTCACACACACTCTCTCTTTCTCAAGACAATGATCAGAGTGTAAATTGTACTCCATATCCTCACACACACACTCTCTCTCTCTCTCTCAAGACAATGATCAGAGTGTAAATTGTACTCCATATCCTCACACACACACTCTCTCTCTCTCTCTCAAGACAATGATCAGAGTGTAAATTGTACTCCATATCCTCACACACTCTTTCAAGACAATGATCAGAGTGTAAATTGTACTCCATATCCTCACACACTCTCTCTCTCTCTCTCAAGACAATGATCAGAGTGTAAATTGTACTCCATATCCACACACACACACTCTCTCTCTCTCTCAAGACAATGATCAGAGTGTAAATTGTACTCCATATCCTCACACACACTCTCTCTCTCAAGACAATGATCAGAGTGTAAATTGTACTCCATATCCTCACACACACTCTTTCAAGACAATGATCAAAGTGTTAATTGTACTCCATATCCTCACACACCCTCTCTCTCTCTCAAGACAATGATCAGAGTGTAAATTGTACTTCATATCCTCACACACACTCTCTCTCTCTCTCTCTCTCAAGACAATGATCAGAGTGTAAATTGTACTCCATATCCTCACACACTCTTTTAAGACAATGATCAGAGTGTAAATTGTACTCCATATCCTCACACACACACTCTTTCTCTAAAGACAATGATCAGAGTGTAAATTGTACTCCATATCCTCACACACCCTCTCTCTCTCAAGACAATGATCAGAGTGTAAATTGTACTTCATATCCTCACACACACTCTCTCTCTCTCTCTCTCTCAAGACAATGATCAGAGTGTAAATTGTACTCCATATCCACACACACACTCTCTCTCTCTCAAGACAATGATCAGAGTGTAAATTGTACTCCATATCCTTACACTCTTTCTCTCTGTCTTGTTTCAATGGAAACACTGATTTTCTCCACCATCCCAAAACTGTCCGTCCCGATATATGATTGAAAAATCTTGATTGGGAATAAAACTCCATTACTCCACCATTCCAGAACTGTTTGTCCAGATATATAATTGAAAGAATCTTGACTGAAATCAAACTTCCCTTCTTCAGGTTCATCTCAGGACAACCCCTAATGTAAGAAACTTTGTCTGTTTGCTGACCCGTTTATTCTTCAGTGCATCCCGGTTTCCTCCACCATCCATGAATTGACAGTCTTGATGTATGTGGAAGAATCTTGACTGTTGAATCAAACAAAATGACTCTACTTTCCTTCTTCAGGTTCATCTCAGGACAACTCCTAGTGTAAGAAACTTTGTCTGTTTGCTGATCCGTTGGTTTTTTCATGCACTCCGGTTTTCTCCACCATCCATACATTGACCGTCTTGATGTATGTGGATGAATCTTGACTGAGGCGTAAACCTTCATTACTTCACCATCCTAGAACTGTCAGTCCAGATATATAATTGAAAGAATCTTGACTGTAGAATCAAACTAAATTGTTCTACTCTCCTTCTTCAGGTTCATCTACGGAAAATTCCTAGTGTAAGAAAGTTTGTCTGTTTGTTGACTTACTTGACTCGTAAAGAAAATCGGACCATTCACAAGTTCTCTCCATTTTCCTCTCTGTGTTCTACTTTTGTTACTTCAGTCCATGAGTTGTAACCTAGTTCCTTACGTTCTCTTTCAATGGTCCTTCTCCAGGTCTCTTTTGGGTCTTCCTCTTTTCCTCTTCCCCCCTTCTGTTTGCTGATCCGTTGGTTTTTCCATGCACTCCGGTTTTCTCCACCATCCATGAATTGACCGTCTTGATGTATGTGGATGATCATGAATCTTGACTGGGGCGTAAAACTTAATTACTGCACTCCCTTCAGGTAAATCTCAGGACCAATGCATATGACAGATATTTAGGTTCGCCATTCCACTTGTCGAAGGTTGGAACTGTTCTCTAAGCAAACCAGTTTCTCCCCCATTCATGAACTGACTGTCTCGATATAAGTTAAAAATCTTGACTCCATTATTACTCCACTCCCAATACGGAAAACAACGTAATTCACAATTATGATTTTTAATAATTTGATTTTTCATTCTCTGTAATAACCAAGATTTAAATATGTCTGGCCTAAAGATGTCTACTTAACAAACTGGCTTCAAACTCCTCCTTTATTTGTGTCAGAAGGGCGGGGTTTGTGTAAATGTCGATGGCTGTCATGGCCATCGCTTTAGCTGTAGACAGCGTATAGGACTGCGCTTTCTCTTCTCCTGCAAGTAAAATGAATTAGGGATTATCTATTTATTTATTTATTTATTTAATTATTTACAAACCATCTCTGATGCCTTCTTGCAGCCCATTGCAGTATTTCTCTTTTCAATACTGCATTTTGATTTTTGTTTATTTATTTACAATAAAACCTGTCTATAAAGACCACCCCAGGGAAACAATAAAAGTTTTTTTTTTCAGTAGTTGACCCTTACATAGAGGTTCAAATCATAAGATGAATAAAGAGCAATTAAGATACACGTTAACTGACCTTCAATAACA
Organism: Anadara kagoshimensis; assembly: GCA_021292105.1. Lineage (NCBI taxonomy): Eukaryota > Metazoa > Mollusca > Bivalvia > Arcoida > Arcidae > Anadara > Anadara kagoshimensis. The sequence goes on from CM037868.1 coordinate 32,354,891, forward strand.
GGTGTCCTTTATATAGAGCTGACATTCAATTTAAGGCAGGTTCTACTATTAATGTATTTATTACGAAAGCCTACCAGGCTCATGAATAAAAACAAATCAAAAGGCGTAATAACGCGAAACAAAGGCGTAATAACGCGAAACAAAGGCGTAATAATGCGAAATAAAGTCGTAATAATGCGAAATGAAAGGCGTTATAACGCGAATTGAATGGCGTTATAACGCGAATTGAAAGGCGGTATAGCGAGTTGTACATATTGCGAGATGAAAGCGTAATACACCCATTCTCAGTAATAAGGCCCAAATAGTGTTATATTACAGTATAATGAATTGGCTTTGGAAAAGACCAAAGAATAAATCTACACATTATATCTACAATAATCAATCACAGTTTTCTAGTTAATCCATGTATTTGATTATTTTCCAATCTCATAAACCTTCAAAATGATACAAACGTTACTGTTACCGGGTAAGGTTTTTATGTTTTAAATCGCCAAATCTTCAATATTTGGAAAGTAACAAAAATTTAAAGAATTGCTTTTGTTAATGCTGCATTGTTGTCATATCTAAAACTGGTTTCTGATGACAATGCAAGCTATTGGTAAAATCTGGTGCCAAATAAAGATGTGTTACCAGCTGTCGGATACAAACGTTACCACATATAAAACTGTCTCCATGGTTATCATATATTAATGTCATACTTACCACTGACGTGGGCAAATTGAAGCTTATCTTACGCATACTTAACGGAACAATAAAATTTTCAACTTAACAGTCGCTATTGGGCCTGAACAAGCATGACACAAAATTGAATGGAAGGTTTTATTTTCATCAATACTTACGTTACGTCATTCATATGGTTAAATATTTTATCCAAGTCAAAATTAATATATTGTCAAACGAAGTACTTTGATATAATATTTAAAATATATCATCTTTATTCCGCACAAGTTCCTATTATTTAAACCACATATTGTAACAGTTGAAAAAAATACATACGTTACCGATACATACGTGATAACATCATTTGAAAATACACCTAAATCACGTCAAGTGACCACTATAATTTGTATAGTTCTAGATTTAAATTATAGAAGTGTGCATGTGAAGTTTTAACCACATCGATTGTTGTTAAAATAAAAATTCTCAAGCAAAAGTGAAACAGTCGAAGGTGACCTCTTTGGATGGCAAGAATCCATTCAAAAATTTCAATTTGAAATAATACATCTGACTATATAGATAATAAACCTTGTCATTTCCATCAAACCCATGATGGTATGTCTACCCTTGATCCATAGTCTGGAATTCATTTTCCAAAAAATGATATATACGTTACTATAGGTAACGTATGTAATTAACACAAGTAACGTATGTATCAGTACTTTCATTTCAATTACAATGAAATAGTTAAGCAAACTGTCATTAGATACAACAATAAAAACACTTAAAGTTTCTAGTTTAGTTACGTGTAGAGAAATTAAACAATTTTCAACTTCAAATTGGATTTTGAAACGATAGATGTCACTGTCTAATTTATTTGGATAATTTTCTCATAGATTTGAATACAACATTGTTCATTTTAATATTTGTTATACATACAAATCAAATACCTGCAATTTCATAAATTCTGATTATGAAAGTGTAAATGCAGCGTAAAACAAAACTTCAATGGTCAAATGGGTGGTCAATATACATCCATATATCTGCAGACCCCCAGGTAACGTAAGTATTGGTATCTACGTTACTGGTCTGAATTACAAACACAGTTGCTGTCTAATGTTTCATGATGGATAAATCATGTCTTGAAATTCAGTCAAATTACAGAGATAAAGAAAATGGGATATGATCGGAGTTCTAAATTGAGAGAAACTAAGAATTAAACTGAAAAAACAAACCTACTATTCCATGTGTCCGAATCACAAATCCAGAAGCAAAGTGAAAACTTTGAAACTGACAAGTTAAGTTAAACACATGAACTTCCAGAACAGATAGCCGCCAAGGATGTTTCAGATAGTGGTTATGTCTCTTTGGAACCAGTCCCTGTTACGTCATTAACAACAGTGGTCATACTCTTCTTAGTTTTAGGTTACCTTCTATTTAAACTAGGGGTAAAAACTATACAAGTTCTGACAAGAAGCTAAGAGGGAAGCTTAATGTAATGTATCTAAAGACGTTAAAATTTTAAAAGATAAATCATGAGAAAGAAATTTCAGATAGAAAACTTTCATATTAGAAAGGATAAAAGAGTTACATTTTCAAATGAGAAGTTAACATTATGAAAGCAAACAGAAAGTGATGTATCCATTATTGACTTGACACCCAACAAGCGAAGCTCAGCAAGAAAAAGTTCTTCTTGGTAACACCTTATTGACAAATATTAAATACATGTATAGTGATAGAAGCAACAACAAAATATGAGTGATTTTGAAAGACACCATATACATGTTATGTTTAGCGATATAATTTTCCAACAATAATCGGTAATGGGCCCAAACTGTGCATCATTGTTGGCTGATTGATTTCATATTGCAGCAGAATTTATGTAAAACCGTTTTTAACTTGAAGGATGACTGTAAAAAAAAACTATTTAACTCCACATATACACAGATACATGATGTCTGGTATAGGATTTTATAATTCTAAATTCGAAGGCTTTTGTGAATGTCATCTATCTTAAGGATATTGAAATAAAAGATACAACTGATCCTTCATGTTCTGCTTCATATTGGGACGTGTACCTCAACTATGGCACCCACGTGGACTTTATAAAACGAAGCAAACCGCTCGATTACTAATACCAAAATACAATGGACATTGTTGATTTGTTCTCACTTTCCTGGTGAAAGTTCGTGTGTTTAACTTTATTTGCAAATTTTCAACCTTTGTTCTCTACTTTGGGATTATGAAATTGGCATGGATCGATATGAGAGACATTTTAAGTCACATGATTGATTAAAAGATAATTAGAAGAAAAAGAGATCGACTTTAAATAAATTGACTGGTATAGACAGTAAATGTTTGTAAAAGGCACATAGCATGTAAGATTTTTCAGTCTATCCTGAATTTAGAATCAGTATAACCAATCGGGTGGAGAAAAAAGTTGTTAGAAATAAAGGATAAGTCCAGATTTCAGGTTTAAATACTAAATATGAAAAGTACTACTGGAGAGAAAAATACAGACAGTGGTTCCTTTAAAGATATAACATTTTAATCAGCAATTAAGACTTTCACATTCCATTAGCCTTGTTTTTTAGAATGTAACTCGAGTATATTTTATTGAATTTCTTTAAAGGGGGACATGTCACTGAGTGAAGAAGTTTTAAACCCCAGTATGTAATTGTTACATACGTGACTAAACAGTTACATACGTTACTTACTTAAATCATTATATTTGTCACTAGAAAAGTGAACATTTACATCGTGATAATTAATAATTTTAAAAGCTTTATATCTCGCGTTGTCTTAATTAAGAAATGAAGACTTCATTGTAAACGACACCATGTACATAATCTTATTATCGGTTAAACTGTTACATACGTTACCGATAAATAGTTTTTGTCATTTCGCTAGAAAAGTGAACAGATATACCAATATCATGTGTTCTATTGATAAGTTTTACAATTTTATTATGGAAAACAAGAGTTAATAATTTGTAATATAATATAATTTAGCTGTCTTTATATTGACTCAAAGTCATCTAGAGGTGCTACATACGTTACCGAATACACTGTTTCCTTAAGTGAAAATTATCTTGAAGATAATAAGTTTTGTACAGTTCTTTTAGTTAGCAATTTCATCAAGACATATTTGCATTTTGATTTGGGTGTTGATTAATGACTACCTGTTTGAAACTTTGTTTCTGTTACCAACTTGAGAATACAGAAATAAATTTATTTTATTTTTGCGTAAAAATACTTTAATTTCTGTAGACTACAAACATCGTCATTATCATTTCGATATGCCGAAGTGGTTTCAAGGCACATTTTTAAATTAATAACAATGTAACCTAATGTTCAAGCATAATAAACATAAAAATACTACTACCTGGTAAGAATATGATGAACTTTAACTACGGTCACGTAAATATCAACTCATTTAAATACAAATGGTATGTATGTACAATAAAGTGAAATTACAACCAAAATAATCAATTGGTGTTAATAATTTTGTTGTTTCTGAATCCTCTGATATGTCAAGTCTCTGAAAATACCAGAAGTTCATTGCTTGTAAGACTTTTATTTTTCATCATCTTGAAATAGTGAATTGGGCCTTATTACTGAGAATGGGTGAATAACGCGAATTTAAAGGCGTTTAAGGGCGCATGTCCGTCTTGTCACCTTTCCGAATACCGTGTCCACTCCATATCTTCCATGTCTATGGATTGATTTTGATCAAACTTAGCACAAATGTAAACAAACATGAGATGATGTGTGGCATACCAAATTTATATGCATAGGTCAAAGGTCAATGTCACAAGGTCAAATTTAAGGAATAACATCGCAGCAATGTTGGGGACAAGAGGTATTTGAAATTCAAGAGACTTATCTTGTTAAATCAAAAACAAACATACTAATCCATTTTCGAATCACAGTATAGAAGCAAAGTAAAAACTTGGAACTGGAAAGTTACGTAAGACACGTAAACTTCCACCAGGGAAGTGAGGCCGGGCGCTTCGGAAGGGTAAGCACCTCCTGTTTAGCTAGCTACGCCCGCCACGTGTGTAATCAAAATTGTGTGTGAAACGAACATGGAACTAGGGGACGTCAAATATATCCAGGGCAATCCTGGACACAGAAACATCAAACTTATTTACAATACTATGATGACGGTCATAAAACTTGTTGAGAGCCTTGATAAGCCTAGGCTTGCAATATCCGTGAGTCAACAATTTATTTGCAAGCAGCTTGCTTCGTTGTACAAAGTCCCTGTACAAAGTGGGAAAAAGCTCTACCATAGCGTATTAATTGGAAAACATGTTAAACATATATAAGGTTATGGTATTTTACCTGCGGCTACGGCAAATCCTTGTGTATGGCTATTGTAACCGGAACCTATATGGAACTCTGGGTGAATTGTGGGTAAAACGTGTGACACGTTCCCCATGTCCGTTGATCCTCCAAATTTCTTGGTAATTTTTTCATCTCGTTCGAATTCCATACCAAAAGTGTGTCCATTGGTTTCATACAGCTTGATCATTGTTTCGTTTGTCATCAGGTTTTCGTAGTGAGTGCCACGCGTGATGTTGACCTGATTAGAAAGAAAGAGTAGAGTTAAGTTGAGTTATGGTGTTTAACGTCCCAGTCAAAGAATATTTCACTTATATTGTGACGTCGCCAGCTATAGGCGAAGGGTGCAGAAATTTTCCCTGTGCGTTGCACTGATGGCATTATACAGCAGGGTTCTTTAATGTGCCAAGCCTACCTTGACACGGGACCTCGTTTATTTTAAGTTTCCATCCAAAAGAACCGTGACTTTCATTTTGTAATGCTGAGTGCTTAGCGAAAGAACAGTCACTTCTTAAGATGTTGAGATAGTGCTGACGAGGATCCGAGTTTTAGCACAAATTCGTTAGCTTAGTGTTAAACGTTCGACAGGTCTGTAATGTGTTACACCTAAAAAGTTTTTTATTTCGATTTTTATCGCATTGGATTTTTTTCAATCAGTTTTTAATTAGAAATGACTTTGTACCCTATATAGGCTCACCTTACATCCCGTTGCTATGGCAGCACCTTGAGCACAGCACGTGACTTTAGCATCCAACTCATCTAGCTCCTTATTATTTGGACTTCGGATGTAAAACTCCAGGCTAGCTTTTCCTGGAATGATGTTGGGACGAGCACCGCCATTTTTAACTATACCTGCAACATGAAGAGTGAAAATATGGTGTTCCGTTAGTGCCAAAATTACCATTATCGCCCATAATTCGCTTGAACGCGAAGTTGTGAAGTTTTGAAGGCGAAGTTGCGATGCCATAGCTCCTTCACCGTCGTGTCTTGACTGCTTCGCTATCGTATTTTTGCTCCTTCGCCATAGAATCTCGGCCTCTTCACAATTCGCAACTTCGCTCCTTCGCCATTGTATCTTCGCAACTGCAATCCTTTGTCATCGTATCTTGGCTCCTTCGCCATCTTATCTTTGCTCCTTAGCCAACGTAACTTTGCAACTTCGCTCCTTCGACATCGTATCTTGGCTAAACATTTTGCAAATTTTTAATTTTGACACGATTCATTTGCATTGACTGTAATCTGATGACACAAATATAAAATGACGCCAATAACATGAAATGTACTTTCGAGCGAAAAAAAATTGATGCGTAAATTTCTCGATTTACATCTGTACCTCATCCTGGTGTCAGTAACGTGAAACGTCGGCTCCACCGTGTGGGAAAAGGCGGCCGAATAAGAAAAAACAAATGATAAAATTTCTCCGAGAAATTTACCTCCAGTTCAGACTCATACAATGTCATATACTAGTAATGTATTCCAAGTTTAGCGATACTATCTTTAAAAGTATTGCAGTTGAGTTGAGTAATGGTGTTTAACGTCCCAGTGAAGAATATTTCACTTATACCGAGACGTCTCAAAGCTATAGGCGAAGGTGCTGAAATTCAACTTACGGAGCGAGCACTCTACCAACTGAGTGAGCTATCTTCAATAGTGCCGAATTAACAAATATTACGGACAGATAAAAAGTACCGTTTCTAAAAAAAATGGAAAAAAAACATACCATGAACCATACCACCTGGTTTCATCTGTTGTCTTAGGCACGATATATTCTGGTAACACAGCATGACAGCGTCGAGGGCGTTTTTACCCTCCCATGGATATTCCGCGGCATGTGATTCCTCTCCCGTGAATTCTATGGTCAATCTAAATAATATGTACATGCATGATCTATAGTCTCTCTCTCTCTCTCTCTCTCTCTCTCTCTCTCTCTCTCTCTCTCTCTCTCATCATCATCATCCTTAATCTGACATAATCGATATAAGTGAAAAAAATATCGGGCGCGTGCGGATCCAGACGGGGGCACACCCCGGCCTGTGCCCACCCCCCCCCCTCCTAAAATTTTCGCAGCCTCTTCACCACATGGGGTAGGGACTGCTCTATATAGCTTTTGTCCCCAAACACAAATTAGAAATTTGTCAGTGTGCCCCTCTAACATAGAATCCTGAATCCGCCACTGGGGCGTAAAAGAACAATGCTCCACTCTACGCCACCATCCACGGATTAACTTCTCGATATATGTGAAAAATATCGGAACTAGGGCGTTAAACTCCATTGCTCCATTCTACCACCACAGAACTGACCGGCTTGGTATAAATGCAAGAATCTCGATCGTGGTATTAAATGCCATTACTTTACTCAACTTAATGTCGCAAAACTCACGACCTCCATACAAGTAAAACAATGTCGACTTGAACGTAAAACCCCATTTCTACAAGTCACCGCATCGTCCCAGCAATGGCCACCTCCATATTTAAGTGAAATAATCCTAAGTGGGTCATAAAACTCAATTTTCCCACTCGTCTACACCATTCCTGTATTGGCCGACTTGTAACAACTCCTTACAAAATCTGGGCTTCATTAGGTTGGTTGGTTGAATGTTGCTTAACGTCGCATCAGCGATTTTTCAGCTATTGGCGACGAGAACTATTTTATTAATTTCTATGGGTTAATCTATGAACAATTTTGTGTATGCATGTGAAGTGCGAGTGTGTTGTATGGTCTGCCTTGTAATAGCGCGCATTTAGGGCGACTTTAACGTGCTTTCTTACAGACAAGCGTACCACTCCCCCAGTCCATTATACTGATACCAGGTGAATCAGTAAAGGCCAACAGCAAAGAAAATTCACTTTCCCACATGTGGTTCGAGCGGGACTGGAACTCACAGCAGTGAGAGACCCTTGATTTGAAGACTGGCGTCTTATCCATTAGGCCACCGCGGCCTCCCTGTACTTCATTAAACGTTGGACTTGATTACGAGTTGCTACACCCACTCGGTATAAGTAAAACCATCTAGACCGGAGAGTGGTCTTTTTTACAACAAAACCATTACTTACTGATTTATAGCCACGTAATTTGGTCTTAGTAAGGAGTATTTAGAAGGATGTGCCATCATTGCTACGTCATAATCTTTGTATACGCCCGCTTTGAGTAAATCCACCTTGCCACCACCCGATTCTTCCGCTGGAGTCCCAAGAACGGTTACCTACGAAAAGATTTATTGATTGATTGATGTTTTATATCCCAATCAAGATGATTTTACTTATATCGACACGTCACCAGCTATAAATGAAGAGACACTTTTTTATCTTTGCATGCGCAGTGCATTCGGAGCAACGTACAGGGATGTTTTTAATAGGCCTGTCGTGATAGGGGTCATCGATTTCTAAGGTCTTATACGTAGTCCCCTTGACTTTCATTTCTAATTGCCGAGTGTTTGGCAAAAGAACAGTCACTACATATTTACAAGTCTTGGTTAGATTCGACCGGGGTTCGACCCCACGAATGATATAAATGGAATTGATGAAGTTTTGATATGATTTACAGACAAAAACTTCTTAAATTCTTAATTGAATTTTTTTGCTTGTGCTCTTCTGAGAGTTGTTTAATGAAATTTACAAGTTTTATGTAGAATCTGCAGTATAAACTTGTCTAAAAGTTTATACTGAACAAACGAAAATAGTCTGCCTGCAGATCGTCAAAGTTACTCAAAGTAAAATTCCGAAAAGGTGCTGAGAAATAGATAACAAGTTATCGAGTCTGCACAAGTTCGTTAGCTTTAACCTTTCGGAGTTTAGTTGAGTAGATGAGTAATGGTGTTTCACGTCCCAGTCAAGTTATATCGAAACGTCGCCAGCTATAGGCGTAGTGCAGAAATTTTTGCCTGTGCGTTGCGCAGTTGCGTTGTTCTTTATCGTGCCAAGCCTACCGTGATACGGGACCTCATTTCAAAATCCCATTCCCTAGAATTTTCCAAAGGAAAAAAATTCTACCCTGAAATTTCCAAGCGCAAAAAATAAATATTATTTATGAAATTACATAAATAGAAAATGAATGGGGTTAGCCGCTGTACACACCACGTGATACCCTCTAACGATTGTGCAGAACACTTATTACCAACGAACATGGACTCACATAGGATGACATTTTCCCATAAAAAACGACGTTATTCCGGGAATTGGTGACGTTGACGGTTTCCAAAACGTCCTGCATTTAAACGTTAAGAGGTACATGATCATATGGTACAGCGAGCGGCGAACCCCATTGTGTAAACTCACTTTTCCTAACTTAGTTTTGCTGCTTTCTAATGCCGCTTTCAATCCAATACCAACAGCAAGACCAACTTCCGCAATGAGGTTATGTCCGCATGCGTGTCGAATTTCCGGAAGTGCGTCATATTCACACATCACTGCTATATGCGGCCCATCACTTTTTTCTCCGTAAGAGGCACAGAAAGCTGTCTCCGTATGGTACTGTCTAGTGACATTTTCAAATTTCTTTTCTTCAAGGAATTTTGTCAGAATGTCATGAGCGTAATACTCTTTGTAGGCAAGCTCCGGATTTCCCCACAGTTGTTTGCTTGCGTCGTGTAAGTCTTTTGCCGCCTTGTCTATGGCGTCACATGCAATCTGTTTTAGTTTTTCACAACTCATTTTAACTGTCCAAGAAACGTGTTTCTTCGGTAAAATTATCTAATGAATAAATCAATTAATTAATTAAAATATATTTTTAATTGTATAAATAATCAAATTTTACCAGAACCAGGAGTGTACAGTACAAGCCTGTCGAAAGTTTAACACCAAGCTAACGAATTGGTGCTAAATTAAAACCTCATTTTAGTCACTCATTACCTACAACTCTAATGATTATCGGCAGTTGCTATCTCTGCAAGCTTTAGCCATCTAAGCTCATGGCATGGTGAAGCGTGCGTGCGTCCGTAAACTTTGATCTCCTTAGAAACCATTGGCCCAAATGAAACCAAATTTGGAGTGGAAGGTCACTGGATGGGGTAGATCAAAGTATAAATACAAGAAGATCATGCACTATATCCAAGATGGCCGCCCATACTATAAATAGCAAATGCACTAAAATTGTCATTGCGGATTCAATTTTCTTGTAATCATGAGGTCAAATTTTGCCAGTTGTGCATCAAAGACCCTATTTGGAGTCTTGTTGTTATTAACTATCCGTATCGCTTCCGCTAGAAAGTCGACTTCTTTTTGTAAAATCACCTCAAGCATTGAACTTTTATATTAATATATTGAAAAATGTTTATTTGTAACTAGTTCAACTTGAAAAAATGTTGCCAAAATTTCCTTAATTTAAGATAAGGAAAATCTTAGTTAGATTGTGAAATTTGTACCTGCTTACTTACCTAGCTTCAGAATAAGAAACCGATGCGGTAGGTAGAGGCCGTTGACTCTAAGGGCTAACCTTTGAAAAATCACTTCAGTTTTATGCTAGTAAAATTATGGACACACCAATAAACACCTTGACAGTACAGACCTATCAAAAATTTAACAATATGCTAACGAATTAGTACCGAAACGGCTACTTATCTTCGCTATATCTCGACAGCTTTTCGACTGCCGAGTTGCCGAGATATGGATAGCAAGTCGCCGAGAAGTTGTCGAAAGAAAGGTTGCAGATATCGAAATATAGCTAACGGGGTGGGGGTGGGTCGGCGTGCGAATCGAGATGATCATGAGCTGTCGATTCGGCACAAATTCGTTAGCTTGGTGTTAAATGTTCGACAGGTCCGTACTGTTATAAAGTATGATACGCATAAAGTAAACCGTATTCATTACTACTAAAATCCCCGTTTTTCAGAGAAAAAAATTCTAGCGGCATCATTTTATTTATATACAATGGCCAACTCTGCTCAAAATTTATTTAAGTCTGCACACTCCGTAATTTTACAGTTACACTTCAAACTGAAAAAATGTCTATGTCCAACAGCTCCGCCTTTTTATTATGAAAATAGACATAGAAATTTTTAAGTTTAAAGCAAATTTGAATTTGTTTTACTAGGTGTGCAGTTTTTTTAAATACAATTTTGACCGGAGACTGATATTATACACTAGGCCACTTCCAAAGAAAACGATGGCACCGGAAAAATAGTGAATGTTTGTATAAAATGTGGCTTCAATCTCTGAAAAACGTGGGTTTATAGTAATAATGAATAAGGTTTAGTCACCTGTTAAAATTCACCTGGTCTGGACATTAACAATTCAAATTGGAGAAAACTATGTCAAGAACATGCTTATTAATAAACAAATAGATAAGGTGAATACTGTAAGATAATAAGACCTCCACCCCCCCCCTCTCGCTCTCTCTCTCTCTCTCTCTCTCTCTCTCTCTCACACACACATACACACATATCATATACACCCTAAGAACCAATGCCACATCTAAAGGCAGGCGTGGTACGCTCTCTCTCTCTCACACACACATACATACACCTTAGGAACAAATGCCTAATGTAATGGCAGGCGTGGTACGCTCTCTTTTTTATTTTAAACAGTGTAAAGTAGGGACAGAAAACATTATTCTGCTAAACGAAAGACCTTTTTACAAGGTACAATTCCGTATAAGATTCATCAAATAATTCTCTACACAGTTTTAAAGATTGTCGTTTTTTTAATCTTGAGGAGAAATTGAATTTTATTAAGAAAACAGAAAAATTGTAACAGTAAAAATTATAACCGTATCGTATCGCTAAGTTCGAAATGAAATATCAAACTTCGGCATATAATTCAAAGGTTTCGAAGATACATTTTACTTTATGATGTTCTGCTATGGGTTTAAAGACGGGAGTCTTTTTTAGCTCCGAGACACCTGTCAAAAATTAATTCCAAATTTTCAAACGGCGGAAGGTTACAAAATTGTAAACAGAAACACAATTTGTGGGAAATGCCACTTGGCGTTCCGAGTGTATAGATTTCACAACACTATTTAAAAAAACCTTGAGCTAGCGCCTTAAAATCACCCTTATGCGCGCTAATACAAGGCAGACTATAAAACATCCTTGTGTACCTCTCACGCATACATGAAAATGTTCTTGTATTAATTGTTAGTGAATAATAAAATTGTTCTTGTAGCGAATAGCTGAAAAATTGTTGATGCGATGTTAAACACTACAACATGACTGGTCCTCTAATTGTGACGTCACAGGCAGCCTTCTCAAAAATAGCTTTGTCCCGTCTGCCGCCTATAAAAGATTGATTTGTGGAGTCAAAATTAACCGATTGCGAATAATCAAAGCTGTCATTGAATCTGAAATTCAACTGGTGTGTCTGCAAGATGGAGTCCATGACGTGTTCCCTGGAGGAAATCCATGAAGTGTTCTATGGAGGACAGAAAATTCTAGTAAACGAAGCTAATGAAAGACTACATTTGAATGCGATGACTTCCATTTTTAACTTCCTTTTCTGTGCAGCAATATACCTGCTTCTCCTGCTTTTGGTGCATTTGTTTCACAATTACTTCACTATAGCCCCATTTATACGGCGAGAATTGCATACCTAAGTAATTTTTACTCATATGTAAATTTACTCACATATGCAAATTGTGTCGTATGAACAACTTTGCATATACGCAAATTTTACTCATGTAAGTAAATTTGCACCTAGTAGGGACCAAGTGCAAATTTGCTATAGTATGTGAGTATTTTATACTAAGGTATGCACATTTTGCTACAATGTCGTATGAACGCACAGTAATATTTACTCACATGGGCTTATGCCAGGTTATTTATCTCTATAGGTAAATGTCCATTCGGGTCCATGTGGTGCAGGAGTGAATATGGGTGTTTGTAATCTGCCTTGTACCAGAAAAAATGTTTAATAGTGTTGTCTTATGATATACGATGTCACAAATTAACATTACATACATCCTATTGTATTAACATCGAGCTAACCAACAGGTGCCAAGTGTAAGGGAAACCCACTCACCACATATGGTGTTACAATTGGGGATCTAACTCATAGCGGTTTAGGAAAGCCAACCACTATTAACCACCACTGCCCTCAATGATTTGTAATAATTATCAAATAAAGATCAAAAGTTGTAATTGAAATAGATTTATTTAACAAAAGCACAAAAACTAGTGACAAACTGTAACCAAAATTTGACGTTTTACTAGTTTTCAAAGAGAAAGTGCTTGAGCAACAAAAGCCAACCACAGAATGTAAAGAAAATTTACTTTTACAAATTTGCAGGAGTAAATTTGGAATTGTCCATGAAAGGAGATGCCATGTCGCCACGAAGTGTTTTGGGAGAACAAATATTACAAGCATCATCATCTTCGAACATCACTAAAATAATTTTCACCATCAAGTTCAATAAAATCATTCGACGGATCCCTAAAAAATTATTTGCAGCTTGCCAGCTTCATATACTGGGATGAAGCTTAACTATTTTGAGTTAGGGGTCCAGCTCAGTTAAAAAAGAAGTTTTAATGTAAGAAATAGCTCAAATGTGTAAACATTTTTGGGCCCAGACTGGGTTTTAGGAGACATGGGATAATTTAAATACCTGATATATGTTATGAGGAACAACACAAGCTCCTTTTACAGAACAAGCAAACACGACATGGACATCAATCCTTATTGCAAACATCACAATAGGCATTTCAATGCTTCAGAAAACAAGTCTTTAAAGGATATGTCACATAACATTTTTAATATATTTTATGATTAAATTCAAAAACTGGTATATGACAGATATGCTGGATCACCAAGTAGAACTGCTCCTTTGTCATTATAATAGCTCAGTATCAAATCAGTGCTGAAATTGTAAGGAAAAGTTCTTAGCTGATTATCAAGTCTAAACTGTTCAATTTTCAGAATGAAAATTATCCAAAATTGGTTGAAAACTGTAAATTTACTTATGGTACAAAAATTATGTATGAACGCAAAGCAAAATATACTTTTGCTTACATGAGTAAATTTACATATGAGTAAAAATACTTAGGTATGCAATTCTCGCCGTATAAATGGGGCTTAAGGTAGAGTTTGCTGCCACAACGGGACCTTAATACTCGTACAACGAAGCAAGCTGTTTACAAATAAATTGTCGACGCAGTGATATTGCAAATTAAGGCTTTTCGAAGCTCTCGAAAAGTTTTATGACCGTCTGTTAACAATATTGTTAGCAAGTATTATGTCTATCCTGGGTATTTTTGACGTCCCTTATCTGGGTATTTTTGACGTCCCTTATTTTCATGTTCCTTTCATTCTCAATTTTGATTTCACACCTGGCGGGTGAAGCTAGCTAAACAGGAGGTGCTTACCCTTTCGAAGCACCCGGCCTCACTTCCTTGGAAGTTCACGTGTTTAACCCGACTTGTCAGTTTCAAAGTATAACTTTACTTTGGAATTTTGATTTAGACCAGGATTGGTATGTTTGATTACAGCATGGATCTTTTTTGCTTTATATGCAATAGTTGAGTTGGTTAATGGTCCCAGTCAAGAATATTTCACTTATTTCGAGACGTCGCCAGCTATATGCGAAGTTGCAGAAATTTCGCCTGCGGGTTGCCAAACGTGCAACACCTTCCGTGAATGCAATGTTTTACTGATATTGTTATACCCCTGCTTAAAAAGTGGGGGGTATATAGTGATAGGGGTGTCCGTTCGTCCTTCCGTTACACCTTAGGGTACCCATCTTTTAACCGCAACTCCTCCTAAACCCTTCAATGGATTTTTATGAAACTTTCACACAATCTTTGTGATACAATGTAGATATGCACCTCGTATTTAAAAATTTGATCCGATGGATTTTTGGGAGCGGGGGATATTTTTGGGAGCTTTTGGCTCACAGTTTTTCTAGTTACTATATAAACTTTTACAAAATGATAGAAGCTTTAGCTTGTATCACTGTGACATACCTATAGGCGGATAAGTCGGTGTTTTAGGAATCATCCTTAGGCAAACTTGTATCAGGGAAGTGTGGTCAGGTGCTGCAGAAAGGTTAGAAAGTAAATTGAATATGTATTTTCATTGACTAACGATATGATATGCCCTACACTAGTCCGACTAATCAGACCACTAAACCCCCATTTTAATTTTTGACTTCTTGGAGGTTTGTGTCCACAAACCCCCAAAAAGTCAAAAAATTAAAATGGGGGTTTAGTGGCCCGATTAGTCGGACTAACCCTACACATGTGTCTCATGTTTATGTATTCATTCAGGGATTAAACATATTCAGTGATTTCCCTAAAATTATAGCAGGAGATATATTGACTAATCCAACAGGCCAGGGGTCAATGGGGCCACCTAGGCTGAAATGGATTTCCATGTCTTCTGAAGGCAATTTATGAATTCCAACTTGCCAATTTCGGGTTTTAGGTGGTCTAATCTGCCTGTTGTTGGCTCTTAAGGAATACACTGATCATATACCCCCTACGCCCTTCATTTCATATGAATAAACATTTGTTTGAGAAACATTTCCCCCTTTTTAATGCAACACAGCTTGCATGAGCATGCAGGGTTTCAACCCATTTTTTTTTACCTTGATTAAATTTAAAATATATCTAGACAGACTCGATTGTGGACATGTAATTGATAAAATGGCAAATTAAATTTTTTTAATCTATGTTTTGGTTTAAGGTTTGGAGAGTGTGGCAAGCTGAACAGAGGGTTCTTGTCCTTCCGGGGCACCTGACATGATTTCCTGGAGGAAGCTCATGTTTAATATATAATTTAGAGTTTAAACACCATGACATTCAGAATTTAACGACTATTTTGTGACTTTTCTAGGATATTTGAAGCATTTTCCGATGTCAAAAGCTCGCATTGCCCTGGACACATTTGACGTCCCATAGTTCCATGTTCCTTTCACACAATTTTGATTACACACGCGGCGGGTGTTGCTAGCTAACATGAGGTCCTTACCCTTCCGGAGCACCCGTCCTCACATCCCTGGTGGAACTTTACATGTCTAACCTAACTTGTCAGTTCCAACGTGTTTACTTTGCTTCTGGATTGTGATTCGGACATAGATTAGTATGTTTGTTTTTTATTCAATTACTTTTCCATGACTTTTTATAAATTTCCGTGATTTTTCAGTGCAAATGCTGAATTCCATGACTTTTCAAATTCTGTAATATGAAACCTGTAATTTGTCAGTTTTTTAGAGTTTTTACTTTGCTTTTGGGATTGTGATTTGGGCATGCAGTTTTCACTTAGTTTAATTCATCAGACCACTTAACCCCTACTTAAATTTTTGATTTGTTGGGGGTTACAAGACAAAAATTAAAATGGGGGTTTAGTGGACTGATTAGTCAGACTATTTTTACTTTGCTTTTGGGATTGTGATTTAGACATGGAGTTTTTACTTTGCTTTTTGGGATTGTAATTTGGACATTAGGTTTTACTTTGCTTTTGGGATTGTGATTTAGACATGGAGTTTTTACTTTGCTTTTTGGGATTGTGATTTAGACATGGAGTTTTTACTTTGCTTTTTGGGATGTGATTTAGACATGGAGTTTTTACTTTGCTTTTGGGATTGTGATTTAGACATGGAGTTTTTACTTTGGCTTTTGGATTGTGATTTAGACATGGAGTTTTTACTTTGCTTTTTGGTTGTGATTTTGACATCGAGTTTTTACTTTGCTTTTTGGGATTGTGATTTAGACATGGAGTTTTTACTTTGCTTTTTGGGATTGTGATTTAAACATGGAGTTTTTACTTTGCTTTTTGGGATTGTGATTTAGACATGGAGTTTTTACTTTGCTTTTTGGGATTGTGATTTAGACATGGAGTTTTTACTTTGCTTTTGGATTGTGATTTAAACATGGAGTTTTTACTTTGCTTTTTGGGATTGTGATTTAGACATGGAGTTTTTACTTTGCTTTTTGGGATTGTGATTTAGACATGGAGTTTTTACTTTGCTTTTGGGATTGTGATTTAAACATGGAGTTTTTACTTTGCTTTTTGGGATTGTGATTTAGACATGGAGTTTTTACTTTGCTTTTGGGATTGTGATTTAAACATGGAGTTTTTACTTTGCTTTTTGGGATTGTGATTTAGACATGGAGTTTTTACTTTGCTTTTTGGGATTGTGATTTAGACATGGAGTTTTCACTTTGCCTTTGGCATTGTGATTTAGACATGGAGTTTTTACTTTGCTTTTGGGATTGTGATTTAGACATGGAGTTTTTACTTTGCTTTTTGGGATTGTGATTTAGACATGGAGTTTTTTACTTTGCTTTTTGGGATTGTGATTTAGACATGGAGTTTTTACTTTGCTTTTTGGGATTGTGATTTAAACATGGAGTTTTTACTTTGCTTTTTGGGATTGTGATTTAGACATGGAGTTTTTACTTTGCTTTTTGGGATTGTGATTTAGACATGGAGTTTTACTTTGCTTTTTGGGATTGTAATTTAGACATGGAGTTTTCACTTTGCCTTTGGGATTGTGATTTAGACTGGAGTTTTTACTTTGCTTTTGGGATTGTGATTTAGACATGGAGTTTTTACTTTGCTTTTTGGGATTGTGATTTAGACATGGAGTTTTCACTTTACTTTTGGATTGTGATTAAGGCACGGAGTTTTATTTTGCTTTTGGGATTGTGAATGATTTAGACATGAGTTTTTACTTTGCCTTTTGGGGTTGTGATTTAGACATGGAGTTTTACTTTGCTTTTGGGATTGTGATTTAGACATGGAGTTTTTACTTTGCTTTTGGGATTGTGATTTAGACATGGAGTTTTTACTTTGCTTTTGGGATTGTGATTTAGACATGGAGTTTTTTACTTTGCTTTTTGGATTGTGATTTAGACATGGAGTTTTTACTTTGCTTTTGGGATTGTGATTTAGACATGGAGTTTTTCACTTTCTTTTGGGATTGTGATTTAGACATGGAGTTTTTACTTTGCTTTTTGGGATTGTGATTTTGACATGGAGTTTTCACTTTGCCTTTGGGATTGTGATTTAGACATGGAGTTTTTACTTTGGCTTTTGGGATTGTGATTTTGACATGGAGTTTTTACTTTGCCTTTGGATTGTGATTTAGACATGGAGTTTTCACTTTACTTTTGGGATTGTGATTTAGACATGGAGTTTTTACTTTGCTTTTGGATTGTGATTTAGACATGGAGTTTTCACTTTGCTTTTGGATTGTGATTTAGACATGGAGTTTTTACTTTGGCTTTTGGGATTGTGATTTAGACATGGAGTTTTTACTTTGCCTTTGGGATTGTGATTTAGACATGGAGTTTTTACTTTGCTTTTGGGATTGTGATTTAGACATGGAGTTTTTACTTTGCTTTTGGGATTGTGATTTAGACATGGAGTTTTTACTTTGCTTTGGTTGTGATTTAGACATGGAGTTTTTACTTTGCTTTTGGGATTGTGATTTAGACATGGAGTTTTTACTTTGCTTTTGGGATTGTGATTTAGACATGGAGTTTTCACTTTACTTTTGGATTGTGATTTAGACATGGAGTTTTTACTTTGCTTTTGGATTGATTTTGACATGGAGTTTTCACTTTGCCTTTGGGATTGTGATTTAGACATGGAGTTTTTACTTTGGCTTTTGGATTGTGATTTTGACATGGAGTTTTTACTTTGCCTTTGGGATTGTGATTTAGACATGGAGTTTTCACTTTACTTTTGGGATTGTGATTTAGACATGGAGTTTTTACTTTGCTTTTTGGGATTGTGATTTAGACATGGAGTTTTTCACTTTGCTTTTGGGATTGTGATTTAGACATGGAGTTTTTACTTTGGCTTTTGGATTGTGATTTAGACATGGAGTTTTTACTTTGCCTTTGGGATTGTGATTTAGACATGGGAGTTTTTACTTTGCTTTTGGGATTGTGATTTAGACATGGAGTTTTCACTTTGCCTTTGGGATTGTGATTTAGACATGGAGTTTTTACTTTGCTTTTTGGGATTGTGATTTAGACATGGAGTTTTTACTTTGGCTTTTGGCATTGTGATTTAAACATGGAGTTTTTACTTTGCTTTTGGGATTTTGATTAAGGCACGGAGTTTTTACTTTTCTTTTGGGATTGTGATTTAGACATGGAGTTTTCACTTTGCTTTTGGGGTTGTGATTTAGACATGGAGTTTTTACTTTGGCTTTGGGATTGTGATTTAGACATGGAGTTTTTACTTTGGCTTTTGGGATTGTGATTTTGACATGGAGTTTTTACTTTGCCTTTGGGATTGTGATTTAGACATGGAGTTTTCACTTTACTTTTGGGATTGTGATTTAGACATGGAGTTTTTACTTTGCTTTTTAGGATTGTGATTTTGACATGGAGTTTTCACTTTGCCTTTGGGATTGTGATTTAGACATGGAGTTTTTACTTTGGCTTTTGGGATTGTGATTTGACATGGAGTTTTTACTTTGCCTTTGGGATTGTGATTTAGACATGGAGTTTTCACTTTACTTTTGGGATTGTGATTTAGACATGGAGTTTTTACTTTGCTTTTTGGGATTGTGATTTAGACATGGAGTTTTCACTTTGCTTTTGGGATTGTGATTTAGACATGGAGTTTTCACTTTACTTTTGGGATTGTGATTTAAACATGGAGTTTTTACTTTGCTTTTTGGGATTGTGATTTAGACATGGAGTTTTTACTTTGCTTTTTGGGATTGTGATTTAGACATGGAGTTTTTACTTTGCTTTTTGGGATTGTGATTTAAACATGGAGTTTTTACTTTGCTTTTGGGATTGTGATTTAGACATGGAGTTTTTACTTTGCTTTTTGGGATTGTGATTTACATGGGTTTTTACTTTGCTTTTGGGATTGTGATTTAAACATGGAGTTTTTACTTTGCTTTTGGGATTGTGATTTAGACATGAGTTTTTACTTTGCTTTTGGGATTGTGATTTAAACATGGAGTTTTTACTTTGCTTTTTGGGATTGTGATTTAGACATGGAGTTTTTACTTTGCTTTTTGGGATTGTGATTTAGACATGGAGTTTTCACTTTGCCTTTGGCATTGTGATTTAGACATGGAGTTTTTACTTTGCTTTTGGGATTGTGATTTAGACATGGAGTTTTTACTTTGCTTTTTGGGATTGTGATTTAGACATGGAGTTTTCACTTTACTTTTGGGATTGTGATTAAGGCACGGAGTTTTTATTTTGCTTTTGGGATTGTGAATGATTTAGACATGGAGTTTTTACTTTGCCTTTTGGGGTTGTGATTTAGACATGGAGTTTTTACTTTGCTTTTGGGATTGTGATTTAGACATGGAGTTTTTACTTTGCTTTTGGGATTGTGATTTAGACATGGAGTTTTTACTTTGCTTTTGGGATTGTGATTTAGACATGGAGTTTTTACTTTGCCTTTTGGGATTGTGATTTAGACATGGAGTTTTTACTTTGCTTTTGGGATTGTGATTTAGACATGGAGTTTTTTACTTTGCCTTTTGGGATTGTGATTTAGACATGGAGTTTTTACTTTGCTTTTGGGATTGTGATTTAGACATGGAGTTTTCACTTTACTTTTGGGATTGTGATTTAGACATGGAGTTTTTACTTTGCTTTTTGGGATTGTGATTTTGACATGGAGTTTTCACTTTGCCTTTGGGATTGTGATTTAGACATGGAGTTTTTACTTTGGCTTTTGGGATTGTGATTTTGACATGGAGTTTTTACTTTGCCTTTGGGATTGTGATTTAGACATGGAGTTTTCACTTTACTTTTGGGATTGTGATTTAGACATGGAGTTTTTACTTTGCTTTTTGGGATTGTGATTTAGACATGGAGTTTTCACTTTGCTTTTGGGATTGTGATTTAGACATGGAGTTTTTACTTTGGCTTTTGGGATTGTGATTTAGACATGGAGTTTTTACTTTGCCTTTGGGATTGTGATTTAGACATGGAGTTTTTACTTTGCTTTTGGGATTGTGATTTAGACATGGAGTTTTTACTTTGCTTTTGGGATTGTGATTTAGACATGGAGTTTTTACTTTGCTTTTGGGATTGTGATTTAGACATGGAGTTTTTACTTTGCTTTTGGGATTGTGATTTAGACATGGAGTTTTTACTTTGCTTTTGGGATTGTGATTTAGACATGGAGTTTTCACTTTACTTTTGGGATTGTGATTTAGACATGGAGTTTTTACTTTGCTTTTTGGGATTGTGATTTTGACATGGAGTTTTTACTTTGCTTTTTGGGATTGTGATTTAAACATGGAGTTTTTACTTTGCTTTTTGGGATTGTGATTTAGACATGGAGTTTTTACTTTGCTTTTTGGGATTGTGATTTAGACATGGAGTTTTTACTTTGCTTTTGGGATTGTGATTTAAACATGGAGTTTTTACTTTGCTTTTTGGGATTGTGATTTAGACATGGAGTTTTTACTTTGCTTTTGGGATTGTGATTTAAACATGGAGTTTTTACTTTGCTTTGGGATTGTGATTTAGACATGGAGTTTTTACTTTGCTTTTGGGATTGTGATTTAGACATGGAGTTTTTCACTTTGCCTTTGGCATTGTGATTTAGACATGGAGTTTTACTTTGCTTTTGGGATTGTGATTTAGACATGGAGTTTTTTACTTTGCTTTTTGGATTGTGATTTAGACATGGAGTTTTCACTTTACTTTTGGGATTGTGATTAAGGCACGGAGTTTTTATTTTGCTTTTGGGATTGTGAATGATTTAGACATGGAGTTTTTACTTTGCTTTTGGGGTTGTGATTTAGACATGGAGTTTTTACTTTGCCTTTTGGGGTTGTGATTTAGACATGGAGTTTTTACTTTGCTTTTGGGATTGTGATTTAGACATGGAGTTTTTACTTTGCTTTTGGGATTGTGATTTAGACATGGAGTTTTTACTTTGCTTTTGGGATTGTGATTTAGACATGGAGTTTTACTTTGCTTTTGGGATTGTGATTTAGACATGGAGTTTTCACTTTACTTTGGGATTGTGATTTAGACATGGAGTTTTTACTTTGCTTTTTGGGATTGTGATTTTGACATGGAGTTTTCACTTTGCCTTTGGGATTGTGATTTAGACATGGAGTTTTTACTTTGCTTTTGGGATTGTGATTTTGACATGGAGTTTTTACTTTGCCTTTGGGATTGTGATTTAGACATGGAGTTTTCACTTTACTTTTGGGATTGTGATTTAGACATGGAGTTTTTACTTTGCTTTTGGGATTGTGATTTAGACATGGAGTTTTCACTTTGCTTTTGGGATTGTGATTTAGACATGGAGTTTTTACTTTGCTTTTGGGATTGTGATTTAGACATGGAGTTTTTACTTTGCCTTTGGGATTGTGATTTAGACATGGAGTTTTTACTTTGCTTTTGGGATTGTGATTTAGACATGGAGTTTTTACTTTGCTTTTGGGATTGTGATTTAGACATGGAGTTTTTACTTTGCTTTTGGGATTGTGATTTAGACATGGAGTTTTTACTTTGCTTTTGGGATTGTGATTTAGACATGGAGTTTTCACTTTACTTTTGGGATTGTGATTTAGACATGGAGTTTTTACTTTGCTTTTGGGATTGTGATTTTGACATGGAGTTTTCACTTTGCCTTTGGGATTGTGATTTTGACATGGAGTTTTTACTTTGCCTTTGGGATTGTGATTTAGACATGGAGTTTTCACTTTGCCTTTGGGATTGATTTAGACATGGAGTTTTCACTTTACTTTTGGGATTGTGATTTAGACATGGAGTTTTACTTTGCTTTTTGGGATTGTGATTTAGACATGGAGTTTTCACTTTGCTTTTGGGATTGTGATTTTTACTTTGGCTTTTGGGATTGTGATTTAGACATGGAGTTTTTACTTTGCCTTTGGGATTGTGATTTAGACATGGAGTTTTTACTTTGCTTTTGGGATTGTGATTTAGACATGGAGTTTTCACTTTGCCTTTGGGATTGTGATTTAGACATGGAGTTTTTACTTTGCTTTTTGGGATTGTGATTTAGACATGGAGTTTTTACTTTGGCTTTTGGCATTGTGATTTAACATGGAGTTTTTACTTGCTTTTGGGATTTTGATTAAGGCACGGAGTTTTTACTTTTCTTTTTGGGATTGTGATTTAGACATGGAGTTTTCACTTTGCTTTTGGGGTTGTGATTTAGACATGGAGTTTTTACTTTGGCTTTGGGATTGTGATTTAGACATGGAGTTTTTACTTTGGCTTTTGGGATTGTGATTTGACATGGAGTTTTTACTTTGCCTTTGGGATTGTGATTTAGACATGGAGTTTTCACTTTAATTTTGGGATTGTGATTTAGACATGGAGTTTTTACTTGCTTTTTGGGATTGTGATTTTGACATGGAGTTTTCACTTTGCCTTTGGGATGTGATTTAGACATGGAGTTTTTACTTTGGCTTTTGGGATTGTGATTTTGACATGGAGTTTTTACTTTGCCTTTGGGATTGTGATTTAGACATGGAGTTTTCACTTTACTTTTGGGATTGTGATTTAGACATGGAGTTTTTACTTTGCTTTTGGGATTGTGATTTAGACATGGAGTTTTCACTTTGCTTTTGGGATTGTGATTTAGACATGGAGTTTTCACTTTACTTTTGGGATTGTGATTTAGACATGGAGTTTTTACTTTGCTTTTTGGGATTGTGATTTAGACATGGAGTTTTTACTTTGCTTTTGGGATTGTGATTTAAACATGGAGTTTTTACTTTGCTTTTGGGATTGTGATTTAGACATGGAGTTTTTACTTTGCCTTTTGGGATTGTGATTTAGACATGGAGTTTTTACTTTGCTTTTGGGATTGTGATTTAGACATCGAGTTTTCACTTTGCCTTTGGGATTGTGATTTAGACATGGAGTTTTTACTTTGCTTTTTGGGATTGTGATTTAGACATGGAGTTTTTACTTTGGCTTTTGGCATTGTGATTTAAACATGGAGTTTTTACTTTGCTTTTGGGATTTTGATTAAGGCACGGAGTTTTCACTTTGCTTTTGGGATTGTGATTTAGACATGGAGTTTTTACTTTGCTTTTTGGGATTGTGATTTAGACATGGAGTTTTTACTTTGGCTTTTGGCATTGTGATTTAAACATGGAGTTTTTACTTTGCTTTTTGGGATTGTGATTCAGACATGGAGTTTTTACTTTGCTTCTCGGATTGTGATTTAGACATGTAGTTTTTACATTGCTTTTTGGATTGTGATTTAGACATGGAGTTTTCACTTTGCTTTTTGGGATTGTGATTTAGACATGGAGTTTTCACTTTGCCTTTGGGATTGTGATTTAGACATGGAGTTTTTACTTTGCTTTTTGGGATTGTGATTTAGACATGGAGTTTTTACTTTGCTTTTGGGATTTTGATTAAGGCACGGAGTTTTTACTTTGCTTTTGGGATTGTGATTTAGACATGGAGTTTTCACTTTGCCTTTGGGATTGTGATTTAGACTTGCTTTTTGGGATTGTGATTTAGACATGGAGTTTTTACTTTGCTTTTTGGGATTGTGATTTAGACATGGAGTTTTTACTTTGCTTTTGGCATTGTGATTTAAACATGGAGTTTTTACTTTGCTTTTGGGATTTTGATTAAGACACAGAGTTTTTACTTTGCTTTTTGGGATTGTGATTTAGACATGGAGTTTTCACTTTGCTTTTGGGATTGTGATTTAAACATGGAGTTTTTACTTTGCTTTTGGATTGTGATTTGGACATTGATTTTTTACTTTGCTTTTGGGATTGTGATTTAGACATGGAGTTTTCACTTTGCTTTTGGGTTGTGATTTAGACATGGAGTTTTTACTTTGCTTTTGGGATTGTGATTTAGACATGGAGTTTTTACTTTGCTTTTGGGATTGTGATTTAGACATGGAGTTTTTACTTTGCTTTTTGGGATTGTGATTTAGACATCAGTTTTTACTTTACTTTTGGGATTGTGATTTAGACATGGAGTTTTTACTTTGCTTTTGGGATTGTGATTTAGACATGGAGTTTTTACTTTACTTTTGGGATTGTGATTTAGACATGGAGTTTTCACTTTGCTTTTGGGATTGTGATTTAGACATGGAGTTTTTACTTTGCTTTTGGGATTGAAATTTAGACATGGAGTTTTTACTTTGCTTTTGGGATTGTGATTTAGACATGGAGTTTTACTTTGCTTTTGGGATTTGATTTAGACATGGAGTTTTTACTTTGCTTTTGGGATTGTAATTTGGACATTGATTTTTCACTTTGCTTTTGGGATTGTAATTTAGACATTGAGTTTTTACTTTGCTTTTTGGGATTGTGATTTAGACATGGAGTTTTTACTTTGGCTTTTGGGATTGTGATTTAGACATGGAGTTTTTACATTGCTTTTTGGGATTGTGATTTAGACATGGAGTTTTCACTTTGCTTTTGGGATTGTGATTTAGACATGGAGTTTTCACTTTACTTTTGGGATTGTGATTTAGACATGGAGTTTTTGCTTTTTGGGATTGTGATTTAGACATGGAGTTTTTACTTTGCTTTTTGGGATTGTGATTTAGACATGGAGTTTTCACTTTGCTTTTGGGATTGTAATTTGGACATTGATTTTTCACTTTGCTTTTGGGATTGTAATTTAGACATTGAGTTTTTACTTTGCTTTTTGGTATTGTGATTTAGACATGGAGTTTTTACTTTGGCTTTTGGGATTGTGATTTAGACATGGAGTTTTTACATTGCTTTTTGGGATTGTGATTTAGACATGGAGTTTTCACTTTACTTTTGGATTGTGATTTAGACATGGAGTTTTTACTTTGCTTTTTGGGATTGTGATTTAGACATTGAGTTTTTACTTTGCTTTTTGGGATTGTGATTTAGACATGGAGTTTTTACTTTGGCTTTTGGGATTGTGATTTAGACATGGAGTTTTTACATTGCTTTTTGGGATTGTGATTTAGACATGGAGTTTTTACATTGCTTTTTGGGATTGTGATTTAGACATGGAGTTTTTACATTGCTTTTTGAAATTGTGATTTAGACATGGAGTTTTTACTTTGGCTTTTGGGATTGTGATTTAGACATGGAGTTTTTACATTGCTTTTTGGGATTGTGATTTAGACATGGAGTTTTCACTTTGCTTTTGGGATTGTGATTTAGACATGGAGTTTTCACTTTACTTTTGGGATTGTGATTTAGACATGGAGTTTTCACTTTACTTTTGGGATTGTGATTTAGACATGGAGTTTTTACATTGCTTTTTGGGATTGTGATTTAGACATGGAGTTTTTACTTTGGCTTTTGGCATTGTGATTTAAACATGGAGTTTTTACTTTGCTTTTTGGGATTGTGATTCAGACATGGAGTTTTTACTTTGCTTCTCGGATTGTGATTTAGACATGTAGTTTTTACATTGCTTTTTGGGATTGTGATTTAGACATGGAGTTTTTACTTTGCTTTTGGGATTTTGATTTAGACATGGAGTTTTTACTTTGCTTTTTGGGATTGTGATTTAGACATGGAGTTTTTACTTTGCTTTTTGGGATTGTGATTTAGACATGGAGTTTTTACTTTGCCTTTGGGATTGTGATTTAGACATGGAGTTTTTACTTTGCTTTTTGGGATTGTGATTTAGACATGGATTTTTACTTTGCCTTTGGGATTGTGATTTAGACATGGAGTTTTTACTTTGCCTTTGGGATTGTGATTTAGACATGGAGTTTTTACTTTGCTTTTTGGGATTGTGATTTAGACATGGAGTTTTTACTTTGCTTTTGGGATTGTGATTTAGACATGGAGTTTTTACTTTGCTTTTGGGATTGTGATTTAGACATGGAGTTTTCACTTTGCTTTTTGGGATTGTGATTTAGACATGGAGTTTTTACTTTGCTTTTGGGATTGTGATTTAGACATGGAGTTTTTACTTTGCTTTTTGGGATTGTGATTTAGACATGGAGTTTTTACTTTGCTTTTGGGATTGTGATTTAGACATGGAGTTTTTTAACTTTGCTTTTGGGATTGTGATTTAGACATGGAGTTTTTACTTTGCTTTTGGGATTGTGAATGATTTAGACATGGAGTTTTTACTTTGCTTTTGATTTAGACATGGAGTTTTTACTTTGCTTTTGGGATTTTGATTTAGACATGGAGTTTTTACTTTGCTTTTTGGGATTGTGATTTAGACATGGAGTTTTTTAACTTTGCTTTTGGGATTGTGATTTAGACACGGAGTTTTTTAACTTTGCTTTTGGGATTGTGATTTAGACATGGAGTTTTTTAACTTTGCTTTTGGGATTGTGATTTAGACATGGAGTTTTTTAACTTTGCTTTTGGGATTGTGATTTAGACATGGAGTTTTTTACTTTGCTTTGGGATTGTGAATGATTTAGACATGGAGTTTTTACTTTGCTTTTGGGATTTTGATTTAGACATGGAGTTTTTACTTTGCTTTTGGGATTTTGATTTAGACATGGAGTTTTTTAACTTTGCTTTTGGGATTGTGATTTAGACATGGAGTTTTTACTTTGCTTTTGGGATTGTGAATGATTTAGACATGGAGTTTTTACTTTGCTTTTGGGATTTTGATTTAGACATGGAGTTTTTACTTTGCTTTTGGGATTGTGATTTAGACATGGAGTTTTTACTTTGCCTTTGGGATTGTGATTTAGACATGGAGTTTTTACTTTGCTTTTGGGATTGTGATTTAGACATGGAGTTTTTACTTTGCTTTTGGGATTATGACTTAAAACATAAACATATGTTCTAACCAAACAGTAAATGCCTTTATAATACAGTTGAACCTGCCCTAAAGGACACCTCTGTGTAAGGCCACCTGCTGTTAAATGCCAGAAGTTTTTTATTCGAATTGATTTTTATTAATGTTGAACCGGTGTCTTAGGGCCACCTGTCCATAAAGGCAACTTTTATTGGTTCCCTTGGATGGCCTTTATAGAAAGGTTTGACTGTAATTAAAAGGTAAACAAATTCAGCAATTATATTATTAGTGTATCACTTTGTTGGATACAGATAAACTGAATGAGGCAGATCGTCACTGATTTCACCATACTCCATGTATTTCAACTGAATTCCTCCTGCTCACTACCTGTCTGTTCTTGTATTTGCTCACTACCTATAGTCTGTTCCATCATTTTGTTGGGTACAGATAAATTAAACGAGGCACATTGTCGCTGATTTCACCATACTCCGGTTGATATACAACATGTACTATTTCACTGTCTTGATTCAACTGAATAATATCACCCACATCCTCCTCCTCAATACCAATAGTTTGTTCTTGTACTTGCAAACTACCTATAGTCTGTTCCTGTAAAGTGTCTATACACTGTTCTTCCATTTCTATAGTTTGTTCCTGTAAAGTGTCTACACACTGTTCTTGCATTTCTATAGTTTGTTCACGTAAACTGTCTACACTTTGTTCTTGCACTTCTATAGTCTGTTTCTGTAAACTGTCCATGATTTGTTCTTGCACTGCTGTAGTCTGTTCCTGTAACTGAAAATTATCTATAGTTTGTTCTTGTAAGCAATCATTGTCTATAGTCTGTTTCTGTATTTGTACACTGTCTATAGTCTGTTTCTGTACTTGTTCACTGTCTATAGTCTGTTCTTGTATTTGTATCACCTCTTCGTGCATTTGCACCACATTGTCACCAACTATTTCTTCTTCCATTTGAAATTCTATGTCATTTATTTGTTCTGTGGTTTGAAACTCAACCTCTTCAACATTTTTCATACTTCTTTGTAAATCTATCCCACTAGCTTGCAATGCGGACTTCTCCACATGGTGTCCACCATCTTGTAAATCTATTCCATCCTCAACCTGTTCATGTGTTTGTATCACAATTCCATTGATGACATGCCCTTGTGATTGGTATACAATTCCATCTTGTCTAATTGTTTGTACTAGGTCTCCACCTATAACTAACTCCTGTGCTGGGAATTCAACTACATCTATCAACTGCTCTTCTTGTGGGTGTAATTCAACATCATTGTTGATCTGTTGTTGTTCATGAAGCCCAATTTTTTCCTCAACAATCTGTTCTTTGGGTTGAAATTTAGATTCACTCGCATGAGTCTCTGACTCAACATCATATTGCATTTGGGAATTAATTTTTGTAACTGAATCAGAATAGCCATCACCAACCCCTTTTTCTATCCCACTAGCCATTTGCTCAAGAGGTTTTAAATGAATTTCATCTGCATCTAGGTTCTGTGTTTGGATTTGAATCACTTCTATTACCTCTCTGCCAGATTCTGAATCATTTCCTGTACCAACATTATCTGACCCCTGTATTTGAGATTGCACACTAATATAGAATTTCTGTGAATTCAATTCATTTTCTAATCTTCCTGGAGCATGATCTTGTAAACTGCTACCTTCTTGTATTGATAAATCCCTCCTTTTAATTTCTTCACCTTTAACTTGAAACTGATTGACACAAGTTTTATTTACATTAATACTTTTGACTCCCACTCCATGTCTTTTTAAAATGATTTCTTCTTGTTCTTGTAAATCCTTTCCATTATTTTGAGAGCACCATATTTGGGTTTTAGCACTATCTCCTTGTTGATTTACTGTCCCTGTTTGGTTGCTGATCTCTATTTCGTGATGAATTTTTATTTGTCCAGATAAAGATGACTCATCAATGTAAAGACGACCTTCAGATATATCTTTTACATTTTCATTTTCTTCTCTCAAACTTGTTTTCCTCGCCTCTGCTTTTTGGTTAGGTTCTTCATTTCCGATATAACTTTGAATTTCTGTCCCTTCACTAATTGTTGAAGTTGCAGTGTGTCTAGCCAAATCTGTTCCATGTTCATCTGTGGGAAGTATTTGTATCACAATTCTGTTATTTGAATTTATTTCATTAAAAACATTTTCGGCATATATATTCTCACATTTATTCTCTATATCTTCCTTATTCTGATATCCTCTTCTCGGAATTCCATTATTATTATTTGTTACTTTCCTTTCAATTGATTTTCCTAAGGTTACCATGGTTACAGAATTATTAGAATTCATATCACACTCTTTAAATTTTATCAAATCAACTTTTTCATTCTTAGCACTATTTGATTCATCATGTTCTCTTTTCTTGTGAACTCCTTTCATGTGTGACCTCATGTTTGAACTATGGGCAAATTTAATATCACAAATATCACAAGAAAATGCTTTAATACCCATATGTATATTTCGAACATGCGTTCTCATGTTTGAGGCTGTTGTGAAGCCTTTTCCACAGTCTGGACATCTATGAGGTTTCAATCCCGAGTGAACGATTTGGTGACGTTTTAACTTGTTCAACATTCTGAAAGACTTATGACATATACCACAAGAATAGGGTCTATTGTCAGTATGTATCAATTTATGCATGTTCAGCTCGGTTTTGCTCGCTGTTACTTTCCCGCATAAATCGCACATGTATGGTTTCTCGCCCGTGTGGTAACGCATGTGAATTCTTAATGGATAATTCTTACTGAAGATTTTACCACATATATTGCACTGGTGTTCTGTAGGAATACTCTTCCTCTGTTTCCATGTCCGAGGCTTATTTTCATGCCTACGACAATGAATATCAAAAATCTTTTTCCGACTAAACATTTTACCGCACTCAGTACATTTATGGTAATGTCTATACCTGTATCTGTGTTGTCCGAGTCCTTTCGTTGTTGAAAAACTTTCGTTACAAATCTCGCACTTAAATTTCTTTTCCATTTCATCACAGGCAACCTTTTTCTCTAAATTTCGTTTTTCTCTCTTATGTATTCTTTGATGTCTCCCAAAATCTTTCAGTCTAGTGAAATGTTTACCACAGATTTCACACTTTAAGTAATGTTGTAAATTATTCCTATGTTGACCAAGACTACGCATGTTGATGAACAACATATCGCAAACGTTACACTTTAAATTCTGGTCTTGTAAATGTTTTAAATTTCTAACATGGTCCTGGAAATCGGAAATTTGTCAAACTCTTCGTTACATATTTTACACACATATCCTTTCTTGGTCTTCCATTTACATTTCACACCTTTCATGTGAACAGAAACTTCCATCTTATTTTCTTTGTCCGTCTCTCTATCCGCATTATCCATTTCTACCATCTGTCTATCACTTTCCTTCTTGTTCTTCCTTTCCATTATACTCTGACCTTCTTCCATCTTCTCTCTATCATATTCCCTTTTCTTGTCCTTAATTTCCCTTTTATTAACACCTTCATTTTTCTGTCTATCATGCTCTGTTTCTTTATTCATCTTTCCCTTTTTATTTGGATTTTGTCTCTTCTGTCTATCCATGTCGTTACTTTTTCTACCGACTCTAGATTTTTCATCTTTTTCCCTGACCTTTGTTGTTCTTTCATTGTTTGTTGTCTTTGTGTAGTTTGATCTTAATGACATTTTCTGAATTCTTGACTCTGAGCGTGTTATTCTTGGTGTTATAGGAAATCTCATTTTGATTTCATTTTCCCTTTCTATCTTTCTTTGCTTTGCATTTTCTTTGATATTTTGCTTGTTGCAAATACTAACGTCTGTAATTGAATAAAAAATATTTTAAAGTATATGTATATAATACAGAGGGCACAAATTTACTTGAAATCTGAAATCATCATGAGTCTTATTCATTTATTTGCCATGATGTTTCATTGACTTTTTAACTGCAAACTTCTAGAATAGTCAAGATGCCCGAGCGGTCAATTGATTGATTGATTGATTAAATGATCGATTGATTGATTCAATGGGGTTTTACATCCCAGTCAAGAATATTTCCATTATATCTAGACATCACCAGTTATAGCTGAAGTGGCAGAATACTTACAATGCAGTGTGCTAAGGGGCATTGTGCAAGGTCCAAGGAGGATTCTTTAATGTGCCACACCTGCCAAGACACGGGACATCTGTTTTTAAGGTGTCTTCAGAACAACACCATGACTTTCATTCTTATAAGCAGAGTGCTTGGGGAAACAGCACTTGACATATCCAAACTCCAATTTGAAAATCAGTGGTCCCAATATCCGTTATCTTTTGTATAATGAACAGTTGTGTTTGGCTACTTTATCTTTAAATTGTATTGTTCATGTTCTTGGTTGTGTTGTCTGTTTTTTCATTAACTTGAATCATTTTGTGTTCACATGTGTGTTTGCTTTTGCCAAGTGAAGGTTTTAACCTTTCCTGAGCACCTTTAAGCTTACCTTAATTCCCTACTAAAAGTTCCCATGTATTAATATAATTTACCAGTTTTCAAATTTTTCACTTTGATTTTCCAGTTGTGATTTTGACATGGACTAGTATGTTTTAATTTGTGCAAATTTCCATAATCCGATTTTTAAGAATGCTAATAATTTATCATAAAAGGGTTCAAAATTCCCTGAGTGTGAGGTCCAGGACCTTTTGAATTTACATTGGTACTCAATATTTAAACTGAAAAAGTATGGTGGACCTGTTGTTTTTAATTACAAGGACCCAATTTTCAGATTATTCTCGGATAGTATAATTGCACATGGATATTGGACTTTCAAAACTCAATGAGGAACCTGCCAAAAAACCCCAAAAAGTTTTGGCCCAGGGATTACTAACAATACAGTCCGACCTGTCTATAAAGGACCCCAAGGGAACAAGTAAAGTGGCCCTTATGGGCAGGTGACCTTTATATACAGGTTCAAATAATATGAATAAAGAATAATTGTGATACAATTCTACTGGCCTTTATAAGCAGGTGGCCCTTATATAGAGGTGGCCTTTGAGGCAGGTTGGTCTGTACTTAACTTAAGCAAAAACTTATTTTCGGGCCTGGACCTTCAATTATCTTACTAAATTTTGAACCCCTGACATACCTTTATCTTCCAGCTTTAGAGGAACACTATCATCTTCATAACTGTCATCTTTATCTACAGCATCAGAAACATCTGCAAATAAATGAATACAATAAATCTCTACATATTTAAGCTACCCACCAAGTTTGGTTGAAACTGACCCAGTAGTTCATGAGTAGAAGTTGAAAATGTGAAAAGTTTTTGTGTAGTGCATGCAAGACTATGTGTTGGTGACTGCTCCCAGGTCACAGGGTGGTGTATGTGAAGTAGTAGATCCGGTCTACTACCACTGGCTAGCTATTTATAGCGAAAAGAAAGCCGAGTGTGTAAGTCTTTCCGCCAGTGTACAACCTCTACACCATCAAGACTTCTACTGTGCCTCCCCGTGGCAACACACGGATACTTGGCTTCTGCAACTTCAAGCTGAATAGTAGAGGATCTTGGAGCAGCAAGGACCCTAGAGATGCAGTGTGCAGGCCTACCGGCGCGTGTACACACCCTCGCACTCATCAACCTTGTCCCAGCTATGGGTTAATAGCCGGCCAGATAGGGCCGTTAGCCTAGCAAGGCAACTTATCTAGGAGAAGACAAACTCCAAACTCAAAATCTGGGTAAATTGGACTCGTCAGCTGTGGCAGGCAACTGAGATAAAGGATGGAAACCTTGAACACAAATTCCCTGGTCCTCCAGGTTGGGGGTTTTGCACAGGGTTAGCAGCCCAGTCATGGAAAAAAATCTACATTGCTACCGAATCCACATCAGCAGGCATGCAAGACCATGTTGACAATAAACAAACAACAATTGCAACTATGCATAGCTAACTTAAAAATATTACACAAATAGATTTATAGGTTTAGAAAGATGTCAAAATTAATGAGGAACATTTTGGGGAGGTTTGCTTTGCTGTTTAAAGAGTTATCATATGGTCGTATCACTTTTTTTCATATCATACCCCAAATTGGACAAGCACATACATATCACCCTGAAGAACTGGGTACGGTTGCACAAAGCTTGGTTAGTTTAATCAGTTGATTAGTCAAAATTTGAATTTCACATAATTTCAGATCCGTTGGGAAGTTAGAGTTGAAAATGTTGAAAGTAAATAGAATTCCATCAATTCTAACTATATGATTATAAAACTTTACGTTTTATAATGCTATTTTGATTCTTATTGCCTTTTTAGATTTTTGTTAATCATTGATTAAACTAATCAGACTTCGAACAACTGGGTCCTGAATTTTTTTATACATGTATTTAAACAATTAAATTCAGTGAATTAGGATCCCCTGCCAGCAGGTCCTTTTTGGTGATTACCAGTAGCGCTTATGTTCAAAGGGTAATTACTCCCAAGAAAATGAGCAAACCAACATGGGGTAACTTTATGCACATCTCCTATCAATGTTGATGCTTTGCACCGAATTTCATGAAATCGTGCTTCATGGTTTTGGAGAATTTGCACATACAAGAACTTTGGAGGGACAGATGGACAGAAAAACAGAAAAAATGATGAACAGATGGACAAAACTAAGATTTAATACCCCCCCCCCTCAATCTATGAAAGGCAGGGGATAAAAAGAAATAGTGTGAGAGAGAGAGAGAGAGAGAGAGAGAGAGAGAGCACATGAGGAGAAAAAGATTGAAGATTTAATGGCCAACCTTTTTTAATTTCCTCAGTCTGTTCAATACAATTATTTTTCACTTTTTCAATCCAAGAAACAGATAAACCTCTGGCAGTGTATTCATCTATAAACACATAACAATAAAATACATGTATACTTAAGTGAACCTTGATATTCTGGGTCCTAAATGACTTTTATTAGCCCTCTTGCTGCCAAATTAATTTTCAACGCAGCATTGGTAGTGCCAAATTGAAGTTCACAATGCAAAATGATATGATGTCAACGATAGATTCTGACGTCAGACGCGCTTGTAGTCATATGACATCATTAGTTAATTGTAGATTAAAATCTCAAAAGTCAACATTTTGCATTTTTGCTTACTTTTCAAAAGATTATGAGTATCTCTTGATATTTTAACCAAGAGTTGTCTATTCCATTGAAAGGACATATGTGTCCGTATGGCAGGCTGTCGGTAGAGTACACATATGTCCGTTTGGCAGCGAGAAGATTAAAAGACCTCTCAACACTGGTGCTGGCCTGGGGACATTGGCATCTGATTAACATGCTTTTATTTATCTTAAAGTTTAGTATTATGTGCATTACTATTGGTCAATTTCTGATTAGGGTACATGGTATAAAACAATTCACAATAATTTGAAATACGGTAGCAGCCAACATTGCCGTGTGATATTGCAATGTTCACTACTAGGCAAGAAAACTCATGGAAACTACTGTGGTCCTACTTTTATCTATAAATTCCTGCATTTGGATTTGGAGCATCCAAACATCCTGTCCTGAATAATTCTTTTTTTTTTTTTTGTTAGTATGATAAAGTAAATAGTGTCTTTGGATAAGAGAAATATAGAGAATTGTCTCCCCTTGGGAAGCCCTGGTCCAGGACCTATTGTCTTTGTTTTGGCAGGTCCCACAATAAGTTTTTAAAGTCCAATATCTATTTTAAATTATTTTGTCAGAGTTTAATAATCTGAAAATGGTGTCCTTACAATTAAAAATGCCAGGTCTATTAAATTTTTTCAGTTTGAATATCAAGGGTCCCAATGTAAAATCAACAGGTTCAGGACCTCAGACTGTGGGAATTATGAACCACTGCCTTCAGTTCAGGTATCAGACAGGGGTTCAAAATTATCTTGGTCCAAGGTGCGGGGCCTATAGATTTTACATTGGAACCCTTGATATTAAATCAGGAAAAGTCCAATGGATATGCAATTTCATACTAGAAAAGCGCGTGGCCTAGTGGTTAAGGCGTTGGACTCATGATTCGAAGGTCGTGGGTTTGATCCCTGGACCGGGCGATGTGTTGTGTCCTTGAGCAAGACACTTAATTTCATGTTGTTCCAGTTCACTCAGCTGAAAAATAAATGAGTACCAGCAAAATGCTGGGGGTTAACCCTGCAATGGACCGGCGTCCCATTCAGGGGAGAGTCTTGTACTTTCAGGCGCTTAACGCCACTGAAACCGGGATAAGCTCCAGCCTGATGGGCCTAATGGCTCGGGACAGACTTTAACTAACTTAACTTAACTTAACTAGAAAAATACTAATTTATATATTGCAAATAAACCTTTCAATCAGACTTTCAGAACTTTTATTTTGATATGACAAAGTACAGTCAAAAGGTCCTGGACCTTCCAAACAAAAAATATTTTTGAACCCCTGATCAGAGCTTAGAACCTAATGTGTTAGGACAAACTACATGATCTATAAGAATACCGTACCTTTACAAAATTTGTGGAATTTGTCTATCAAAAGTAAACGCTGTATGAATTCTAATCCAATTGATGAACCAGAGAAGCGATATGTTTCGTCTTTCAAATCAAGTGATATGAATAATGATTCCACTTCTTTCATTTCAAGTACCTGGCACTAAAATATAAAAATAAAAGCATATGATCATTATTGCTAGCAATACTGTACAGTGTTCAGTAGTGTTGGACAGATTAATCGATTTAATCAATATCTAATCGTTTGAGTGTCTGATCAGTGATAATTGATTCTAAAATCTAATAATCGATCAATTTCGATTACGGTATTTACTGAAGTTTGTTACGGTTCGTTTGAAGTTTGTGTGTTAAATAAGTATGAAATTGTAGCTGAAATAAGTGTACTTGGAAAAGAAAACTAACACAAATGTAAAGAAGAGTAAATGATCAGAAAAATAGAGGATATTTTAAGTCTTAACTGAGATACAAATTAATATCTTGCAGATATTATCAAGTCCAAAAATTAGAATTTAATCTAATTTTATTTTGTAATTTCTGCTTCAATTTATTAACCGATTATAATCTGAAAATCGATCCAAATCATCTTCCGATTAAAACCGATTAATCGAATGTGAAAATGCAACCGATTCCCATCACTAGTGTTCAGTCCAGGAAAGTATTTTGTGGGGTCATCTAGGCCAGGCCTTGGAAAGCAGGGACCTTGTTTTTAAAAGTTTAATACACAATAGAACATACATGTACTTGTGATTCATTGGATTTTTTTTTAAAAGATTTGT
The DNA here is from genome assembly GCA_021292105.1 of Anadara kagoshimensis. Taxonomy (NCBI): domain Eukaryota; kingdom Metazoa; phylum Mollusca; class Bivalvia; order Arcoida; family Arcidae; genus Anadara; species Anadara kagoshimensis. The sequence continues at coordinate 32,391,718 of CM037868.1, forward strand.
ATTATGTCAAAGAAAAACTAAAACTGTCTCTTAAGAGCCAATTAAATACCCCCGCCCCAACATTTAATGTTTTCCCAAGACCTTGACCTTTCTGATATGACCTTGATTCAAGGTCATGACACACCTCTGAACCATGAAGATTATCCATGTGAAGTTTTATGAAGTCCTCCAAAGCAGCTATGAGATATGGCCCGGTACATGATTTTTCTAGGTCGGACAGACAGACATGGTGATTCTTATTTACCCCTCTCAAACTAGTTTGTGAGGGTATAAATATAGATGAGAAAGACGTAGAACTGGATTTTTTCAAAACTTGAATATTAAGACAAAATGGATGGGCAAAAGTTGGACCACGGACAATATTTTTGTGGGACAAAATCATTCTTTAAGTGTCAATGGAGCTTGGCCCCTTCTAGATTGAACACTGAATATGCAGGGATTTTTCTGAACTTTTTGGGAAAAGGACCTTGGGATGAAATTGGGAAAATGCTCAACAAAAATGTAATTTTGGGGAAAATCACAACAACATATTAGAAATTCTAGACCACTAGAATACTGGTAATTGAACAAATTATATCGGTTTCACAGCAAAATAGCGCTGTCTCTTTTGTCAGCTCTATATAAATCATCTAGCAAATGGAAATTTTTACTACAAAATTGGGAAAAATGTATGTTTTTTTGCATTGGGAATGGGTCCCTTTACCGGACCCTGTGGATACCCAGAAAAATCCCTGATATGTGTCCCCTGCCAGTGAAAAGGTGAGATGTTAAAAAATTGAACATGTACACAAATAATGTTCAATATTAGCTATGCAAGTATATACATTACATAAGGCCAACTGTTCATTAGTGATGAAAAGATTATGATCAACAAGTGAAAAATCATTGTTAAAGGCAAAACTATTTGGATCATTGATATAAAGTTGCCCATTTTGATTATCGGCAAACAATGTACGCTGCCAAAAAAAAGTGCTCCAATTGTAGAAGGAAATACAGATCAACACCAAAAAACTCTGCAACGTTGTGAGTTATATATTGTTCTGTATGTAAATACAGTCCAACCTGTCTTACAGGTCACCTCTATATAAAGGCCACCTGCATTTAAAGGCCAGTAGGATTATATCCAAATTGTACTTTATTCATATTATTTCTACCTGTATAAAAAGGCCACCTGCCCATAAAGACTACATTTACTGGTTCTCTTGGGTGGACATTATAGACAGGTTTGACTGTACACTCTATGATAGAAGAAAAATATGCTAAAATATCAACTTTCAATAAATCATCCTTTAATTGCTATTTTGTCCACTGATAATTTTTTTTAAATTCTTTGACAATTCCCTGACCTTGAAAAAAAATAAAAGCTGATTTACAGTGATGTGCGAGAACAATAAATTACATACGATTCTCTTTGCTTCTTTGATTAGTGTAACCGTGGAAACATCATTTTCATTTTCCGTTAAATCCTCCATATCGTTGATTGTTTATGTGGTTAAGATCATTACTTCAATTTCAACTGAAAAAAATAAAGAGATATTGTCTAAGTATGTCTCTGTATGCAAAATTGCCCTGGATAAACTTTTCTTGCACCCCAGATAGAAAATTCATAAAAAGACAGGTGCAAGATATCTCCATCTTGTACCCCCCTGTGCAAGATAGCCTACACACCGTTTTTCCCGCAAAATTTTATCAACAAAATCAGAGGTGTATCGAAGGTTGAAATTGATTTTAAATTGAAAAATTTTACTTTTTGATGCAAGCAATAGAATCAATCACTACTTGTAGTGCCAGATAAGGAAATCTCAACCCTCAATCTAATATATTTCGTCCAGAACCAAATATATTAGAACTTGGGTTGAGATTTTCCTATCTAGCACCACAAGTTGTGATAGATTCTATTAGTCTTCCCATTGTTTCATGTTCCTTTCAATCTGATTTCGCAGGTGCAACTAGCTAAACAATAATGCTTACCCTTCCAGAGCACTGGCCTCATTTCTCTGGTGGAAATTCTTGCTTATTAGCCAGTTTTCTGTGTGTGTGTGTGGTTTTTTTTAATTTTTTTTTTTTTTAATTTGAACATGGACTTGTATGTTTTTTCATTTTCCCCTACCATAATAAACAGAATACAAAAAAAAATCATTTTAATTTGGTCTTGGAAAGGACCCTATTTTGAACCTACCCGAGATGCTGAAGGTTTTCAAAAACATTTCAAAAATTCTACATATGCATCTAATCATTCTAATGGGACAGGTTATTCAATGATTGAATTATTGAAGGAGGTTTTATGTCCTAGTTAAGAATATTTCACTCATATTGAGACATCCCTTGTTATAGGTGAAGTGGCACAATCTTTTGCAATGCATTCAGGGCAATGTGCCGGAAAGGTTCTTGGAACATGTCATGCCTGTCCGACAAGGGACATTGTTTTTTAAGGTCTCTACCAATGGATCCCATGACTTTTAATTTTAAATGACAAATTCTTTTCGAAAGATAAGTCACTGCCTAACAGTCTTGGTCACACTCAGAAGGGTACCATCTTCTGTTTCAGCATGTAAATGGGGACAGAGACCCCTGGTCTGTAATGAATGTGATACTTGGTACCATTTGGAGTGTATGGGCATGACTAGCTCAATGTACAACCAGCTGGGCTCAACTTCAATATCTTGGTATTGTACATCATGCTATCAACCAAATCACAATTAATACAACTGTTTATGAAACATATGTATCTCTCTCTAACAGCTACTCTGAAATATCCAACTTGTATCATTCTGATAATGAAAGTTCGTTTTGGAGTCTTAAAGCTATATCTTCGCCCATACAAAACACTTGAGCTGAATTTTTCATACATCAACTCCATATCAGAGGAACTGAAAAAATGGTTGAAATCATATAAATATTCTGTGTTTACTGTGGGATTATTTTATAGAGATTTAAAAAGTTTTCGATTTGAGGCTGCCTTTACCTGAGATCACCTTCCATTTAAGTACATGTGTTCATTTTCTCCTTTTGGTCACACAAACTGCTGTGAGCTGGTGAGTCTACACACAGTTAATCACAGATGTTTGCGGAAGTATACATCGCAACCTAATTTCTATGTAGAAAACGATCGATCCCGGATTATCTTTAATAGCTAGACTACATGTAGCTTTGTGATAAATAAACAAATAAATATATATATAAATAAATAGATAAAATGTATCAAAATCAAATAAATAAACAAATAAATAAATAAATAAATAAATACAATGTATCAAAATCAAGTTCAAAAATCAAGAATTTTAATTCCACATCATCAACTGCTATACACGGGAGCTTGTAGTTCATGGTGCTGGTAACCACTGCGATGGGCCGATTGGTAGAGTGCTCGCTCCGTCACGCAGGAGGCCGTTGGTTCAATACCCGGCCGGGTCTGACCCAAGACTTGAACGTGGGTAGTGACTGACTTGCGTTCGCCAAGCACTCGGCATTACGAAATGTCATGGTTCTTTCGGATGGGAACTAAAAATAAATGAAGATTTTTCGGGTAATAAAGATAACGTGTCGCTCTGAGGAAACATTAAACTGGGGCCTGTTGTCCATTTGTAAAGAAGTGCAATGGGAAGTTGCAATTCAAATTCATTTGGACAAACCAATAGTATATAAAATTTACATAACTAGAATACGACTATCTTCACATAACTTATCAAAAGAAACCGGAAGGTATGATAAAATTGACAGAGACCTTAGAGTGTGTGTAATGTAAAGCGGACGTCATTGAAGACAAATATCATTTCATCTTAGTGTGTGCATTTTACAAAACATTGCGAATAAAGTACATAAAAAAATACTTTTACAAACATCCATCTGTATACAAACACATCCAGTTATATATATAATTACTTCAAACTAAAAATATCATATATAACATATACTGGCCAGGTATTGTTACTTCTGTAGAAATCCGTGTACACACGGCGTGAATGCCTCATAGCCAATCGTGATTATAATATGAATAACTTATGTGAATAAAGCTGTGTGATACATTTAAAAATACCACAAAGAGTTTTTTATTATTATTATTATGCTTTAATTATCATCTGGCCTGCAATTTCAGGAAACCATTCCATTTTGTTATCATCGGAATTTTCTCCCATTATTTGAAACTTCAGTGAATATTTCAAATTTAACAATATCGATAGAAAACTTGATTTTTTAACGCTTATCTTTTAGAATAACCAAATTAAAGGCAGTATTCTATTCAAAAAGTGTCGCCTGCATTCAATTCTTGAATAGTTCTTTTCTTAAGTAGTATTTTGTAATGAAATCTTAGACATCATGGCCATTGGGAATTATTTTTACTGTTGATAAAATTCAGAAGGCATTAAGTCATTACAACAACTATAATAATAATAAAAATAAATAAATAAATAAATAAATAAATAATAAATAAATAAATAAATAAATAAAAACGGAACGTCTATGTCTAGAAAGACCACCAGAGAAACCATCCGATGAGATACAATGTATGTCCAAGTTGGATTTTGATGAGTACAATCACGGAAGTCATTGAAAGTAACCTTTATCTGTTTATCAGTTTATGGGCAGGTGGCTATAATGCCCAGTCTCAGACAACAATAGCTATATTGCTGTGGAGGATTTAAGGGGAGGGTTGCGGGGGTTGCAACCCCCCCTCCCTTTGAAAAAATTTAAAAGAGAGAGAGAGAGAGAGAGAGAGAGAGAGAGAGAGAGAGAGAGCTATTGACCGATGTGACCCCCATATGTTAATGTAACAATCCATTTCTGTATACGTGTTGTTCCGGATCGCGTTTACTAGAGTACCCCATGTCATGGAAACTCGCGCCTTCGGCGCTCGCACCTAGCATTGATATACTAGTAATGCTCAACCCCACAGTGTGGGAACGGAAGTTGAGTCAAACTGTACAGTTGTCGGTAGCTCTGTTTATCGAAGCGAGGAATGAAAACAGTGGAGTCAAACGTAAGTAAAAATATGTAAAATTATTGTTGTTATGAAGTGTTGTGAGATTTTTCATAGGTACATGGATATCACTATGTTAATGCAATTTTTAATTATCCAACACATTTTGTGAAAAATCAAGCCTAAAACTTTTATTCGTTTGTTGAACATGATAGATCACAGCGGAATTTTCATGAATCCACGATTCATTCTCAATTTTCTCTATATTACTATTCTATTTAATACCATTCTGAAGACAGTTTGCAAGCTATGAATGTTAAAAACAACTTGTGGCTTATTACAGTACTTAGAAGTTTGGAGAAAACTTCAAAACACGATTTTATTGGACTGTGTGGTTTTCTGTTTACTGTACAGGTAGCTCACATTTTATGAAATTGTACTGTACAGGTAGCTCGCAACTGGCATTCAAATTCAAAGTATAGAAAGTATAAGGAACGCTTTCATTTAATAGAAATGCATGTATCCATGTATCACGATTAATTTAAAAAAAAACAAGGTTTGATTTTTTGTATTTGGGTTTCAGGGGTATAAACGTAGGGTTGCTATCTAAAATGCGTGTATTAGGCGTGACATTCATATTCTAAGGTCATCAACGATCTAAAATACATCAAGTCATAAAAAGGACATGGTCAGACAATACTGTTCTATGTAAATTAAGGCTAATATTGTTTATTATGAACAATATACAACTGAATACTATTATGTCTCTAAAATAGTAAAAGGATATAGATATAATCATAGAATGTGAAGAATCACGCCTGGGTAACGCAGTTTTAGAAGGCTCTATGGCATAAATTGTCTAAATATCATAAAGCCTCAAATTTGTTTAAAACAAAATAAACAACGTTTACGTTCTAGACTGTTCATTTGGTCATTGATTGGTAAATATCGTTCAGCTTTCATACCTAAACCGGTTTTTCCGCGATGGAACTCATGGTATTTTACATCTTTCATAATGATGCAACACAGAAAAGGCCATTGTAACTTAATTCTCATGGTCCAGTGATTTTCTTTGATCATATAAAGTTTAACAAGACAATTTTGCTGAAACTTGATTTGTAAGTACAACTTTTAGATGCTTTATGTATTTCAACACAAAGCAATTCATTGTGACAAATTTTTATGACTCAGTGACTTTTAGATGATTTTTAAAGTAATAAAACAATTCTTATTAAACCTGATTTTAGGTACAATTTGGGATGCTTTACATATGACAACACAAAGTTGGTCTTTGTGACCTAGTTTTTCATGGTCATGTGATTTTGTTAGATAGCTTTTATAGTAGTTTGATGATTTTGATCAACATTGATCGCATATCAAGTCAAAGAAATTTATAAAGTTGCAGAGGATGAATGTCAAAGTCTTCTACATGTAACAATAATGTTATCAATTAAAGTTATTTATGTTGCCTTTTGCATTTTCCTGAAGGTTGTAGTAAATAGTAAAACATTTAACACGTCTGGTTATTAATGTGCAAATGAAAAAGGTCATAATTATATAGCATCTGTGCAGAAAAATAACAATTTCCGGAAGTTGTTACACTTTCATCTTCATTCAAATGCATCCATCATTGCAACTATTAACACTATCAATTATTTTCTAATGTAAACGTTTGCCACCATTGAGGGTGGTGACTTACCCAGCGATTGAGCCCTGCTCAAACGCAATGTCTTGTTCCAAAATAGTTTTATATATGAAAATATTAAGGAATTTTTTTCTCTGCTGAAACCTGTTAATCCCTTAATGATCGGGTCCAGAACATATACCTCAGTTGATTCGTTTGGTATAAGAATTGTGTTGTCTTTCTCGTATTCCCTTGGGATGATGTGGAAATTTTTTAATTCGAATATCTCCTTGATTGAGGTCTGTTTTATTAAATTTCAGTTCCAAATCCTTGTGAAATATTATACAATGGTCGACAACCTCAGAAAAATTAATTTTGCTTTACTTTTGCAGTATAAACAATGGAATCGTTTCGGTGTTCTTTTAACATTTGAAAATTAAGAAAATCCATCGATAGACATGGAAGATATGGAGAGGACACGATATTGAGACAGACAACCAGACGGATGCACGAACGGGCGAATAGACTGACGGACAGACAGGGTGATTTCTATATACCCCTGAACTTCGTTTGCGGGGGGGGGGGGGTATAATAATGCATTAAACCTTGAATTATTTTGTTTTAATTTTAAGCTACCTGTACAGAAAAATTACAGATATTTAGAGCTACCTGTACAGTATTTTTCGAGCTACCTGTACAGTAAACAATCTCCAAGGTGCGAAGAAAAATCTTATTTATAACAATAACCATTTAAAGGAGGGTGATGTCATCTTAATATATGTGTAACTTTATATTAAAAGTTGTCTTAAGTATTGTTTGTTACACTAGAAAATCCATCACGCTAGAGAATTTACGCATTTTTCACTACAAGTCGATGTATTTTATCCAACTGTCTCGTGTTCAAGTGTTATTATTGTCGAGTGTATAAAGATATAAATGACAACGAATTCTTAAAATGGTAAATAATTTTCATCGTCAAATTTCTCCATTTAAATTTCTATCCAGATCTTGCATTATGTGCTTAATACAAGTTAAAAAGTACCCACCAACCGTTTCAGACATATTGTTTTTATTTCTTCTCTCGCTTCGATGAACAGAGCTACCGAAAACTGTACAGTTTGACTCAACTTCCGTTCCCACACTGTGAACCCCCCTTTCAAAAAATCCTGTATCCGTCCCTGTATTGGGTTAAAATTTTACTGGCTGTTAATATATAGAGGTGGTCTAAAGGCAGGTTCGAATGTAATGTACATTTTAGAAGATGCCACTTATCAGCTGCTTGTTATAATTCTATGCATTTATTATTTTACCTCAAATTATTTCTTATAATTTTTTCTCATTGTGATGACGTAAGTCTACTGTTTATTATCAACTAAAAAATGTATATTTCAGGACATCGCACACAAATTCAACGTTGTTAACCCCTTTATGAACCCCCAAGTTTCAAAGTGAAAGAAGGCATGGCGCAGGCGCAAACGGAACTGGCGGTATGTTTGGATTCTGTCATGGCGGATGACATCTCGTCAGATATCAATGCATTTTGGTCTAAAATAGGTTTGTAAATTTTGTAATTGTCACAAAATGGCGGGCTTCTTAATTGCAGGATATAAATACAGCATTTACCTAGTATTGTTTTTGCAGTAGTCTGTTTAATGCCATTTTAATTATCGGCGGAAACGATAACATGGACCTTTCTCGTGTCTGAACATGTTTTTCTTACTTTGCCCAGTTTCAATCGTTTGTGGTTGTAGGCGTCCTCTGTAGCAGCCACTAGTAGTCTACTCTTTTTCGACCTCTCAGTAGGTGTCTTTAGCTTGCATTGAGACACGGAAACTGGGTTCTGAGTCTCATCAAAAAGACTACGTTAGTATCGAACTTTTCACAGCTCTAGTATGGACAGGAGATGAAAATCACCTCGGAACATTTCCAAGTCCGGATTGAGGTTTTAATCCACAACCCTTGACTTTGGAAGCCAGTGACAGTACCACTCTGCCATGTCCACCCATCAGGTCTGGGATCAGCCCGAAACGGGGGATCTCCCGATCGGGGGACATTCAAAGGGAGGTAATTCTCCCGGATGTTAAACGCGAGTACACAGGAGAGTTCCACTGATCGCGAGTAATACTACCTTATGTAAACTTCCAGTAGATTATGCATATAAACTAGTGGTTGTCAATAAAGCTAACTGTTGTTTTTTATCCGAATTATCTGGCTTTATTTTACAGATTTTAACTTTTACCCCCCCCCCCCCCCCCCTATAATTAAACTTAAAAACCAATTCTTGTGGTTGCAAATGAACTGTTACAAACGTTTTTGTGCCTTTTTTAAAATTTATATAAAATCGGTTATGCCAATTGATTTTTTTTTTATTAAATACACTAATGTGAATAGAGTAACACAATCAGAAGCCCTCGGCCAACTAAAAATTAAAGCAATAGGTTCCTATTGTGTAACAATTACATAATAATAATAATAATAATAATAATAATAATTATGATAATAATAAAAATATTAATAAATTTTATTATAGTCTCATCATGATATATACAACATATAGAACATTATTAGCACACATAAAATATAAATATGTCACTCTTAAAAGAGTTATACGCGACTGTAATTATAGAAACTTTAAAACAAAAAACCTTATTAAAAACATGTCATGTACATGTAATTACAGGTGTGAGATGGTTTAGATGGGTTTAGCTTGGAGTGTCTCTGTTGTGTTTCCTAGGTCTACTTTCGTTGATGGCTTCTATGCGAAAGTTTTTTTTGACAACTGGCCAGCTGTTAAAACGTTTTAATAATATTTTGTTGTAATATAATTTTGTTATATGTGTACCGCCATTGTATATAGATATATATTGTATAGTTTAACCTCTAATAACACCTCCGTGGTACAGAGTGTAATAAAGAATCTTGAATCTTAAAACAACTACTCAGTTCGGAGTCATTATAAAGCATTTTGATGCGATAATTAAACCTGATTAACTTCCACTATTCTGTTGTTTCGTTATTGTTTGTGCTTACTGCAATTCTTTCAGTTCTTGATTTTTTAGATGGGCTAGCCATATTTTGTACATCATTCTCCAAATTTAAACATGTTTAAAAGTTCGTCCTATCATTTTGTAATATTTACGATAATTAACTTTGATTGTACCTCCCATCACACATCTGTACAAGGTAAAACAACAATCCTTTCAGTAATTCTGTACCCGTAACTACGGTGTAATTTTATCTGTAGTTTTTCAACCCGAAGTACGTTTTTGAGAGTCTATAACTTTCGTTCCGCACGATAAATTTTTTTTCTGCACGACAGATCGTTAGAAAAATATGTTTACTATTACTCCTCAAAATTTCAAGCCCCCGAACGTAGAAATGAAACCCCGCGGCCGTTTTTAAGAAAGGTATATCATTTTAGGTCGATTTTCAGCCCGTTTCTATGCAAACAAATGTAATGCGCATGCGCGATGTTATAGTCACAGAAACGCTTAGACGCTTTATCCCCCGAACGGGCGATTTCAATTTATCCCCCGTTTCGGGCTGATCCCAGACCTGCCCATGTTGCTAGACACAGTGACACGATAGCAATTTACGTTTACTGTAAAAACTCTACACAGTTGTAAAAGATGTCAACTTCAAAGTAATAATTAATATATTGTATTGCCCAAAAATATCAACTTCTGTTTCAGCAGAGGCTCAGATTATCTTGCACAGTCCAAGTGTTGCCGGACCATAGGCGACTTTACACATCATGATTACTTTGTGACAATGAATAATTCAAAACCTTCATAGAAAATCAAATAAATTTAAACTAATTACAGCATTTATGTTTTAGCCTTTTAGCCTACTTATTTGTAACAGGAAGGAGAAAAATGCAGGGTTGGACCAGGGATCTAACCTTGGACCTCCCACATTTTAGCCCAATACTCTACAAACTGAGCTATTCAGACGGCTGCATTCCTCTCTTGTATTGTTTGATTTTCCCACAGTCTTATGTAGGAAATGAAACCTGAATTCACTAGGATGGAATTTATATGGCATCCAATAGACCAGTCCACCACTTCCAAAGGCCACCAAATTGTATCAGGAAGGAGAAAAATGCAGGGTTGGACGGGGTATTGAACCCAGGACCTCACACATATAGGCGAGTGCTCTACCAACTGACCTATCATACTCAAAGTTTAGATTTATTGATGATTAAACCATTTCAGTCTACATATTTATTTTCTGATGCTCGCACCTGAAAATTTTCAAATTTATTTTTTGGAACCTTAGATAATGTGTTGTAAATTTGATAATTTAATTTTACATTCTTTGGTACATTTCAGATATGGATTCTGAAGACAGTGATAGCTTTATTCCAGGTAAGATTTTTATTTTACTCTAGATAAGTTCCACTTATAAAAAGTAATTGTGAATATTCATTTTAGGAGTTGAGTTGAGTGATGGTGTTTGACGTCCTAGTCAAGAGTATTTAACTTATATCAAGACGTCGCCAGCTATAGGCGAAAGTGCAGAAATTTTGCCTGTGCGTTGTGCTGATGGCATAATATAGCAGGGTTCTTTAGTGTGCCAAGCCTACCGTGACACGGGACCTCGTTTCTTTTAAGTTCCCATCCGAGAGAACCGTGACTTTCATTTCATACTGCCAAGTGCTTGGCGAAAGAACAGTCACTACCCACTTTTAAGTCTTGGGTCAGACTCTGCCGGGGTTCGAACCCACAACCTCCCACTTACAGAGCGAACACTCCACCAACTGAGCTACCGCAGTGGTTGAATATTCATTTTAGGGACTTTGCTCCAGTCACCAGAAAGTGGTGGGACTGTGAACCCCGTTACCAGAAAGTGGTGGGACTGTGAACCCTAATATCAGTTTCTATAAAGATAAATCACTACAGTATCTCATTTGATAGAGGGGTCTGACCAAGATTTGAAAACAGGTTGGGACTGTTCTTTCTCTAGGCTCTCGACATTTAGAAATGAAGGTCATGGGGTCCTTCGGAAGAGACCTTAAAAACCAATGTTCTGTGTCATGGCAGGCATAGAGGTAAAACACCATGTAATCAATCAATCAATCAATCAATCAAGCAAGCAAGCGACCATGGCATTTACATTATATACTTGTATGTACATATGTATATTTTTTAAAGCATCAGCCATGCTGAATGCTTTATAGCGATCGTTGGATTTTTTCGTATTTAGCGCCGCTCTCATTTCACCTTGACAGCCAATCAAATCCTTCGTTTCGACTGAAATTACGGGAATTTCCATATACGGTATCCCAGGTATGTATAAACTCTAATCTGAGTGATTGGGTCTCCCGGAAAGTTACGAAAACAATGTTTTCATCATGTACACATGTGCCGATCTGAAATGTATTCATACGTGTATTAGTCCGTAATTGTTTTTGCTGGATATATATTTTAATTCTTCACTTTTGTATAAAAACCATAAAAATCCATTAAGTATACGCCCCTCGGAAAGCCCAACAAAAATGACGATCTTGTCAGTTCGCGCCGACGTTCTTCTTTTTGACCTACAGTGATGTACATGTGATTGTTTTACAGTCGCCGCCATATTGATTTTTTTTTAATTTACGCAAAGTGACATCAGAGACATATAAAACCCAGAGTTTTATATGTCTCTGGTGACATAGATAAATAAACACAAAGTATGCTCATTAAACAGTTTTTAAGTTAAATAACTCCAAACATGGATCACATTTGATGATAAATTATATATTTTTTTTAAAAATTGATTGTCAATAATATTTCATGTTTGGGATATCCCGACCTGGTTCATTAATATTCATCATAACGTCACGAGGATTTTCCCGCTTTCATTGGGTATTAAAGTTCATTCCTGTCAGTTTGCCGGTAGCGAAATTATGCATAACAAAAACATGAAAAAGGTAGAAATCAAAGATTATTCCCAAAAATGTGATACGAAACTGAAAGAAGAAGTTTATTTACAAGTTATTGGCTATGTTGATAAATCGTTTGTGACTCGTGAAGTTGTGTAGGATATCGATACCGTAGTTCGTATGCAAATTAGCCATGTGTTTGGGGGCATGGCATTTGACACCCGATGCCCCGCTTAAATGTATTCACATAGCGTAGTGACTGACCTTTTTAGTCCAGTACACCCTTGCCCCTTTTAAAATGATCATGACACCCTGTCCTTTTCAGTTATCAGTTTAATATAAAAACGACATGCTTTATTCTCGAATCTCTGCTACATACTTCCGATCTTCCGCACACACTCCACTTCTCACCATATGTCTCTGAAGACAGACAATGTCATCATCAATGTTAATTTAAATACCCTTTCCAGTTGTTTATTTTGAAACAACAAAATAAATCGCAAGAAGGAACAACTTGAAACCAAAATCTAAACAAAACTGAAAAAAACGATGTTTTAAAATGTTCAGATAAAATTTATTTACCTTGTTACAAGTCCTTATTAGATCGTTTTACAGTGGATATCCGATTAAAGTTGTTGTCAGTAGTTTAATCCATGGTTTTTACAACCTTTAATTTCCTTTAATGAAGCCATATTACTTTATTTCACATAAAATGTGGCCACTGGACATGGAGGAAAACTGAAACAAAACAGTTATTGTGCTTTCTTAAGTTCTTCCGATTTCTAGAGCACCGTTGGTGAAGTAGAACAGATACTAAGGGCGGGGAAAATATGGTACCAATCTTGTGAACTCAACTCCTCTTACAGTTTTCAACCAAAACCTTGAAACTTCACAGAATGTTTCTATATATATTGAGGATGTGCACCTGACTTTTTGGAAATATTTCAAGATTTTCCCCCATTTTTCAAGACTTTGAAACTTAGTCACTTTTTAGCAAGTATTTGAATGGGGGTACCTACTTTGTGAACTCAACTCCTCTTACAGATTTCAACCAAAAACCTTGAAACTTCACAGAATGTTAATATATATATTGAGGATGTGACCTGACTTTATGGAAATATTTCAAGATTTTTTTCCCCATTTTTCCAGACTTTAAAACTTAGTCACGTTTTAGTAAGTATTTGAATGGGGGTACCTACTTTGTGAACTCAACTCCTCTTACAGTTTTCAACCAAAAGCCTTGAAACTTCACAGAATGTTTATATATATATTGAAGATGTGCACCTGACTTTATGGAAATATTTCAAGATTTTATCTCCATTTTTCCAGACTTTGAAACTTAGTCACTTTTTAGCAAGTATTAGAATGGGGGTACCTACTTTGTGAACTCAACTCCTCTTACAGTTTCTCTTAAATTCAAAGTAATTTTATTGTAACATTTTAGTTGTCTAAATAATAATCAATTAATTTTCAATTAATCCTATTCAGAAATATTTCCCCCTTTTGTACTCAATTCTTGTCAACGAACTTTTTTTGAAAGAGACAGTTGCCTGGACAACTTCTGTAATTGGGAGGTACAGATTATTAGCTTATTGTGTCAGGATGGTTTATACCAATTCAGGCTTTTGAAGCTCACTTGGACAATTTATATATATTCAACAATAATTTTAAATACATTTAAATTATTTCTAAAACAAAGGTTTTATTTTTATTTTTTTTTTTTTTTCAAATTAATTGTGAATTCAATGAATAAAATTAATGACTTCAACAATGGTTAATCTGTCAGTTGCAAGTCAAGGGAAATAGCTGGTCATGGTGAAAGTTTTTTTTGTGATGATGACACTATGGCGATGATGATGTGGCATGATGATCTGGTGAAGATGATGACAATAATAATGATGATGATGACATTCAGTTCTGCTGCTGCCGATGATGATGATGATGTCACCATGATGATGATGATATGACATGAGGAGATATAATGATGATGATAATGATGATGATGATGATGATGATGATGATGTCACCATGATGATGATGTGACACGAGGAGATATAATAATGATGTTGATGATGGTGATGACATGAGTTCTGTTGATGCCGATGATGATAATGATTATCGTGATGAAGAAGATGATAGTGATGGTGGTGATGAAAATAAGCTCTGCTGCTATGAGTGATGATGGTGATGATGACGATGTGACTTGATGAACTATGATGATGATTATGATGGTGACATGAGTTCTGTTGCTACCGATGATGATGATGGTGGCAATGATGACATTCAGTACTGCTGAGCACTGCCCATAGTATGATGATGATGATGATGATGATGATGATGATGATGATGATGATGATGATGATGATGAAGATGATGATGATGATGATGGTGGCAATGATGACATTCAGTACTGCTGAGCACTGCCCATAGTATGATGATGATGATGATGATTATGATGAAGATGGTGGTGATGATGATGATGGTGGTGGTGATGACATTCAGTTCTGCTGCTGTCGATGATAATAATAATTCACGATGATGATGATGATAACAAAGCCAATGTGTTCATGCTGATGATGTGACATGATGATGAATTCAGTACTGCTGCTGCTGATAATGATGATGATTATGTGACACGAAGAGCTATGATGATGAAGTGACCATATTAATGATGTCACTGAAAATGATTAA
This sequence comes from Anadara kagoshimensis, assembly GCA_021292105.1. Taxonomy (NCBI): domain Eukaryota; kingdom Metazoa; phylum Mollusca; class Bivalvia; order Arcoida; family Arcidae; genus Anadara; species Anadara kagoshimensis. Next base: position 32,406,817 of record CM037868.1, read on the forward strand.
TACAATGGTGGTGGTGATTGTCATGGCATGGGTTCTACTGCTGCTGCTAATGACGACGATGATGATGATGATGATGATATCTTCATGTTGATGATCAAAATGTGATATGAGGAGTGATAATGATGATGATGGTGGTGATTATAGATCCAGTTTGGGTTTTCTTCCAGTCAACTGCGTTTTAGTGGAGTTATGCCCCTTTTACTTTGTGAATTTTATCAAAATGATGGTTTCTCTGGACTTTTTTCCGTTACGCTTGAGATATTTCACTCAGATTTGGGGTCGGGTCTTTAGTAGCCTCTCTTGGTTTTTGAAAAATTGAAAATTTATTTTTATGCGAATTACTTAGTTTACTCAATTGATAAACATTGCGTGTCATGTCCATTTTGACCATTGTAACATATTTATACGTTAGAACCTAACAACTTGCATAAAAAGCAGACTTGTTGTTAGAAGCTTCCCGATCACAGCATCTATTATTTGCATGATTTTCATTTGTTACTGATTCATTAGACAAATCTCAGTTTCAAGTGCACATTTTTTTTTATCAAATTGCTCAGTTTAGCTGATGCTTCAGTACCTTCAGTACTTTGATTGTATTTTTTGTTGCCATGACAACATGGAATTAAATATACACATGATTACATTGTTTTATTTTCTTTATATTTGTAGGTGTTAGTCATGCTGGTAACCGGCGGCCAATCAGAATGAAGGGAAAGAAAACAAAAGAGATAAAAGCTAAGATCCCTGTCAAACCGTCGTTAATGGTTGAGGATCTGACCCCTAGCTCAAGTAGCACCATGCAAGAGGTACGCTGAACATACATTTATCTCCCAATTGTTCTTTATTCATATTATTTGAACCTGTCTATAAAGGCCATCCAAGGGAACCAGTAAAAGTGGTCTTTATGGACAGGTGGCCTTTATATACAGGTTCAAATAATATGAATAAAGAACAATTGGGAGACGGTTCTACTGGCCTTTATTAGCAGGTGGCCCTTATATAGAGGTGGCCTTTAAGGCAGGTTTGACTGTATATGGTTTTCCATTATACATTTTGTCCCTGGGTTTCCAATCCCACTGGGACAGGTCCTTATGTAATAAAGTTTGTCTATGGTTTTAGCAAAATGTTTGCATGGAAATTACTGTTTCCTGCATTCTGCTGGGTATAAAACACTTATTCACCCACCCACCTACCCCCTAAAGCCAAATATTCAAGTTAATGACCCAGACCCTGAAACAAATAGCCATTCAGGTAGTTAATTTCTGTTACATTCCCATTGTTTAATTTAGAATTTTTCAGAGGGGTGGGGGTACCATTTTCAAAAAGTTTCCTTATAAAACACCATAGCATCATTATTTTCGCATTCATATAACGTTAGAAAATATGTCCCACAAAGGCCTTACAACAAGGGTCAAATAGCAAAATAAGGGATCATTGGCCCCATGGCCCCTTCCAGAGTGAACATTGCATTTATAGCTTAATCTGATTGCAGTCAGTTTTACATCATAGTCAAGAATATTTCACTTATATCAAGATGTCACCAGCTATAGTTGAAGTGGCAGAAATAACACAGGACAATGTGCAGGAGGGTTCCAGACACTTGGCATCAGTTCTTAGAGTCTCGCCCTAAGAATCCATGATTTTCATTTCTAAATACTGAGTGCTTGGTTCAAAAGAATGGTGCCTATTTGTTTAATTAGGTTCAAACCCTGATCTCCCACATACAGAGCAAGCACTCTATTTGAACCAAGACTTAAAATACAGTATAACCTCGATTCATCGCCACCATTTGTTTAGTCAAATTTTGGCATTATAAAGGGGTTAAGCAATAAATTGAGGGAAACCCTTAAAGAAAAACATAAGCAAAATGGATTTTGGGACTTCAAAATAGTGTGGTGATAAGCGAGGTGACAAAGTTATCAAGGGGCATTATAACGAGGTTTTACTGTACTGTGGCGATAAGCCAAGTGGCAAAGTTATCAAGGGGCATTATAACAAGGGTTTACTGTAATGGGAATGATTCAAATACTAGATAGCAAGTAAACCTGAACAATTAATTGTATCTCTCTGAATATCATTTAAACCACCCAGTATCTCTATTTTAAGCTTTGTGAAAGTTTAGAAGATATAGGAAGGAGGTCCAGACAAAGTGGAGGAAAGATTTCTTTAAAAGACCTTTGTGCTGAAGATAAGAAAAGAGTGGCAAACTTAATAAAGGAACTTGCTCGGTAAGAATAAATGCAAATATATATTGCCAGACCAGGATTCAAAATTTTGTTTTGTAGTGGAAGGTCTGGGACTTTTTATCCCCTGCCTTTAGAAGGAGTGAGTGAGGAATGGTGTTTAACGTTCCAGTCAAGAATATTTCACTTATATCGAGACATCACCAGCTATAGGCGAAGGTGCATAAATTTTGCCGTGCGTTGCGCTGATGGCATTTTACAGCAGGGATCTTTATCGTGCCAAGCCTACCAAGACACGGGACATAACTCCTAAGAAAATAAGCAAATCAACTTGGGTCAACAATATGCGCATCTCCTATCTATGTTGATACTTTGCACCAAGTTTCATGCAAAAGTACTTCATAGTTTTGGAACATTAGCCCAGACAATAATTTCGGATGGATGGAAACTTGAATTACATATCCCCCTCTTCTCCTAAAGGGTTGGTAGAGTGCTCGCTCCGTAAGTGGGAGGTCGTGGGTTCGAACCCCGACCACATCTGACCCAAGATTTAAAAGTGGGTTGTGACTGTTCTTTCGCCAAGCACTCGGCATTACGAAATGAAAGTCATGGTTCTTTCGGATGGGAACTTAAACAAGGTCCCGTGTCACGGTGGGCTTGGCACGCTAAAGAACCCTGTTGTATAATGCCATCAGCATAACGCACATGCAAAATTTCTGCACCTTCGCCTACAGCTGGCGACGTCTCGATATAAGTGAAATAATCTTGACTGAGACGTTAAACACCATTACTCAACTCAACTCTGATTGGTCATGTCGATACATGATCAATCTAATTCGCTAATAGTCTTGAATTGCCCAGAGAAAATTGTCTCATTATGTCCAACTCTCAAAATGACCTAGGTCATGTGTCAATAGTGTATTCTTATTTCATTAACGAGAAATGGTCAGACAATAACTTTGGTTTGACAATCGAATGAGCAAGTGATCGGTTATTAAAATCCATTTCACTTTACAAGTGCAGAGGAAGAATAATCTAAAATGGGTCTTGGTAAAAAATGGCAAGTCCATTGGACTTTTACAGTTTAAATATCAAGGGTCCCAATGTAAAATCAGAAGGTCCCAGACCTCGGGCCTGGAAAATTTTAAACCAGAAAATGCAAATATTCTGGTCTATGTTTAAAATCTCAAAAGTCAATATTATAATCTCAAAAGTTAAACACAGACATGCCAGTTTATGTTCAAACCACAATCCCAAAAATGAAACACAAACATACTGGTTCATGTTCATATCACAAACCCAAAAATCAGCCACAAACTGATCCATGTTCAAATAACAATCCCAAAAGTCAAACACAAACATACTGGTTCATGTTCATATCACAAACCTAAAAATCAGCCACAAACTGATCCATGTTCAAATAACAATCCCAAAAGTCAAACACAAACATACTGGTTCATGTTCATATCAAAAACCTAAAAATCAGCCACAAACTGATCCATGTTCAAATAACAATCCCAAAAGTCAAACACAAACATACTGGTTCATGTTCATATCACAAACCTAAAAATCAGCCACAAACTGATCCATGTTCAAATAACAATCCCAAAAGTCAAACACAAACATACTGGTTCATGTTCATATCACAAACCTAAAAATCAGCCACAAACTGATCCATGTTCAAATAACAATCCCAAAAGTCAAACACAAACATACTGGTTCATGTTCATATCACAAACCTAAAAATCAGCCACAAACTGATCCATGTTCAAATAACAATCCCAAAAGTCAAACACAAACATACTGGTTCATGTTCATATCACAAACCCAAAAATCAGCCACAAACTGATCCATGTTCAAATAACAATCCCAAAAGTCAAACACAAACATACTGGTTCATGTTCATATCACAAACCCAAAAATCAGCCACAAACTGATCCATGTTCAAATAACAATCCCAAAAGTCAAACACAAACATACTGGTTCATGTTCATATCACAAACCTAAAAATCAGCCACAAACTGATCCATGTTCAAATAACAATCCCAAAAGTCAAACACAAACATACTGGTTCATGTTCATATCAAAAACCTAAAAATCAGCCACAAACTGATCCATGTTCAAATAACAATCCCAAAAGTCAAACACAAACATACTGGTTCATGTTCATATCACAAACCTAAAAATCAGCCACAAACTGATCCATGTTCAAATAACAATCCCAAAAGTCAAACACAAACATACTGGTTCATGTTCATATCACAAACCTAAAAATCAGCCACAAACTGATCCATTTTCAAATAACAATCCCAAAAAGTCAAACACAAACATACTGGTTCATGTTTATTTCTCAAACCTAAAAATCAGCCACAAACTGATCCATGTTCAAATAACAATCACAAATGGAAATCAAAAATATTGAAATCTGGCAAATTAAGTTTTACAGATGAACTTTCACAAGGGAAGTGAGGCGAGGCTCATTGTTCATGAACAGTTAGAGGAAATACAAAATCTGGATACAAACATTAAAGTGGAATTGGTACATGTTTTACACCCCAGGTCAAGATTCAATCACCTATAATGAGACTGTTAGTTCTAACATGGTGGAGTGGAGTGGAAAAATGGCGTTTTACACCTTAGTCAAGATTCTTTGATTTATATCAAGGCGGTCAGTTTTCAGATGGTGGTTAGCCACTTATAGCTGAAACGATGCTGATATGGCTTTGTCACTCTGATATGGCAGAGGAAACTGGAGTGCCTTGGATAAACCACTAACCTTTCTGTAAGTGAACTGACATCCTTTCTCACACTAGGATATGCAAAAGTGGGATTCAAACCTAGTGCAGGGTTCGTACAGGCCTGGAAAAGTCCTTAAACTTTGAGGTTTGCCCTAAAAAGACCCTAAAAACAAGTCTGACCCTAAAAAGCCCTTGAATTTATCCTGAAGGCTCTAAAAAGCCCTTGAATTTGGCCAGTTGGGTGTCTTTATTTCGATATTAAGTGGTTGCAAATAGACTGATATAAATAAATTAATTCATTAATAAATTACATTTACGTTGAAATGAGCAATTTTAAAGTACCTGGCGGCTGGGCCCCCCCCCCGAAGACCCAACTTCAAGTGTTGTTACTATGGGCTCAATAAGTAATTATTTTATTAATTTAATTGTCTTTTTACCAGTATTGTTTTTGCTAAAATTGTCTTTCTGATGAGGCCTTGAATTTGCAAATACAATCCTGAAAAGACCCTAAAAAGTCCTTAAATTTGGAGTCCAAATGTCTGTAAGAACCTTGTAGTGGTAGATTAGTTTAAACTTTGATATAATTGAAAGAATCTTTGACTGGAACAAAACACCATTACTCCATTCTACTCTGAAAACCACTGCGGTAGCTTAGTAGGTAGAGTGCTCGCTCCGTAAGTGGGAGGTTGTGGGTTCGAACCCCAACCGTGTCTGATCCAAGAATTGAAAGTGGGTAGTGACGGTTTCGCCAAGCACTCAGCATTATGAAATGAAAGTCATGCTTCTTTTGGGAACTTAAAATAACCAAGGTCCCGTGTCACGATAGGCTTGGCACGCTAAAGAACCCTGCTGTATATTGCCATCAGGGCAATGCACAGGCAAAATTTCTGCTCTTTTGCCTACAGCTGGCAACGTCTCGATATAAGTTAAATATTCTGCCTGGGACGTTAAACACCATTACTCAACTCTCAAATTAACCCCCATTCCACTCGGGGGGTGAATGTGAAAGAAAGATGTCACAAATTCAAAATATGGTTTTAAGTAATTTTGTAATTTATTTTTTTTTTTTTTGGCAGAATGGGAGATGAACGTGAAAAGGCAGTTGGACAATTACACAACGAGAGAACACAGTTTGAAAAACAAGTCCTGACATTAGTCGAGCAGCAAGAACAAATACTTAAAGAACGAGAGGGTATCCTTTGTGTCAGTGGTTACATACTAATGTCCCCCAATTAAAGTGGAAGGACATTATGGGCAAACAGTATTTATTCCATTTCTTCCGCCAACATTTTGTCCACAAATTTTCTCGAAAACTGTTTAAATATTACAGATCTTTGTGAAACTTGACAGGAATAATCAAGTGGTAGAGTTGATATGCCATGACTATTCATATGTTGATCATACACTTGGTTGGGAAAACTTGGAAACCCAGGTTCGGATTCATTTATGGGACACTTTGAAATTGCAAAGTGGAAGCACGTGGCCTAGTGGTTAAGGCGTTGGACTCATGATTCGAAGGGCGTGGGTTCGATCCCTGGACCGGGCGATGTGTTGTGTCCTTGAGCAAGACACTTAATTTCACGTTGTTCCAGTTCACTCAGCTGAAAAATAAATGAGTACCAGCAAAATGCTGGGGGTTAACCCTGCGATGGACCGGTGTCCCATTCAGGGGAGAGTCTTGTACTCTCAGTCGCTTAACGCCACCGAAACCGGGATAAGCTCCGACCTGATGGGCCTAATGGCTCGGGACAGACTTTAACTTTTTAACTTGAAATTGCATTCCATTTTCAGTTATAACTTCTTGTCGAACCTGGAAGAAGGGACGGAAAACAGATGTTATAGATGTTTCTTTTCTGTTGCTGTTGTATAACTTTGCTTCAGCATTATATTAGTCTTTGAAAATTTTAGTACAGTCAAACCTGTCCATAAAGGCCACCCAAGGGAACCAGTAAAAGTGGACTTTATAAGCAAGTGGCTTTTATATAAAGGTGGACTTTAAGGCAGGTTGGACTGTATACCATTTGGTTAATTTGTTTTGGCTTACTGAAAGAGTAGAAAAAAGGACACACCATATACAAAGTAACTTTCCCTCATAGATTTAATAGTATCCTAAATATCAACCACTATGCCCAAGATATCCCCACCTCCCCGAAGACAACACCACCTCTCTTCCTGTAATATGAACCACCCCTAGTCATCCACATCTCCCCTTCTTTCCATCTCCATTCCACTAATGATTAACCATTGAGAATGAAAGAGTTGAGTTGAGTAATGGTGTTTAACGTCCCAGTCAAGAATATTTCACTTATGTTGAGATGTCACCAGCTATAGGCGAAGGTGCAGAAATTTTGCCTGTGCGTTGCGCTGATGGCATTATACAGCAGGGTTCTTTATCGTGCCAAGCCCACCGTGACATGGGACCTCGTTTATTTTAAGTTCCCATCCGAAAGAACCGTGACTTTCATTTCGTAATGCCGAGTGCTTGGCAAAAGAACAGTCACTACCCACTTTCAAGTCTTGGGTCAGACCCGGCCGGGGATGGAATCCACAACCTTCTACTTACGGAGCGAGCACTCTACCAACTGAGCTACCTCAGTGATCTCAGAATGAATTAAATACATGAGATTGAAAGAAGTACATTGTGAAAACTTGCCTCATTCCAGGTCCCCTTTTTGAGATAGGGACATCCAAATAGGGATTGACATAGTTCTAATTATGGAGAAAATGTTTACATTTTATCTTATTTAACATTAATGTCATTAGAAACTCTTATTTGGACATTTTTCAAAATTTTTTAAAAAACAAGATTGAATGAAACAAAATGTCAAATATGGATTGTAAAGTGTACATGGTGTAAAGGGGGATAACGCACATGTGACAATATATTTTATAATTTTTCCCCTCTTTTTTTTGCATTCAGACAGTTAAAGGGAGACAATTCTTACTTTATGCTACAAACCTCTGGTGGAAATGTTATGTTCACTTAAAGTGGAAACAGTCATACTGGGGTTATGATGGAGAATTGAAATGCATGTTGCATGAAGTTTTTTGTGTTTTTTTGCTAACATTTTGAGAAAAAGTAACAGATTTTCCCATTAGGATTTGAAAAATAGAGTAGGCCATTGCACTTCTGTTTCTTATGGTTTCACTTTACAAAATTCTCAAAAAAAATACAAACGTGATCATTCAAAAAAATATTTGGGAAAAAATTTAGGCTTTCAAACTTGGGAATGGATCCAAAATGAACAGAGCCAAAATTACAGGGCCAATTTTGGCCCCAAATTAAGCAGATGGACATCCCTGTCCACAGAAACATTGTCTACCACCTCCTTAGTACATCATGTTAATTGTTAGTATTCCCTAACCGTGTTGTGTAGATATACAAAGGAATTTGTTTCAGTGTCAAGACCTCATTAAAAAGTATCAGACTGCTATTCTTGATAAGGAAGAAAAACTCAACACCTCTCTGTCCGAAATGACGAGACACGGTTCTAAGGTGGGTTCTCACTTGATATGTTTGTTGTAGTAGCTTTGCAATCTTCTCTGCTTGCACTTAGTGATAAATAACTGTAATGATTTTGATGTGGCTCTATGCATGTACCTCACTCTGTCATTTCAAAATGTGTGATTTGGCTGTAATCAGTGACACATTCTGTCATTCCAAAATGTGCAATATGGCTCTCAACAGTAACTCAATTTGTCTTTCCAAATTGATGTGGCTATAGCCTGGAGTGACTCACTCTGTCATTCTAAAATGTGTGATGTGGCTCTAGGCAGTAACTCGCTCTGTAATTCTAAATGTATTGTTAGCTCTTTTCAGTAACTCACTTTATAATTCAAAATTCTTTTCAATAACTCACTCTGTTCTTTGTTAGACATGGTTGGTGAAGTAGCTAAATATCTGTCTCTGCATGGCTAATGTATTTTTTTAATTTTTGTAATATCCCAATTTTTTATTGTGTTGGTGGACACAGTGACCCACAATTTTTCATATTAGTTAAATAGTATAATGCACATTTTGCAACTGACCAAAAACAGTCACCATTAATCATGAATTAAATCGCCCAACAACAACAACAGATAAATAAATAAATAAATAGATAAATAAATAAATAAATCAGAGATACACAAAAACTGGACACACAGAGAAAATAAATGATACCACAGTAACATTACAAAACATAATTTTGAACCACATTAAGTGATAACGCTGATGTTGTAGTTTTAGATCTCACATTCCACTCTCAGTTTCTCTACGGTTTTTATCTTCACTTTTAACATGTCTAATGCACTGATTAATATTCACTTAGCACTGGTATGTGTAGTCTTGACTGTACAAAAAATAAAACACTTGTAGATATTTAGGTCTGGAAATATGAAAATGTGTTTAGAAAATGAAAAAATCAAGTGAAAATTAACAAACTTCTTAACTGTTTGGTTTTGTGTAATTAGAACTAGTTTGTTTGAGTGTGTTTTGCTGATGTTTTTGTTACAGATGGGAATGGGGCCAATATTTGACCCTTAACAGGGCTTTGTCAGTGTTGAAAATACAGTTTTTTGATACAAACCAATTTTGAATGCTTAACCAAGTTAGTCCTGGGTGAGACAAGGCAATGCTTAACCAGGTTAGTTCTTGGCAAGATTATACTTAACTAGGTTAATTCGGATAAGGTCATGCTTTACCAGGTTAATTCCTAGGTGAGGTCATGTTTAACCAGGTTATTCCTGGGCAAGGCCATGTTTAACCAGGTTATTCCTGGGCAAGGCCATGTTTAACCAGGTTATTCCTGGACAAGGCCATGCTTAACCAGGTTAGTCTTGGGCAATGTTATGCTCAACTTGGTTAGTACTGGGTAAGGCCATGTTTTAACGAGTTCATGGGGTTAGTCCTGGGCAAGGTCAATGTTGCTAGAAGCAATTCTTGAAAGGTTGTGAAGACAACTGGCATTTATTATGGCGAAAGAATAGTAAATTTTGTGAAAATCAATGTAAACAACACAAATGGGAGGGTTTTGGCTCAGGGGCCCAAATTTGGCAAAACAAATTATAGTCTCTGTAATTAATGTACTTGATTATTGAGTTCTTGCAGGAGATATTGGGCATATCCCAGTGTTCATTCTAGGATTTTTCAGAAAGGGCCATTTTCAAAAGTTTTCTCTAAAACGCCATTATATCCAACAATTTTCTGCATTAATGTATGTTAAATATGGCCAACTTAGACCTTAACAATGGTGTCATTTGGCAAAATAAGGGATTGGTGGCTACATTCCTTCTTGAATGAACACTGCATATCTTCAAGTGAGCGTTCAGGTCCATTGGCCTCTCTCATAAATATGTTGTGATGGGAATTATAAATTTCGCTGGATATGCTGTTCTTTTGACAGAATTGTTTGATGGTATTAAAATGGTAGTTTTCAGTTGAACAAGAAGCTATTTTGACCACTCAGATCATGTACAACAATTTTACATATGTTTTGTGGCTGTTCTTTTTACAGCTGATATTATTCCATATTCAATGAAAATTATAGTTCCGCACAAACGTTTTTGGTGTATCATGTGATACAGTGGCAGATCCCATTTTGATTCTTGGGTGTGTTTTTGACAGCTGATATTATTCCATATCCAATTGAAATAAATGTTATGGGTGTATCATGTGGTATAGTGGCAGACCCCATTTCGATCATTGGCTGTTCTTTTGACAGCTTATAGTATTCCGTATCCAATGGAAATTTTAGTTCTGCACATATGTTACGGGTTTATCACGTAGTACAGTGGCAGACCCCATTTGGACCCTTGGCTGTTCTTTTGACAAGTTTTTATCAGAAAAATTTATCATTTCCCTAACTGGTTTACACAGCTATTCAATCAAGTTTATTTGATTGCCAGAACATGTTGGTCTACTATCAGTACAGAATACAGGAGAGACAGGACAAGATCTGTGATAAAATGCACCATTTAATGGACGACACTAATAGATTTAATACGGTATAGTCAAACAACATTGACCTGTCCACTTGACCTTTTATTAGGAATCTTCATAATTTTTTACGCTGATCCTTCCAACACATGGGTAGTTTAAGGGTTAAATTTACCACATAAAGGATGCATGTTTACTGTAGAAACCACTCTGGCTGTGACGTGACAGTGAAATACTCTTCATATCCATAGAAAATCAAATAAATTTGAATAATTATTGATATTTTTCACTTACTTGTACCTAGTCATAACAGGAAATCTGTATGCGCATCCGCGATTGTCATAAAGTATGTCTGTACAAAGGAAAATGTTAGCAGTATGGGGATTTTACACATGCGAAAATGACGATGTTTACACCGAAAGTGATGTCCTTGGTGACGTTTTACGTCATATGCGCAACAGAAGCCGCCATTTGCCTGGTTTTTCAACATGTTAAATCCCTGTAGAGGCAACGTTTTACCCTGTGTAGATATATTCTGGGCTAATCGTGGATGGGCATACAGATTTCATGTTACGACTAGGTACAAGTAAGTAAAACATATCAATCTTTTTTCAAATTTATTTGATTTTCTATGGATCTGAAGAGTATTTCACTGGCACAGACACAGTGGTTCCTACAGTACTTTGATTTAGATGATATTATCACCTTTTTTCTATTCTGGTCCATAATAAATATTTAATTCATAGGTCAAGTGGACAGGTCATTTTTGTTTGCCCAGAATTTTACCCCTATCAACATTTGTTATACGAGCTATATAGTACAAATGTACTTGCTTTGTCTGGCTGTCTGTGCATTGTCTAACACAAGTACAAATGCTATGGTTACTAGACATCTTATAAAAAATTTAGGGGTATATAGCAATTATTCTGTCTGTCAGTCTTCAAAACTATGAAGCACTATTTTACAAACTTTAGTGCAAAGCATGAACAAAGATAGGCGATGTTCATATCATTAACCAGAGTTGGTTTTCTTATTTTCATAGGAGTTTTGGCCCTTTGAACAAAAATCCAAAATGCATTAAAGTCCCTTCTGGCAGGGGATCCCAATTTATTGAATTTGCTTGTTTTTGTAATGTTTGTTTTAATGACATTTTTTATGTAAAGTTACTTTTAAATTATTTTATCAGGAAATTTTGTCTTTTTGATTTTATCAGAAAAATCGCCAATCCAAAATTCTTTCAAATCCGAAATTTGTTGTGGAACATGTAATGATATCGCCACCTAGGAGAACAAGTTCTCCAAAAGAAGGATTTGGATATACACCACCAACAAAATTAAGTTCTCAGAAAGATGGGAATATGTTTTCACCATCCAGAGGAATAAGTTCCCAAAACATCAGATATATGTATGCACAACCACCAAAAACAAGTTCTCAAAGAGATGAGAAAAGCATTTTGCCATCCACAAAAAACAGAAATAATGTTACTCCACCTATGGAGGAACAACATGTCCACAAACAAAGAAAAAAGAGAGAACATCGCAAAAGATCAGATTCTGCTAATAGTAAAAAGAATTTGAAATGTGATGAAAACAAAATGTGGGTTATCAAAAACTGGATAGAAAATGGACCAGAGAAGGTTTGCAATTTTGGGTTGGCTGACGTTTTGAGTTGTGTTTTGAGAATATAAAACTAATGGATACTAGAAAGATTGTACATGTTTGGCTGACTAATAGCATATTGTTGTAGTTTCATTGACCACTGGTCCAATTACCACAGCAACAGTGTGCATTAATCATTTAAAGTCATAACAGTGAATAAAAACAATGTCTCTGTGTCCAGAATTGCCCTGGATATATTTGATGTCTCATAGTTCCATGTTCCTTTCACACAATGTTGATTAGACACGTGGCGGGTGTAGCTAGCTAAACAGGAGGTTCTTGCCCTTCCGGAGCACCCAGCCTCACTTCCCTGGTGGAAGTTCACATGTTTAACCTAACTTGTCAGTTCCAAAGTTTTTACTTTGTTTTCTGGATTGTGATTCGGACATGAATCAATATGTTTGTTTTTGATTTGACTTTGTGCAAATTTCTCAGAGTTGTTCCCCTTTGAAATTTAAATCATGTTTTTGCAAACTTTGCCAAGAGTTAAATGGCAAAAATATAAATAGGCATGCCTTGATTGTTACTGTGCCTAGCGGGCACTTGTAATTTTCTTATACTTTGTTTAGCTTAAATTTTTCTGCATTTTTTCTTGCTGCTTAGTATTACAAACTTACTATAAATATTTTACAAAATTGTTACTAATAATCAGCAGTTTCAAATTTTGAAAATGGCTACCATTGTCATGGAAGCTGACAAAATGTCAGAATCTCAACTTTTTTCTCATATAAAAGTGGTCCTAACATACCATGATAATCATATGAAACAGGATTGTTATCCACTAGGGCTGTGTATGGGAGGGGCAGTTCAGATACGATATGTATCACGATATGCCTAGAGCGATATCATGATACATATTGACGATACAGATATTTTTATTATCTGTCTTGTTTATTATGTGTTTCACTTTGAGTTAAATTTCTTTAATCTGATAACCTGAATAATCATCGCCCCTGATACTTTCTTAATTCTGCTACATGGAGATAAGGCAACGTCAGTTCTTAGCACACATGGTTTTGTACCTTCTGTTTGCATCGAGCAAAATGAAATGTGGACGTGCATTTATTTCTGACAACTTCCAAAGCGATTTATTTTCAATGTATATGAGTGAATAATTTAACAAGAAATAAGAATAATGAAAAACCGATACGACAATATTTTAGTGATGACAAAACCGATACTCGTATCTGTTTACAATATTGGTGCATACCGGTATATCGATATATCTTACAGCCTTATTACCCACCATGGGTAGTATGTGCATTCATGGTTTTGAATTTTCAAACTGGCTACATGATGATTACAAAATTTGAAAGTCTACAATAATGGTCCAAAGTCAGTGTAACTGACTATGAATAGATGTGCAAGTCTTCAAAATACCTATTGTTGCCATGGAAACCAACCACATGTGAAAATCCACAATAATGGTCCAAACTGATCGATACTTTACAAGATTGGTACCCATCCTGTGTAGATGTGCATTCATGGTTTTAAATTTGAATGACTATCGTTGCCATTATTTTGGAGGTTTGTTTCGGTTCAGTGATACAAGATTTTTGCTTTTATTGTTGTTTTACTTTAAACCATATAGAATAATATAATATATTGTGTTCTAAGAAATTTGGTTTATGATCTAAAAATTAAGTTTGGTTTTGGAGATGTGTATACATTTTGTGCCTTTATTAAAATTTGACACTAGATTTTCCTGTTTTTAGGCATCATATGTTATTTTATGCAGTTTATGTTGTAGTCTACCCGAAATTTTGATTATGGACTAACATGTTTGTTTTTGGACATGCATTTGATTAATTGATCAATACGTACAGTTTGTGCTTTAGTGTTCCGTGTCACGGTGTTCGATTTTAGTAAAAATAAAATTGAATACTATTAAAAAACAACATTGACCTGTCCATTTGACCTTTTCTTAGGAATATTCATGTGATGGTCCACTCAAAAAATGGATAGTGTTAGAAATGGTAGTTAATACAGAAACATGTCTCCCAATGATTAAGATGAAATAAACAACTGTCAGCAGGGATTCATCAAGGGCCTATTTAGGGCCGAAATTCGGCCCCATTCCCAATGAAAAAATGTTGATTTTTTCCCAAATTTGGCAGAGAAAATTCCCAATTAGAAAATTGTGTTGTTTTTAAACGAAATTGAAAGTAAATTTTGCAAAACCTTCCAAATCACCAAAATCAAGTAAAAGATTCAAAATTATTTCACAACAAAATCTGCAAAGGAAGATGAAGATACTGCTTCTACATCAAAGGCTTCCGAGGTCTTGAGTAAAGCAACTTCTGACATAATGTCGAAGTTTTCTCAAAATGAGCAAAAAGTTGATAGTTTTTCCCAATTTTTAGTTTAGGGCCTTTTCCCAAAAGACCCTGATAAATCCCTGCTGTGTTCCATATAGCAATCTAACAGCCCATGATAAATATTTTAATTAAAGGTCAAGTGAACAGGTCAATGTTGTTTGCCTATACATACATATAAATTTCTTGTCCAGTTTTTAAGAGGTGCCCAATCGTATAAGCTTTGCTAAATAGTTCATTTTATTATCCACTTAGTCAATATTAAATGCTGGTATGCTTTTTAGATAGTTTTGTTTTTCAGTTTAAAGAATGATAAATTTGTTGTAATAAATTTCATATAAGCATTTCTTCTTCTTTAGCTTTTCAATATATAATGTTTTTAAATTTAAAAAAAAAAACAACTTATCATAAAGGAGACTGGTGCAGATATTAGTGGAAGATGAAAAGTTTGTTTTCTTGCCAAAATTATAAAAAAAAAAATTCACAAAATATTCTGGTTTTCTCCACTATCTTAGATCTGACCAAATGGATTTGAGTGATAAAATTTTCACTTGAGCTTACAACATCATTGCTCGACTTTCCATTCCCACTCCTTTTTCATTCAGATAGGTTTGACCACCTGAATATAATTATTAGTTTTTGCTTAATTTTGCTTATCATTAGATTATCTTTCAGCTCTTTCAGTACTTTGATTAAACCAACCATATTTCAATGCTCTGACTATTGAATTGGGTTTTATTTTCAGAATGTAGTCGAAAATGGAAGGCAAGCAACCCGATCACCACATTTACATGAAGACGACAGACGGTTTTCGTCAAGTCCGGGAAATGCCGAACAAGATAAAGAGAATATACCAGACAGACACCACCGAGGCCGTTATGACCAGCAGTATATCGATAATCAAAAACAGAATGCATATAAGCCATATACCTCACAGATAGATCGTGAGATAGCATTTCAAAAATCTGGCGAACTTAAAGATGTGCCAAGTTTTATAACTGCTGAAGAATCGAGGGATGATTTTATAAATTCACATCAAAACAAAATGCGTTACAATGAAAAAGTCCCAGTTTTGGGGCCATTTCGAGACCCAATTATGTCTAGTACACAGAAGAGCACAGAGATACACAAACACATTCCAAACGATGATGAGTTTCAGCCATTAATCCCAGCACAAAGCCCTAGGTCATCCAGGCTCTCCAATCAAGACCCTACACCGAGGTTCCAGACGCCTCCCGAGCCTGGGCGAGTAGGATTTAAAAAAGACTTGGAATTACCAGAAAATGAAGTGAAAATGCATTCTCCGAATTTACCCGGAATGGAAAGTTTATTTGGTGATAAGGACTATATGGAATATTACCGGAAATTAAACTCGAACCAGCGGAAACGCGAGTTGCTGAAACAGCGGGAAAATCTATTATTAGAACAGGAAAGACTAAAAGACATACTCGTTCAGCAAGAACAAAAACTAAGTAAAAAGAAAGACCAGTTACACATGCAACAACAGCTACAGAAGGAGAGACTAGAATATTTTGAACAAAATGGGAAATTCCCGTTGAAAAAACCAGACTTTCATGGAAATGACAATCACGATTTCTTACGCACCAATCAGCAAGAAGATAGTGTTTTTAATGGTGAAATAGAAAGACTTGATTTTGATAAACCTCTCAGTGAAGCAGATGCCGGTGATTTGGCATCAGAGGCCGAAAAAGAAAACATTGGTGAGTAAATTTATCTCAAGAACGTTATGTCTGAGCGGAAATCTTAAAAAAATGTTATTTCTGAATGAAAAAAATTTGTATAGGATTTAGAATCTTAAAAATGTTCACCATCATGTGCATTATCAGGGCTCAAAGTGACTTTTTGATTCTAGGAGCCAGCCTGGCTCCTTATATAAAAAGAAATAGGTGCCAATTGAGACTATAGGCACCAGCGATAAAATTAATGTGATTTTATCCTAAAAAGGATGTCATATTTTAACCAGGAAAAAGTGATTTCCATGGTTCTTGAAGATTTCTGTTTCTTATCCTCAGAAAAACGGAATTGACCATGATCGGGAATTTTTAAACCCAGAAAAAACAGTCATCAAATTGGCGACTTATGAGTAAAAATTTGTCGCCAATGCTAAAATTTGGTCCGATGGAGCTTAATTTAGTCACAAATTTGAGCCCTGATTATATTTCAAGATTATTTTGAGCTCAATTTACCACAATTTTGATGGCTGTTACCTGCTGATTATTATGCCCCAATGAATGGGGGGGGGAGGGGTATAAAGAAATCTGGACCCCTGCTGTCTGGTTCTTAATTCATATATTGTGTCCGCCTTTCCCATTCCATATAGATCAATTCTGATCAAACTTGACATAGTTATATATCAGTATTAGACAGTGCATCATACGGTACCAACTTTACTGTCTGTCCTTTCATCTGTCTGGTTGCTAGGAATGAAGAGGGGGGTAGTGGTCTCTCATGAGACAGCTGAAGTTTTTTCTCACCTACTTGGCTCAAAATGATATTTTTGTTTTAGGATCCTTTTCAAAAATTTTCAGATGCAAATCAATAATTTTAGTAAGTTGCAGAAAAATAAAATGGTAACCGTTGTTTATTGCTTTTGTTACAAACTAGTATTCTGTGCCTAAATATTCTTCTGACCATCATTACCAGTACTAGTAATACAGTCAAACCTGTCTTATATGTCACCTCTTTATAAGGACCTGCTTTTAAAGGACTAATTTTTTTATCCCAATTGCTTATTGTTCATGTTATTTGAAACCTGTATATAGGGTCACCTGCCCATAACATGCATAAAGACCACTCTTACTGGTTCCCTTATGTGTCCTTTATAAACAGGTTTGACTAGTTTTATTTATTCTTTCTGTTTGTGGACAACCATTTTGTACCGGAAATGGTCATGTGTTGGATTTTAATTGCTGACGGAAATATTGTAAGCCAAATTCTTGACTTATAGGTATATAAGGCATGTTTGTGAAATCAGAATTTTAGTTGCCATGGCACCTATTTTAATAAAATTTTTGAGCCTTGTCTTATACTGTTTATATAAAAATATTGCATTGAGGAATTTTCTGTTTCAGATACAACATTTAATGTGAGAAACAAAGTATCCATGGCTACGTCACCGATATCAAAGTCACAGTTTGAAAGACCCGTACATTCCATGGCAACCTCCCCTATCAGAATGGAACAGTCTAAAGCAGTTCAGCACACCCCTCCTCGTGGAATAGATGCTGCCACCAGTATATCTTACCATAATGCAGGAATGAGGTACATGTGGCAATGTACAGGTTCTATATTGCTACTTAATCTACCTATCCCCGGCCACACCCACAATGTTCCGACACTGGCTGCCATTAGGGTACTAAAGCAGTGTCACGGCAACTAATGACGTTCTAGTGTCAGTGACATCATTAAACAGCACAATTCAGGCCAAGTTTTCATTCTTTTTGCTTGTAATTCAAGCATGTCGACCCTTTGTCGGAACATAGTGGGTGTGGCCAGCGATGAGGAAGCAGGTTGATTGCATACTGTGTAAATTGGAAACTCGTTCATTGGGTTGATGGCATTATACAGCAGTGTTCATTATCGTGCCAAGCCTACCAAGACGCATTACTTTCATTTTGTAATGTCGAGTGCTTGGGGAACGAACAGTCACTACCCACTTTTGAGTCTTGGGTCAGACCTGGCAGGGGTTCGAACCCATGACCTCCCACTTACGGAGAAATAGAATTTGGCACTTGTGTTTTGATAAGCAAGATGGGAAAAATATCGAGCGTTTTACTGTATGTTGTGGAATAATTGTCCAGCCAGTTAAATTGAGGTTTGTTTTTAACAAGTTTTTATGTAATCAGCTTGTTGCTTTAGACCATACAACCATTAATTCTTTGGAAAACAAGTAAATTAATGTCCAATACCATAATTAAAACAGCAACGACATAAAACTGGACTTTATCATGTTCTTTCCATAAACTTACTAATTCATGTTTAGATCACAACCCAAAACCAGACGGTGTATTAACATCAGGCATGGGGCGAATTACATTGCAATGTAATGCATTACATTACAATTACTTTACCAAAGTAATGCATTATATTACACTTTACATTTCATAAAGAATTCAAACATATAAGTATGATATGTTTCGGATTTAGAATTTGAAATTAAAATTTTGGGTTCTTTTTCTATAAAGTGTTTTGATTTTCAACTGTTGAAAACAGGAATATATATAGTCAATAAGTGCATGTATAGATTCTTTTTGCTTTGGGTCATTCAACTGATATTTCTGCTGTTTACTAGTAGGTTTTACAAAATTTGTCAAAGTTGATTGTTCATCTATGTCGGGTTTTTTATTATCCAAGTATACATTTCTGTTTTTACTCTAAAAATTAAGAAGAAAAAAAGAGATGCTGTAAGGATTTTTTTCATATTATATGTTTTTATTTTTATTTATTTTATTCACTGAATGTTTCTTAATTACCATTAAATCAAAACAGTTAAAGGAGTTGATAGGTATACAAACTAATTAGTGGTATTGTCAGGTGTAAATTATAAACCATACTTTTAACAAATAACTTCTTTAATCCTTAAAGATAGGTTACCTTAATAGCATATAAAAAGGATTACAAAAAAAACAAAAAACAAAAAAAAAACAAAAAAACAAAAAAAAAACAATTTCTTGTAAAAATAAAATTGTTTTCATCACAGGTTATCAGTTAAAGCAAAATTACAAATTATTGTAATTACTGAAACTTATTTTTAGATATGTTGCAAATTTTGATGTGATCTTTAGATTTCCCGATAGTTAAAAAACAGCATTTGCATTTTGCTTTAAAATGTATTTTTATCCTTTACATTTGTTGGAAATTCAAAATGATCTGAAGTATTTATATAGTTTTAGTATTAAGGTTGAATGAAATAAATATTATTAGTTTGACAACAGTTCACAGTTACAATTTTTCTAGACATCGATTTTCATATTTTATATTAGGGAAAAAAGTAGCATGTAGGTACTTACTAGCCCTGAATTGTAATGACATTTAATACAGAGAAGTAATGCTATGTAATGCCGTGTAATGCTTAAATTACATGCATTTTTGTCTATGTAATGCATTACATTACAATTACATGTAATGCAAAAATTAGGGCATTACAAATTACATGCATTATTTTGAGAAAATGTAATGCATTACAGGGCATTACAATTACAAATTAGCATTACCCCATGCCTGATTAACATTGAAACTGACAAATTAGGTTAAACACACAAACTTCACCAGGGAAGTGAGGCCAGGTGCTCTGGGAGGTTAAGCACCCTCTGTTTAGCTAGCTGCACCTGCCAGGTGTGTATTTAATATTGAGAGTGAAAGGAACTTCGATGTAAGGGATGTCAAATATATATAGGGCAATCCTGGACACAAAGACATCATTTTATCAACAATATTGTGATGATGGCCCTAAAACCTTTTTATGACCCCCATAAGCCTATGGTTGCAATATTCCTGGGTCAACATTTATTTTATTTGTAAGCAGCTTGCTTGGTTTTATAAACAGTTAAATAAATCGTATTCTCATACATATTAAATAATTATATTTTTATTTTTCAGATCACCAAAATCACCAAGTTTACAAGAAATAACAGGAGACAGACAGGGTAATCTACCAATGCATGCTAACAGACAGAGGACCCCAAAAGCCCACTTGTCTCCCTCAGCTACTATATCCAAAAAACCAGGGTGAGCTTATGTTTGTACATTACTTAAACTAGAGCTGCAAAAAGCTCATAACTAGAGTTGTCTTTTGAATGAGACTCGAAACCGAGGTTCCGTGTTTTATTGCATGCTAAAGGTGCATGAAAAAGAGTAGGCCACCTGTGGCCGCTACAGAGGATGATTCCAACTAGAACCAATTGAAACAGACTAAGCAAGATAAGAAATTTTTTATACTTGACAGTCATTTAGACTGCTGAAGTGAAGTGATAATTTTAAGCAGCAGTTAAGATTCTGTCACTTATATCTAGGTGGTTAGTTCAACGGTGGAAGGGGGGACGTGAGTACCTAGAGAAAACTACTGACCTACAGCAAGCAAAACAACAAACTTTCTTACACTACAAATAATACTGTAAACATATTTAATTTCGTGTGTATTTATTTTTGTGGTATAGGACATTTAGACATAGCTACGTAGTTAAATGTTTGCGCTTTTGAAATATGCACTATTATGACACAATAGGCACAATATAATTTTCACTTTGTTTTTACGTTCGCGCTAAAACAAATGACCGTGAAATAAGCGAAAATTATTACACTGCGGAAATAAATATATTTACAGTAATATTAATAAAACATACATAGTATGAACAACAACAATAGCAATTGTGTGAACTGAAATTTGTTCATTAGTTAATAATTTTTACACAATATAATTCCAGATGATATGCCAAAATCTGTTAAATAAATAACATAGCAGTTTGTGAAGTGTTGGGTCTTCTGTAATTTGTAATATTATATTATCCCCCGCCTTTCGAAGGAAGAGATGGATTTTAATATTGACAATGTTGAGTTTCTGTACTTCCTTCTTCCATCCATCTGCCCGTCCATCCAGGATTCTTGTCTCTGCAAATTCTCCAAAACTATG
Source organism: Anadara kagoshimensis (assembly GCA_021292105.1). Lineage (NCBI taxonomy): Eukaryota > Metazoa > Mollusca > Bivalvia > Arcoida > Arcidae > Anadara > Anadara kagoshimensis. The sequence goes on from CM037868.1 coordinate 32,428,277, forward strand.
AGTCACTTTTTCACGAAACTTGGTGCAATGCATCAACATGGATAGGAGATGTGCATCATTTACCGGAGTTAGTTTAATCATTTTCATCGGAGTTATGGCCCTTTGAACATAAAATGCAGAACCTGCTGTTGGGTAATCCTAATTCACTGAATTTGCTTGTTTTTAACTAGATCTTTGTTTTAAATTATTTTTCAGAGATAAGACCATGACTGTTGTGGATATTGTTAACTGTTTAGAGGAATACCCAAAATTTAGTCCAAGTAGATCAAATTTTTCTCCAGCACAACACCAGAGCATTGAAGATGACCCAGATGTCACAGAGCAAGAAAGTAAAATTTTAGAAGAAATATTCTTCTTGTCATAAAACAGACAAATTGATTGCATACCTTATCTAGAATGCTTTCTGTCAACCATAAGAGTTTTGATGATGACTTGACATCACATAGCAAGAAAGTAAAATTTAGAGAAAATATTCTACTTTTCATAAAACGGACGAGTTGTGTAGTTTGCATTCCTCTTTAGTATTTTGCAAGTACACCATCAGAGCATTAAACATCACGAAGAAGTAACTGACAAAGAAAGTAAAATTTAGAGAAAATATTCTACTTTTCATAAAACAGACGAGTTGTGTAGATTGCATACCTCTTTAGAATTTTGCCAGTACACCAGACATTACAGAGCAAGAAAGCAAAATTTTAGAAGAGATATTATTGTCATAAAACATTTAGAAAAACAAGATCTGTAAATTGTATACCTCATGTGAAAAGTGCTGTATTTACCATGTTTACATTGTAAAAAGTATATGATAGTCAGAGATTTCTACTCCTATGTTGGTACCTATATAAGTTATCTAAAGTTAACGAATAATAGCCTGTCTTGCTACCTTAGTTTGAAAGATCTTATTTTGAAAAAAAATTATGAAGAATTATATAGGGATGTCTTCTCTGGACACACTTAAATTTTTTCCAACATCCAAAAACTCAACACTCTGCTATTTGCTACCTTGACTAAAAATATATCTCTCTCTCTCTCTCTCTCTCTCTCTCTCTCTCTCTCTTTCTGATTGTTTGTTGTGTATAGATATGTATTTACTCTGAATATTTCAAAGTACTTTCTTAATTATGTAATATTTAAATTGAAATATTAGAGAAAATATGATACCTAATACTTTAACACAGAGATCAAAATGTTTTACGTTTCACCTCCAATTCTGAAATGGTTTCATCCATTATTTTTAATATGTATCAAACCCATTTATCTGCAGGGGTGGAGCGATAATACAAAACTTGTACTTAGAGTTATATGTATAAGAATTTATTTATATTTTATTAATATGTTATATAATAAAACAGCATTTATATTTATGTACAAAGTTGAAAGTTGTTATATATATTGTAAATTGTACCCCTAAACTGCAAAAGGTGTCTAAGTGTAGTCTGTCAGCGATATCTTGGCAGAGTGTTTATAAACACCGAAGAGTGTATTATGTAAATAAGGAACATATACAGTCAAACCCGTCTATAAAGGCCACCCAGGGATTTTTCAGGGTCTTTTGGGAAAAGGCCCTAAACTAAAAATTGGGAAAAACTATCAACTTTTTGCTCCCTTTTAGAAAACTTTGACATCATATTTTATGCCATTAATGATTAAATCTAATGCTTTTAGTATATTGAGTTGATTGAAGATTAAGAAAAGCTGCCACAATTATGGCCAGGCTTCAGCTATGTATCTGGTACGATTTTCTAATTGGAAATTTTTTTCAGCCTATTTTGGGAAAAAGTCAATGTTTTTCCATTGGGAATGGGGCTGAATTTCGGCCCTAAATAGGCCCTTGATAAATCCTTGCCAAGAGAACCAGTAAAAGTGGCTTTTATATACAAATTCAAATACAGTCCAACCTGCCTTAAAGGCCACCTCTCTATAAGGGCCACCTGCCTATAAAGGCCACTTTTACTGGTTTCCTTTGGTAAGTTTGTCTGTAATATGAATCAAGAACAATAATTTATTGTGATACAATTCTACTGGCAGATCCTCATTTAGGTAGGTTGGGCTGTACCCATTTGTGAAGAATAAACTTGCCCATATTTATAAACATACTATCGCTGATGGATTATAATTTTTTAAAGCCAAAAATATGGGGATTGGTAGCTGGATGGTTTACAGACATTAGTTGAACTGATTAATGTTGTTTAATGTTCCAGTCAAGAACACTTCACTTATATCAAGATGTCAGCAGCTATAGGCAAAGGTGCAGAAATTTAAACTGTGCATTATGCTGATGGCATTATACAGCAGGGGTCTTTATCGTGACTGGCCTTCTGTGACACGGGACCTCTTTTATTTTAAGTTCACAACTGAAAGAAGTATGACTTTCATTTGGTAATGCTGAGTGCTTGGCAAAAGAACAGTCACTACCCACTTTCAAGTCTTTGGTCATAACTAGTGGGGGTCTACCGGCTACCACAGTGATAATACAGTCATTAGTGACTCGTTTTAAGAAAGTTTTTAGTTCCCTTGCAAAAGTTCAGTAGTTTTCTCTGTCCACCCTGTTCACTTGATCATTAAGAGTTGAGTTGAGTAATGGTGTTTAACTGCCCAGTCAAGAATATTAAGAGTTGAGTTGAGTAATGGTGTTTAACTGCCCAGTCAAGAATATTACACTTATATCGAGACGTCGCCAGCTATAGGTGAAGGTGCAGAGATTTTGCCTGTGCGTTGCACTGATGGCATTATACAGAAGGGTTCTTTATCGTCCCAAGCCCTCCGTGGCACGGGACCTCTTTTATTTTAAGTTCCAATCCAAAAGAACCGTGACTTTCAGTTTGTAATGCTGAGTGCTTGGCGAAAGAACAGTCACTACCAACTTTCAAGTCTTGGGTAAGACCCGGCCAGGGCTCAAACCCACGACCTCCCACTTACGGAGCGATCACTCTACTAACTGAGCTACCACAGTGGTCACTAAGATATGTGTGAATTATTATTAACAGGGCATATCATCTTTAGTTACCACCTCATTTCCTTCTACATATGACAAGAAAAGGCAAATACATTTTGGGACCACTGATTATAAAACTCAGTCTTGGACAGATACAAAATAATACCCAGTGATGTGGTTAAACTAAAGGCACCTGGCCACACTTCCCTGGTTGGAGTTTAGGTGTTGAACATAATTTGCCAGCTTCAAAGTTTTTATTTTGCTTTGGAATTTTGATTTGGACATGGATTAGTATGGTTGTGTTTGATTTAAGGACCCTATCCATGCATTTCGTTGCATAAGTGGTCACTAATTTTAAATAAAGAGACACATTTATCAACAGTATTGTGATCACGAACATACTTTTTTAAAGACCTTAATAAGACTAAGCATGCAATGGACCCGATCAACAATTTATTTTTAGCAGCTTGCTTTGTTGTTTAAAATTCCTGTAGTGTGAACAAGCTCTACCATACTAGTGTTGGTATTAACTGCAAGAAATCCACCATAAGCAGGAGAAACAGGTATATTACTACATAGGAAGGAAAAAAATGACAATAGAAAATTATAAGTTTTTCGTCTCTAGTGTTATTGGAAATGTGCATCTAGTCAGTCTAATAACTAATGGTCAAAATATAGCTCAGTGGTAAGTTGTGCTTGATTCTTGACATATTTCCCTAGAAAACGCCAAAATTAGAATAATTGAAGCTGAAGTTGAGGTTTGTACATCACTTCAAGCTACGATCCTGATTGAAAACAGTAAATCATCACGTTTGTAATTGCTTCAAATGTAGTCTATCGGGATGAATTATATAGTAGATGGATCGCACAAAATTTGTTGATTGGAAGATTCTTGATAGAAACTAAAAAAAACAGATCAAATGCATTTCTGCACAATAAATACAAATCGTATTCAATACAATTAGAAACAAACATGCTTATCCCTGTTCAAATCAAAACCTCAAAACAAAGTAAAGTGTTTGAAATCTGAATCTGACACGGTGAACTTCCACCAGTAAATGAGGTCGGATGCTCCGGGAGGACACTGTCCTTCTGTTCAGTTGACTACATCTGCAAAGCATGAAACTGAAAACGAGAATGAAAGAAATGTGAACTATGTGACGCAAAACAGGACAACATTTGGCACGGAAATACCAGTTATTGGGATGACTGGGCTAAAAAAAACATCAACTGAGTTTTTAAATCAATTTAATTCACAACAAGTCATATTTAATTTCCAACACAATTTTATTGTAATTTTTTTTAAATCAATAAATAAATTGCATAAAAATATACATATCTCTTATTTAGCACTAACAATAAAATACAGTCACGTGAATGGTTTTATGTGCTCTACAATTTTGAAGGGTATCATATAAAGATATTTCTTTCTCATGAACATGATGAAAACCAATGGTCTAACTGTTATAACCTAACACATTACAAAATCATGAAATTAAAACGTAAGACGGTGAACTTCTACCACGAGACTGGGTGCTCCTGAATGGTAAACAAGATACGATAAGTTATTTTCCTAAAGGTTCACTTTAGAAATCCAATTTTTTAATCGACATCTGAAATATGTTCCCTTACCATTTGGCTCTATATGGTCTCAAGTCTCAAAATAGGACAAACATACAATTCCAATTTCAGGATACTTGAACAAAAGACATGATTAGAAACCGCCTCGATTTTTTACCTTACAAAACCAAACACCAAAACAGCTTCCACCTTCATGCATCCAAGCTCCATATGCCATAAAAGAGATACCAATGTTTACCACCGTTCGGAGCTTGATACAAAAAAAATCAAATTAGATGTTATTGGATTTCGAAGGCTGTACCATTTCTGACATCAGATTTCAGAGAACACTTGTATTTTTGGGTGCAAAATCCAATGTTGTCAACTAGACTAAACGACCCTATTGGTGCCAATATGATTTTACATTAAAAACAACAACAAAAACATTTTCATCTAAACCATGGCTCTTTCAGCGATCATCTGTGTATTCTAGCACTAGAACACTAGATGAATCCAGTTACCAGCGTTTTCTTAAGTTGTATACCTTATGGTTCAATTCACAAACACTTAATGTCTTAAGCCTCTGATACAAAGGAACGCCAATAACATTAGCATTCAAAACTTTTAAGTACCTTAATCAAAATAATATTGTTTATGCAATATTTTTTTCTGGAAAACATTTTTCCAGTTTTTTAAGCTCTTAGTACAGTGTCATAATTAAAACTTTGTGAATTCTATTGCTTCTAAACACCGGTAACAATATCAGCTAAAATTGCTAGATAGTTGCAGAACATTAAGTTCCATGTTTATAATAAATTCGTTCTTCCTGATAGGTCTTGTCTATATGTTGCTGAAAAAGATAAAATGTTTACATTTAACAGTGGTATGTATAGTGCTTCAAGTTTGACCTGACCGTTGGACCTTTAATTTGAAAATTCAAACATACATACCCATTGTGTAATTTAGGGGTTATTTAAAGCTGATATATAAGGATAGATGATAGTTATACCGGGTACCGAGTGTGTATGACAATGAAACAATCATGCTTGCCTACATCACAAAGTCTATTAGCTCGATCTAATATTCAAACTAAAGGTCAAACGGCCTTGTCAAACTTTACGCACTATTTAAATGATATCTGACAACAATGGTATGGGTATATAATTCAATTTTCCTTTGTTTCAAGCATTTTGATTGGTCATATTTTTCTGTTGCGTTTACATGAATAGATTGGCTATCAGTGACGTCATCTTATTATGGATGACGCACAGAGGCATTTGAATTCCTATGCCACAGCGATGCTGTTTTTACTTGCTACGGCAATATTGTTATTTAAATTGTTGATTTGTTGTTATAAAAAATATAAATTGAATTATAGGAAATGAAGTTATTTTTTCTTTTTGATATGGAAGTATGAAAAAATTGGACATTGCACACGTAACATAACTCGCTACGCAAATTAATCAGTGTACAAATGTACAAAAAGAAAAATTAACTTCATTCCTATAATAGCTTTCTAATGATGATTGCTGAAAAATGATATCAATCTTTCAGCTTCATCTAACACTTTTACCATCTCCCTTACTCAGTCATACAGCGTAGCAAGGATGAAGGTAGTTGGTTTTAACCTGGTCGAGTCGTGCACAAGATTTAACAATTTGTGTCAACGCTTCCTCGCCTGGTGCACGTTAGTAAGAGGACAGAGTACCTGGTTCATCTGGTGTTAGTACTTTAAGACTCGAAAGTGTATGCTTTACAATGGTGTAGCATATATTAACAATATGAATGACTCACTTTTTAAAATCATCCATTTTCCATGCTTCCCATTGAGTTGGAACTACTGCAGTTGGCTCTGAAAAAATAATAAAAAATATTTACTTTTAAAAGAAGAATACATTAACATCGTTACAAAATATCAACCACAATTAAATCAAAGAATTGAACATTGGACATTCTTTGATTTTTTTCACACAATTTCACACAACAGAAAGCGCGTACCCTTCTGGAGCACAATACCTCAATTCCTTGTGGTTTACCAGCTTCAAATTTTTGCTTTGCTTTGGAATTAGGATTTGGACATGAATTGGTTCCTTTGTTTTTGATAGGATACAGCGGCGTTATATTTATGAACTATATCATTTATATCATATCAAAAACAAACATACTAATCTCTTCTGGAGCACCAGAACTGGTTTACCGGTTTCAAAATTTTTGCTTTGCTTTGGAATTAGGATTTGGACATGAATTGGTATCTTTGATTTTGATAGGATACAGATAGGCATTATATTTATGAACTATATCGGTTATATCATATCAAAAACAAACATACTAATGTATGTGCGAGTCACAATCCAGAAGCAAAGTAAAAAACTTTGAAAATGACAAGTTATATTAGGTTAAACGTATGAACTACCACAAGGGAAGTGAGGCCGGGTGCTTCGAAAGAGTAAGCATGTCCTATTTAGCTACACCCGCCACGTTTGTAATTCACGTTGATTGAAAGGAACATGGAACTATATTTTGATGACAGTGAAAAAACGGCAATTAAGTAAACTAGAATATTTTTCATTTGCCTAATTGTGTGTTAGGATAATTAAACACAAACATGTGTTAAACATGTAAACTTCTACAAGAGAAGTGAGGCAGGGTGCGCTAAAAGCATGAAAAGGGCACGCATTTGTCTAGCCAGTTACTCCGGCCATGTCTAAAATCCAAATTGAGAATAGAAGAGAATTTAACTATGGGAAGTCAGAATAAATACACGATACAGAGCCATTACACTTATCAACAAATATATAAAAAACAAAATGAGGACATTAATAAGATAGGCGAGCATTATTTTTTCTCTAGTGGAACCACAGGCGTTTAGCTTAGTTTTCCAGCTAAAATCAATTAACTTTCTTTGCTTTGAAATGTTGGTTTAGTCATGGATTGTTGTGTATGTTTTTTATTTACCTGGGCGTGGAAGTCTTGGCGGTGTACGATATCTTTGAATCTGTGGCGGTCGTTTTGATGGCTTCCTTGGGCGTGGCTTACACCAATCTCTCCTAAAACATTAATAGCAATATATTTATTTGGGCATAACATACAAGGAATGACATTTGTAAGTTAAATCATAAAAGCAATACACCAATCAAAGAAACAATTAAAAAGACAAGGCAGACAAACGCACTGCCTATATTTTGAAATAGCTTGCAAATAAATTGTTGACACGGGGATATTGCAAACCTAGACTTATCAAGGCTCTCAAAAAGTATTTTTGAAAGTGTCTATGATTGTCCTGGATATATTTGATGTTCCATAGTTCCATGTTCCTTTCACACAATTTTGATTACACACGTGGTGGGTGTAGCTAGCTAAACAGGAGGTGCTTACCCTTCTGGAGCACTCGGCCTCACTTCCCTGGTGGAAGTTCACGTGTCTAACCTAACTTGTGAGTTCCAAAGTTTTTACTTTGCTTTTTAATTGTGATTCAGACATGAATTAGCATGTTTACTAGTAGTTATAAACTTACAATAGGTCTGTAATATGTAAAACTGAGTTTTACTGTACAATGAATGAATATGGCCTTTGCATACATGACAACAGTATCTTTGACTTTCCTAGGTAGTGAGCTAAATTCATAACATAGCATTAAATAAAAAATAAAAAGATAAAGGTTAAACTGTATATAAGAGTTCACTACTTACACTCTTTCAACACATGCATTACATGCATCGTCAAGCCAACCAAGGGTATATGTAAAATAAACCAGCAGTAATATAAAACCAAGGAGAGCAAAACCAATCAAGACAAGCCAAACACTATTTCTGCTGTCTTCCAAAAACGTGATGTATCTGTCTGTAGTTGTTGTTGTGGTTGCCGTGGTAACCTGTGGAATCACTATGGTAATAGACGTTGTGTCACTTAGATTCCCGCCATCTGTTGCCACTGCGTTGAAGATTAATGTAGATCCATTTGAGAAAGACTGTAAACTTTGTTTAACGTATACGTCTCCGTTATTTCTGACAGCGAAACAATCACAGGAAATAGATGACAAATCAAAACTATAAGTCAGCTTCCCTGAAATTATAATCAAACGCAAAATTAGTAATAAAGTTTCCAGAACACCCGGTCTCACTTCTCCGGTTCTTAGATTGTGATTTTTAGACATGTTTGAGTTTGACCACAACTTGCTTTACATTTATTTTAAATTTCAAATTGATAGCTCGAATATATTATCCATGACAACTGTGCCTCAATAACCTGAAGTCATTACTTGTTATTAACTATTTAGGTGGCAATTTCGGTCAAATCAAAAGCTACAAAATAAGTAGGAAATAGATTGTTAGGAAATGGATCACTGGTTGAATATATTCTTTAAAAATTCTGTTTACAGTTTTGAAGTCATTACTTGGTACCATCTATTTTCATGGCGAATACGATCACCCCCGAAAATTTCAAATTTTACCCGATAAATAAATAAAACTTCGCTGTATTTATTCATATAAGACAAGGGGTCTGGGGAGGAGGGGGTCTCGGTAATCGAAGGATTTAAAACTCGGACATAGGGTCACAATTAGGTCTCATCTCCATAGATCTAGTACCCTTGAAAGAAGTTTTAACCTTGCTTCTGAATGGTGTTTCAGACATAGATAAGAATTGAGGGTTTTATTAATTTGCTTTTAAATTGTAATTTAGACATGTACCGAAATTGTATGTGATTAGATTTGTCAAAAAGATGGGGCAATAGCAATTAACGGAAGAGCATCTTATAAAAACTATGCAAAACTATTTGTCAAATACGGTCAAGGTTTAAAATTGTTACTTACCAAAGACATGGGTACTTAGATCTCCGTCTGTAGCAGTGATATTACCAATAGACGTACCAATACCCTCATCAGCCGTTACATAGAAGGTGTAAGTCGGCTGATTAAACAGTGGTTTATTGTCATTTACTTGGTTGACCATGATGGTCAGTTGGGCAGTATCATTAAATTCTCCATCGTTTACAACCATTGAACAGTTTATACTTGAAGGATTACTTCCGGTGTCAAGGTCATATCCGGTTCCTATGGTTACATTAGCTGAAGTAATATCTAATGTAACATAGGATTGGTATGCTCCACAGTTCATCGTAAATGTATGTGTCTCGCCAGCGTCAGGATCTGTAACAGTTACACCTGGAGAAATTTGAACGCTTGCTGTCTATAAAAACAGGAAAACAATTTCTGTAAATAAAATTTGATTGGCAACAACCAACGCAACAACAATAAACATGGCGCAATACAAGTGTTCATAATAAAAATCAACAAGACAATAGCAAACAAATATTTGGAATACTGAGTTTTCATTTCGACTCGGACAGACACTGCAGTAACTGTATGACAATACTTGTAAAATTGTTTTAGTGATGATGATGATGATGATGCCCGTATGATTTGATTTTTTTATAGTCAATTGTCCAGCAATATACATATTCAAAGTCAACGCGACATTAAACAGGTTGCTTCCACTACGGGAACTAAGTAAAATGAAGCAAGCCGTTTACAAATAACTTATTTCAGAACGCCACAAATAAAACAAAATACAGTCAAACCTGTCTATAAAGGCCACCCAAAAGGAACCAGTAAAAGTGTCTTTATGGGCAGGTGGTCTTTACATACAGGTTCAAATAATATGAATAATGAACAATTGGGATCTAATTCTATTGGCCTTTATAAGCAAGTTATATATAGATGGCCTTTAAGTCAGTTTAGACTGTAAGTATAATAGTTTTATACGTATAAACACGGGTAGTTACATACCAAATCTTCGTCCACTGATATACAATAATAAGGTCTGTCGAATTCTGGTGGTTCGTTTACATCTGTGACTGTGACATATAAACTTTCTGATATAAATGTATATCCATCAGAAGCATAGATGGTTAACTGGAAAGTTTTGCTGGTCAGTTTTTCATAATTTATTGTATTCTGTGATGTGATGGAGACAAGGCCAGCTGTAATAACATAAATAAAAATGATGGCGAGTTATTTGTAACAAGGCCAGCTGTAATGACATAAATGATAATAATTATGAGTAAAATATTGCTGTTTGATTATAAAGAAACCAAATCAAAAACAAACATACTAATCCATGTCCGAATCACAATCCAAAAGCAAAGTAAAAACTTTGGAACTGACAAGTTAGGTTAGATACTTGAACTTCCACCAGGGAAGTAAGGTCGGATGCTACTGAAGGGTTAGCACCTCCTGTTTAGCTAGCTACACCCGCTACGTGTGTGGTCAAAATTGTGTGAAAGGAACATGAAACTATGGACGTCATATATATTCAGGGCAATCCTTGACACAGAGACATCAAACTTATCAACAATACTGTGATGACGGCCATAAAACTTTTTGAGGACCTTGATAAGCCAAGGCATGCAATATTCCTGAGTCAACAATTTATTTGCAAGCAGCTAAAAGAAAAAAAATCATAAGTAAAATGTTGCTGTTTGATTAAAAAGAAATCAAAATTAATTCTTTATTATTTATTGTATTTCATAACGTGATGGAGACAAGTCCAGCTATAGTATCATAAATTATAATGATGATGATGATGAGTTTTTTTATGTTCAAATAAAAGACAAAAATACTAGTCGTGTTTAAATCAAAATCAGTTTTTGTAATTATTTTATTCTGTGACGTGATGGAGACAAGGTCAGGTATAGTACAATAAATACAAAATGATGAGTTATTTTGATGTTAAAATCAAAAAAAAAAAAAAAAAAAAAAAAAAAAAGACCGTGTTCAGATCAAAATCGGTTTTCATAATTTATTTTATTTTGTGTCGTGATGGAGACAAGGCCAGCTATAGTAAGATAAATTAAAACAATGGTGATAAATTATTTTGATGTTCAAATAAAAAACAAAACATACTAGTGCGTGTTCAAATCAAAATCAGTTTTCATAACTTATTATATTCTGTGATGTGATGGAGACAATTCCTGATGCAGTTACATAAAACATTTTGTTTTTGTTTACTATTTGCTATTTGATTCAAAAACAAACATATCAATCTATTTTCAAATCAAACTCCAATAATTAAGTAAAAAAAACTTTGAAAGTTGGTGAAGTTAAATACGTGAACAGTCTCAAATAAAGAGAGTCCTTTTGCAGTATATTAAGGTACTGATATAAATCCTAGAATTGCATTTATTGTAATACTTATCAAAATGCTTTTATGATTCATATATTGTGAAAAAAGTTATTTTTGCGTTGTCAAATGTCCGTGGTTATTGTTGATAAATATAATGCTTCTGTATCTAAAACTACCCTAGATATTTTTGACTTCCAATATTCCGATGTTCCTTTCATTTTTTAATTTTGATTAAACACGTGATTGATGTAGCTAGGTAAACAGGAGATACCTACCCTTCCGGATCACTCGGCTTCACTTCCCTAGTGGAAATTAACATTTTGACAAGGTTTGACGGATTTAGGATTTTTAGTTTTCTTTGGAATTACGGTATGGACAGGGTAAGTAATTTATGAATTTTATGGCACTTACTTAAGGTATCGATCTGGAAGTACTTAGCTCCTTCTATTGGATTGAATGCCACTGTAAATGTGTGGTTGTCAATTGTATTAGGATCCGTGACGCTAACGTGATAGACGGATAAACCAAGTGCTGAATTTTCTGGTATTATTCTTGGTGTTGGCAAAGGTAAATTTGTGAACGATGGTGGATTGTTTATATCTGAAAAATAATAACGATAATAATAATAAAAATGTATACGCAAGTCATGGACTGGTAAGGTAGAATCAAGGGCAGATCACTTCAACTTACATACAATCTTTCTGGTCCTAAGCCCCGGTTTCACAATCATTCCTTAGCTAAGTTTTCCTTAACTTAAATTTAGCAAATTTTATATTCTATTTTTGGAACTATTGATGAATATTTCTGTCAAAACTAACTACAGATGTTTTATTCTTGAGGTCATCCTAAAAGTAACACCTTAAAATCCTGAATATCTTAAAAACTAACAAAATTATGAAGATTTGAATTTTTGCAAGATGTAAGTTAAGGAAAGCCAGGTTCACAAGTATTCCTTAACTAAGAATATCCTTAAGTCTGCTAAGTTGAAATCTTAACTGTTTTTATAGTTTTCAAGATATTCTGGATTTTAATTTGTCATTAAGAGCTTGTAAAATGATTGACAAATAACAAAGGTAAAGAAGTGGTGACTTTCCACGCATGTGAGGCCGGGTGCTTTAAGATATGAAGTACCTAAGGAGCACTAATAAATCGGCTTCTCTCTAGATTCTTCAATCATGTGTCCCTGTTTCCGAGTTCATTTCAATCTCAATTTCGATGTGGCTTGCTAAACAGCAGGTGCTTTTCCTTTCAGAAAACCTGGCCTCACATCCCTGGTGGAACTGCACTTGTTTTACTTATTTTGCAAGTTTCAAAGTGTTAACTTTGTTTTAGGATTGTAATTTAGACATGGTTTAGTATTTTTTTTATTTCTGATTTTCAGTGCCTGGGATTGAAGGTATTGTTCCTAGTTAGTATCCTCTTTTCTGCTTTTTTATTTGTTTTTGGTTTTGTGCTCGTCGACCTTTCAAAATCGTTCTCTAGACTAATGTTATGAAGTCCTCGTCAGACAAATGATATAGAAACATTATGAACTTACCTGTGATAGTGACTGTCAACGTCCTAGAACCAACTAAGGTGTTTCCATCGTAGACATAAATGTATAAACTATATGTTGGAACATTGGTCCCATACAGTGAACTGGTAGTTATAATATCACCAGCTACAAGTAAAATAACAGAAATATTTACACTTTAACTTGCCTTAAAGGCCACCTCTATATAAGGGTCACCTGCTTATAAAGGTAAGTAGAATTGTTTCCTTTATGTTCTTTAGTCTTATTATTTCATCCTGTATTCAAAGACCACCTGCCCATAAACGCCACCTCTATATAAGGGTCACCTGCTTATAAAGGTTAGTAGATTTGTTTCCCTTATGTTCTTTAGTCTTATTATTTCAACCTGTATTCAAAGACCACCTGCCCGTAAAGGCCGTCTTTACTGGTTCCCTTGGGTTGCCTTTATAGACAGGTTTGACTGTGCATTTGTGATGTTTTATCTGTCTGGGACCAAATGAAGTTATAGAATTATCATTACACTTGCTGAAATAACGTCATTTCTTTCTTGTTTGTGACTATACACATAGATTGTGTTCCAAATATTGAAAATGCATGTTGTACACAAAGGTGTTTAAAATTTATTTCAGGGTTTAAAAACCAAAATAAGATTTTTAAAAAAAGGAAAAATATAAATATAACCATTGACTGGTCAAACGCTCGTTATTCAGTTTACTTAGAACGTCAATAGGAGTTATAACACCAATGGTTTAATAATTAACTTTGCTATATTGCTTACAACCAATCTTTAACAGTTTTGTCGACGTTTACGTCTTCGCTTCGTTTTTTAAAAAAAGAGAAATATAAATATAGCCATTGACTGGTCAAGCGCTCGTTATTCAGTTTACTTAGAACGACAATAGAAGTTATAGCACTATAAACGCAATTTTTAGAAGTTCAATGGTTAAATAATTAACTTTGCTAAATTGCTTACAATCAATTGCGTCATTGTGTCATGTTAAACACAACCTTTAACAGTTTTGTCGACGTTTACGTCTTCGCTTTGTTTTTTTTTAAAAAAATGAGAAATATAAATATAGCCATTGACTGGTCAAACGCTCGTTATTCAGTTTACTTAGAACGACAATAGAAGTTATAGCACTATAAACGCAATTTCCAGACAGTTCAATGGTTAAATAATTAACGTTGCTAAATTGCTTACAATCAATTGTGTCATTGTATCATGTTATACACAACTTTTAACGGTTGTGTCGATATTTACGTTTTCGCTTCGTTTTGTGGGAACACGTGGGACTATCTGTTGGCATCTACCTACCTGCACGAGAGTTATTTACTCTTACGAGCCATTTGGAGGCAATTGCAAGCTTACAGGCGAGCTATCTGTTGGCATCTACTTACATGCAGGAGAGGTATCTACTCTTACAAGCCATTTGGAGGCAGATGCCATCCTTCAGGCAAGCTGTTGGCATCTATATACTTGCAGGAGAGGTATCTATCTTACGAGTCATTTGGGGGGCAATTGCCAGCCTACAAGGGAGCTATCTGTAAGTATCTGTCTATTTGCAGAAGATCTAGATTTATATATTCTTAAAATGAACTGATAACATTTGACGCCCTTTCTTTTTGTTATAGTACAATCCATTCTAATGTTCGATTTCAGGATATAACGATATTATAAGTACATAGCACAAAAAAGTAAATATTTCTATAATACTTACATGTATATATGTCGAAGGGACCGTTGCTAGGGCTACTTGTCATGTTATAGTATAGCTGGTCATTTTCACTATCTGTTGATAATACTCTATACACCTGTTTCCCAATACCTGATGATAATGTTGATATACTGACTGCAGCTGGAAAAATATACATACAATAACAGGGATTTTTCTGGGTATCCACAGGGTCCGGTAAAGGGACCCATTCCCAATGCAAAAAAAACATACATTTTTCCCAATTCTGTAGTAAAAAATCCCAATTAGCTATGTTTATCAATTTTTTGAGAAAAAAAATTTCACAAGATCATCATATTTGGAGGATATCTCGTTCTGATAACGATTTCAATCTATATTAACCCACATTTTGCTGGATGATTTATATAGAGACAAAAAGACAGCGCTATTCTGCTGTGAACACCGATATAATTTGTTCAATTACCAGTATTCTAGTGGTCTAGAATTTCTAATATGTTGTTGTGATTTTTCCCAAAATTAAATTTTTGTTGAGCATTTTCCCAATTTCATCCCAAGGTCCGTTTCCCAAAAAGGTCAGAAAAATCCCTGAATAAAGCCTGAAACAGGGTGCCTTTCTTAAATCATGTTTTAGCAACCAAATCTATATAATATAAATGCAATTTCCTTGCCATAGAAATCACTTTGAAATTATAACGTATGCCTTTACAGTAAAACCTTATACAGGAACTGCCTGTCTCAAAAAATGCTATAGCATCCGACTCTGTATTATATAAATACACATGTCTAGTCAGTCAAAAACAAACATACTAATCCATGTCCGAATCACAATCCAAGAGCAAAGTAAAAACAAACATACTAATCCATGTCCGAATCACAATCCAGAAGCAAAGTAAAAACAAACATACTAATCCATGTCCGCATCACAATCCAGAAGCAAAGTAAAACTTTAGAACTGACAAGTTAGGTTAAACACGTGAACTTCCACCAGAGACGTGAGGCCGGGTGCTCATGAAGGGTAAGCTCCTCCTGTTTAGCAGTGAAACATTCTATATATGCAATCGGCTAAAAAATAAAAACCATGGTAACTTTGTAACAACAATCACCAGCAAGATACAACACAATACTGTTTGTGTATGGCTGAATTACTCTTGTTAATATTGTATGTGCATTATCTCCCTTGGGAGAAACCGGATGTTATACACACGTCTGCAATAAATCAAGTTAATTTTTTTTGTTTAATATCTAGTGATATTCTACATCATCATATGGCATGGCTCCCACTTAACTACAATCGCGCACAATGTCATATCTCATATGTCTAATCGGCAAGGCGACTTAACAAATAAATTCTATTTGTGAGGATAATTCACAAAATACACAATACAACATAATGTAATCAAAAACAAACATACCAATCCATGCCAATACCACAAATCCAAAAGCAAAGTAAAAACCTTTTTAAGGTAATTTAAGTTTACATGTAACCTTCCGCCAGGGAAGTGAGGTCGTGTGTTATGGAAGGGTAGGTACCTTCTGTTTAGCTTTCTATGAATTCAGTTTTAAAAAGAAGCTTAAGGAAATACTGGCATCATCATCCAAAGAATTTTTTTTTTTTTTGCATCTTGTGATGAGCCGGAAGTGGCGGAAGAAATAACAGTTTATGACATGCTAAAGCAAATCATACACGCCCCAGGCTTGCAGTAGATGTAGATAAAGAAAATCAGTTCGCTACCTACACTAGACTAATAGAATCTGTCACCTGTTTGTGACCGATACCGGTTGATCTCAGTCGAGGGTGATGTGATGTAACATATATCCCATTCGAGGCTGTGCCGAGATTAGGATATGTTACATCACATCACCCGAGACTGAGATCAACCCGTATCGGTCACAAACAGGTGATCGATTCTATTCCTCGTATCATTTAGTGTTTATTACTGCGATACGTACAAAACAAAACACGTACCCTCATAGGGTCTCTAGCATTCTATTGGACACCTAATGCATTGTACAAATTCGCCCTTTGAAAATAATCCCATCGAAAACTCTTCAAAATTTTAAAATATCAATGATTTGTATTCAATGCAAATATAAAACAACTCTGACAATGAAATATTTTGAATAAAAAGTAAAATAAAACACATATGTAAAAAATATATAAAGAAACGCTTTGTTTTGATGACGTCAAGCACAATGATTGGATACGTCATCTGATTGTTCAATATGTCGCGTGAGGCAGTACCAAACAAACTGGACAAGACAGAAAAATCTAGCACTGGTGTGCGCGTGAGATTTTTCTGTCCGAGGTACGAGAAATGTGTGTATCGAAATTGAGAATGAAAACACAAAGAACTATGCGACGTCAAACATATCTATTGCCAATTAGAATCCGAATCAAAGGTGAACAATATACTCATACCATCTAAATTAGTAAAAACGGGAAGTGAGGTCGGATAATCCAAAAGGGTAGGCAACTCCTGTTTAGCCAGCTGCAATTTCAGTTTGCTAGCCACACCGGCCACGTGTGTATCAAAAATTGCGAATGAAAAGAACATATAACTGTGGGAGGTCAAATATATGCATGGCCAGTAAGAAGTAGAATCGCCACTAATTAAGCTAATTAAGCAATAAACTCATACCGTCTAAATTAGTAAAAACCGGTGCTTGGTTCTTTTGCAAGGTGACCGTATATAGTCCCGTTACTGTATTTCTGCCGTCTGTACACGATACAGTCAAGTCATACTGGGAGTTGGTATTGAAATCGAATCCGGGTGCGTACCTCACATAAATCCCCAAATCTACAAAAACAAATGAAAATAGAATAGTAAACCAGAATTGTCTCTTGAGAGTCAAATACCCCCGCCCCCAACAATGACCTCCTGACCTTGACCTTTCACATATGGACATACATTTGGTATGCGACACATCGTCTTATGTTAGTTTACATCTGTGCTCAAAATAGTCAATTTGATCGAAACCCATACATAGACATGGAAGATATGGAGTGGACAAGATATTGGGACGAACAACTAGACGGGCGGAAAGACAAACTGACAGACAGCTGGGTGATTCCTATTTACCCCATTAACATAGTTTGTGGGGGTAAAATAATCGGATCTATGCAAATATAGTTATCATGTTTATAGCAATACGGTATCACTTGGTTCTCTTAATTTACATATTATAACAATTTAATTTTACAGCACTAGACGGCCGTTTCGGAATACAATTCCTCATCAGTAGTGCTTGGACAAGAATGCTGAAACCAAAGTTTTTCAAGGAGGTGAAAAATCCAAAGGACCAAAATATATTTAACCAAATTTAGCAAAGGAAATATTTTTCACGAGGGAGTACTAGTATACCTTAGTTTTTGGGCATTTTAAGATTTTAACTAGCAGAAAATTTAGACAATGGTATAAAGCCCAACCTGCCTTAAAGGCCACCTCTGTATAAGGGTCACCTGCTTATAAAGGCCAGTAGAATTGTATTCCAATTGTTCTTTTGCATATTATTTGAACCTGTATATAAAGGATACCTGTCCATAAAGGCCACTTTTACTGGTTCCTGTGGATGGCCTTTATAGGCAGGTTTGGCGGTATTTTCAACAACACAAAAAATGGTATTATTTTTTAAAAAAAGTCTGTTTACAACCAATTAGTCTCTTGGTTTTTGTCCCTTTTCATGTGGTTAACGTGTGAATAAAAATCATAGCTTTTTGCATCGTGAAAACAAGCCTATGCCGTAATGTGGCCTGATGTAACCGGCGTCTAATCTACCCTCTTGACTTCATATTAAAACTTTTTAATATCGCCTTCTATATCGCTATGTAAATTGTTTTAGCGCCATTTTCCTAACCTTTGCGGCGATACCAAAAACAGGAGTGAGAGGGTTTTTCATATGCTAATCAGTTTCTGTTACGGGTCATTAACACAATCTTAGCTACCACGTGTATATTTATGTCACCATCAGTTTTCCTGAAACTCTTTTTAACTGAATGTCTCAGTTGTTGTTTTATCGTTTTTATTTAATTCATATTTTTTGCTACAACGATCAGAAATATTTGTTAACATACGCATCTAATTATAATCCGGTTACCTAATGGCTAAAGGCAAAGTTGACCGACTTTTACAACACGTGTACACCTGATCATGAATACGGTATACGTAGTTCTTGCCAACCACCAAGTAGATTAGACAGTTCTTGTAGTCTTACTAATTATCCGTACACACGATTTATAAGTTTAATCAGTTACCATAATTTACCACTTCTTACATATTAGAATTTTACTTGTCAAAAAAGTATCAAGTTTCCCATGATCTATTAATTATTGAAAAGGGGGAAAATAAAAATAAAAACAATTTATGAATAATTTAATTAAATATTTCGAAAAGGGAAAACCGTGAACACTTACTGTAATGAATTCAGACTTCTCGGGTGGCATTTCTTTTATTTGTAGAACTTTTAATGAATCTATATAGTTATGCAAGCCCGGTCTTCTTCATTCAACGTTTTAAGTTTGTCAAGGTTAAGTATGACCGTTCTTAAATGTATTTCAGTAAGAATTATGGTACAACGAGAGAGAGACAGAGAGAGAGAGAGAGAAACGTTGTCTCAAATAATGATTTGCATGTGAATTGTTTTAAGTTTTTCAGGGTTAAGTATAACCGTTCTTAAATGAATTTCAGTAAGAATTATGGCACAAAGAGAGAGAGAGAGAGAGAGAGAGAGAGAAACGTTGTCTCAAATAATGATTTGCATGTGAATTGTTTTAAGTTTTTCAGGGTTAAGTATGACCGTTCTTAAATGAATTTCAGTAAGAATTATGGCACAAAGAGAGAGAGAGAGAGAGAGAGAGAGAGAGAGAGAGAGAGAGAGAGAGAGAGAGAGCGTTGTCTCAAATAATGATTTGCACGTGAATTGTGGCAAGAATGCTATTTCGCAAAAAAATCTCGTAAACATGCATTTTTTGTAGATGACATGCATTATAACACCATATGTATATTGATAACTATTGATAAATTTAAACAATTTTGAGTAATTTTATAAACACATTTATGAAAACAATATCCGTCCTTGTCAATCATGTGTAGTGTTGCGTATCGACATATTGTCGATAAGTATTTCTTATGCAAATTAGCTCAGTATTTCCCTGTCCGAAATGGTTTCGACCGAAATGTAGGACTTAGACAAAATAGCCGTTGCTCAAAATTGACCAAAATTTACGGAGTATGGGGCAAAACTGAGAAAAGTTTAAGGATAGAAATATTAAAAATTAATTACGGCATGAATTGTATAATACATGTACGATTTTACTTTTACAATAAAAAGTTTCGTTCTAGAGAATTTTACGAAAAACCAAGAGACTAAAGGATCGTAAATGGACTTTATTTAAAAACGTTTAGTAGAACATGACAGTAACAAATAAAATGTAATTGAATATTGATTTATTGATTGATCCATTGAATAGGATTCAGGCGTCATTAGTGAATAGAAGCACAGAGAGAGAGAGAGAGAGAGAGAGAGAGACATTACCTGAAGTACCCGAGACGGGTTTGATAAAGAACGGAGATGAAACTGGATTGGTGATCGAACACTGGATTGCGTCGTTAGTAGGATCAGTGATGTTAAGGGTACTCAACAGCTGTTCCAGGATATGATCCTCGTGTAGGCTAGTGGTGTCCGGTAGGTTGTTTATTGTGCATGGTAAGTTCGGGTCTATATTGATCACGAAGGTGCTGGTTACGGGATCTTTACCGTCCGTACACTCTATGTTTAGGGTATATTGTGGCGTGATGTCATAATCCAAACCTGCGTTTGCGTTGACGTAGAGATTCTTATCTGTAAATATAAATACGAATGGAGTCAGCTGTACCACGTGATCAAGACCCCTTAACCTCTGTGTGGCACGCTTTCTCGGAGATGAGGGCTTTATAGTACAGACCTGTCGAAAGTTCGATGTGTCGAAACACTGAGCTAACGAAAAAAGAGTCGAAACTCCGATGCCGAGTGGCTTAATATCTAATGATGGTTGGTTGGTTGAATGTTGCTTAACGTCGCATCAGCAATTTTTCAGATATTCGCGACAAGAACTATTTTATTAATTTCTATGGATTAATCTATGAACACGCTCGTGTATGCATATGAAGTGCGAGTGTGTTTTATGGTCTGCCTTGTACACGTTGTACTTGCACGCACTCATGGCGACTTTAACGTGCTAGCTCACAGAGACAGTACGTCGTAGACAAGCGTGCCACTCCTCCAGTCACATTATACTGATACCATGGCCAGCTGGTGAACCAGTAAAGGCCAACGTCAAAGCGATTCACTTTCCTAAATGTGGTCTGAGCGGGGCTCGAACACACAGTGATGAGAGACGCTGGATTTGTATCCATTAGGCCATTGTGGCCGCTAAACATCTAGTGACCGAAAAGGTCATGAAATGTGTCGATATATATATACCTGCAGTGAGGAACCCAGATGAGCTGGCGATTCAACAATTCTAATATATAAGCTTAGCGTTAAATTTTCGACAGGTCTGTACTGTGGTTCTATTGTTTGTTTTAATTGTACATTTAGGCATGAACTGTTATTTAAGCAGACTGGTCCATATCACATAAATCATACCTTGCTGAAGGATTAAAAAGCAAACGTCAAGTCAACCCTTACATTTAGAATCGTGTTTAAAAGTGGGTTTTTTTGGCGATGATTTCTAAAGAATACTTGATTGAACAGATAAGTGATATATTAGCAGGGACTATTTTGGAGTTTGAGCATTATTACATTTCATTCGCCATAACGAAACTATTTCATTGCAAAATAACGTCAGTCTTCAAAACGGGTTCCATATAAAAAGTGATACGTATATTGTCGAGATTTGTGATGACACCATATGCTCTGCCTGTAACGGTTTATTTTATCCCCATGAAATATTTTCTTAGGACAATATTTTCTTGTGAGATACGTTCCATGAATAATATTTTAAGAATAACTCATGATATTAATCCGCCGGATAGATTTTACTAAGAAATTTTAACCTCTCAGACACATTTTCACCCGAGTAAAATTATCGATTACTTACCTGTAGTAAGCGTAAATGGGGCCGATGCTGGCGTAGAACTGGTGATCAAACACGTGACCTGATCACTCGGGTCAGTAGCATTAACTGTGTACAGCAACAACTGCTGTGTCTGGTCTTCACTTAGTAGGTAAGTATATGGGAGGTTGTGAATAGTTGGTGGCTGTAAAAAAAAGAGAGGTTGTGAATAGTTGGTGGCTGTGAAAAAAAAAGAAAATGGGAGGTTGTGAATAGTTGGTGGCTGTGAAAAAAAAGAAAATGGGAGGTTGTGAATAGTTGGTGGCTGTGAAAAAAAGAAAATGGGAGGTTGTGAATAGTTGGTGGCTGTGAAAAAAAGAAAATGGGAGGTTGTGAATAGTTGGTGGCTGTGAAAAAAAGAAAATGGGAGGTTGTGAATAGTTGGTGGCTGTGAAAAAAAAAGAAAATGAGAGTTTGTGAATAGTTGGTGGCTGTTAAAAAAAAGAAAATGGGAGGTTGTGAATAGTTGGTGGCTGTTAAAAAAAAAAGAAAATGAGAGTTTGTAAATAGTTGGTGGCTGTGAAAAAAAAAAGAAAATGGGAGGTTGTGAAAAGTTGGTGGCTGTGAAAAAAAAAGAAAATGGGAGGTTGGGAATAGTTGGTGGCTGTGAAAAAAAAAAGAAAATGGGAGGTTGTGAATAGCTGGTGGCTGTGAAAAAAGAAATAAACGGTGAAACCTCGTTATAATGTCCTTCTATAACTCTGTCACCTTACCGACTTCACAAACAACCTTGTCATTTTAAATAGACAGAATTTTTTTCTGTCGTCAACGGCCCATGAGACCTATCATCAATAAAACAGCCGTTGACGACTGGAATAATTCGGTCTACGTTTTGAAGTGAAATAAACAACGTTGACATAGAGTAGTCTCCCTTTCTCTATATAACGGATCGTGAGACCTATCGTCAATAAAAACAGCCGTTTACGAGTGGAATGATTCAGTTATTTTGAAGTAAAATTAACAACGTTGACATAGAGTAGTCTCCCTTTCTCTATATAACGGGTCATGAGACCGTTTCATCAATAAAAACAGTCGTTGACGGCTAGAATGACCCGGTCTGCATTTTGAAGTAAAATAAACAACGTTGGCATAGAGTAGTCTCCCTTTCACTATATATAACTATCACCAATAAAAACAGCTATTGACGACTGTCTGGAATAACCCGGTCTGCATTTTGAAGTGAAATGAACAACGTTGACATAGAGTAGTCTCCCTTTCTCTATATAATTACTCACAATAAAAACAGTCGTTGCCGGCTAGAATGACCCGGTCTACATTTTGACGTGAAATAAACAAAGTTGACATAGAGTAGTCTCCCTTTCTCTATAAACAGTAAAACGCGAAACTGTCAAGTTCTGGTGTTCTGGAGAAAAAAATAGGCCTACAGATAAAGATAAGCGTGTCCTCACGAGTACGTTAGTTTACCTCCATATTTGAAGGTAGGTGTTTCGGAAATAGGCAGATTCAGTTACCGTTCTATCGTCAATAGCTTAATACTGTAGAAATTAAAGTCACAGGGTCCTTCGAACGAGATTGATTAACTGATGAAATAGGTTTTACGTCCCAGTCAAGAATATTTTACATATATCGAAACATCACCAGCTATAGGTAAAGTGGCGGAAATTGTTATCTTTGCAGTGCATTCAAGGCAAATATTCGCAGAGGGTTCTTTTACTTGCCACGTCTGCCATGACACGGGGCCTTGGTTATTATAGTCTCCTCCGAAGAACCTTAAGGCTTTCATTTCTAAAAACTTTCTAAAGTGATTTGCAAAAGAAAAGTCACAACCGATTTCCAGGTCTTGATCAGACCTGACAAGGGTTTGAACCAATGGCCTCGCAAATACTGCCAGCAAGCACTGTACCATTTGACCTATCGTAGGAGCCACCGGAAGAGTCCTTAAAACTAACCCCCCGTGCAAGGATAGGCGTAGAACCCTTCCCTTACATTACCCCCCAGCAATGGGTAAACCAGTCTGTACCGATATTAGCGTCACCTGACCAAGCAGTAAATCAAATTTTAAAGTCGGTATCGTCCAGTCGGCACTCGAGTAAACGACCTACCACATCCGGAATACTCTACCGTTTGACCCACCGTAGTGGTATCTTTCCGTGCCAGGATAGACATGGAACTGGAACAATTAGGAAACAGTCCCTGTTTATAAGTCTGAGCATTGTGTTAACCATTCTATACTGACACCGAGCATCAGCCGACCAAGCAGTGAATTCAATTTTAAAGTCGGTATGGCCAAGTCGGCACTCGAATCAACGACCTACCGCATCCGGAATACTCTAACATGTGAGCTACCGTAGTGGTATCTTTCCGTGCCAGGATAGACGTGGAACTGGAACAATTAGGAAACAGTCCCTGTTTATAAGTCTGAGTATTGTGTTAACCATTCTATGCTAATACCGAGCATCTGCCGACCAAGCAGTGAATCCAATTTTAAAGTCAGCATGGCCCAGTAGGGGTTCGAATCCACGATTTTGCGCTCCCAAGGCAGACGCTTATACCCATTTATCGAGTGGATCATCCTACATGAATATTCCTATTAAAAGGTCAAACGAATAGGCCAATATTGTTTGCCTATATATGATAACACGGTTTGAATATAGTGCGTAAAAGTTTGACCTGGGCGTTTGACCTTTAATTTGAATATTCATACAGAAATACCCATTGTGTAATATAGGGGATATATACAGTTGATATATAGGGAAAGATGGTAGTAATACTTCTATTGGGTGTTTATAGTAATGAATCATGCTGTCTTACCTAAATTATAAAGTAAATTAGCCCAATATAATATTCAAATTAAAGGTCAAGCGACCAGGTCAAACCTGACGTACTTTACCTATTTCTATAAAAAAATAAATAAAAAAATAAAAAAAGACTCGCACTCTTGCCAAAACAGCGCTTACGGACTACAGTCCAACCTGCCTTAGAGGCCACATCTATAAAAAGGCCACCTGCTTATAAAGGCCAGTACAAATGTATCCCAACTGTTCTATTTTCATATCATTTGAACCTGTATATAAAGGTCACCTGCCCATAAAGGCCACTTTTACTGGTTCCCTTGGGTGACCTTTCTAGACAGGTTTGACTGTATATAATAAACTTACTATATTAGTAATTTGTATGGTAAGCCGACCAGTGTCTTGGTTCCCACATTTATCTGTAGTCTGAAAATCAATGGTATATGTACCGGACGAAAGACTTCCTTGTGATCTTACTTCAACTAAAAATAAAAGCGAAAACTGAGTACTACAATCAGGGGTGAAACACCATATCTGAAGTGCGTTACTCAAAATGTTTATGGCCGTCATCACAGTACTGTTGATAAGTTTGAAGTCTCTGTGCCCAGCATTGCCCTAAATATATTTGACGTTCATAGTTCCATGTTCCTTTCACACATTTTTGATTACACACGTGGCGGGTGTAGCTAGCTGAACAAGAGGTGCTTACCCTTCCGGAGCACCCGGCCTCACTTCCCTGGTGGAAGTTCACGTGTCTAACCGGACTTTTCATGTCTAAAGTTTTTACTTTGCTTCTGGATTGTTATTCGGACATGGATCAGTATGTTTGTTTTTGTTTATTAAGCTGATAATGCATTAATTTGATATAGCCAATCGTGACGGCCATGAAACTTTTTGAGGGCCTTAATTATCCTAGGCTTGCAAAATCCCTGAGTCAACAATTTATTTTCAAGCAGCCTGTTTCGCTGTACAAAGTCCCTGTTTATGGAACAAGCTCTACCATAGCGTATAAATTAGGAAACACATACGCCATAAGCAGAGAGAAGCAGGTATATTACTGCATAGAAAAAGGAAATTTGACAATAGGAAAATTTAAGTCATCACGTTTGTCATAAAGTATCAAATGTAGCCTTTCGTGGGCGTCATAATTCAGGTATAAGTCTAAATATGAAGCAAAACTTAAGGAATTAGTCGTGTCTTTTATTTCAAGCTCACTAGGATAGATGACATTCACATAGTCTCCAAATTAAGAATTGTTAAGAGACAGAACGTCATCTATATATCTGTATATTGAGTTGAATGATTTGGCGACAGTCTTCTCTCCAGATTTAACAAGGTTCTGCATAAATTCTGCTTCATAAGCTTTTACGATTGGCTATCTCAAAATACTTTGTTAGCGTTATTACAACACTTGCGATTGTCTATATTAAAATAGAACATTAACGCTTTATAACATCACTTACGATTGGCTAGATTCAAATAAAACAAACCATGTGGGTTTATTACAGCACTTATGATTGGTTTTATCGAGGTGGGTGACACATTGCGAGCTTAATTACAAAAGCTACGATTGGCTCAATTATAGATAAATATTGATAGCTTATTACAGTCCTTACGATTGGCTATTATTAAAATAAAACAACGCTTACGATTGATTATATCTGAGCAATACATTGCCGGCTTTTTACAACACTTTCGATACGACATATTCAAATAAAACGGTTATATTACAGCTCTCACGATTAGCTATACAGCAATAACACGGTGCCGATTGGCTATAAAAATACATTTCCACACTAACGATAAGTTACATTTAAATAAAACAACACTTGCGATTAACTGGATTAAAACAACACTAACGATTGGCTACAATAAAGCAACAATTACCATTGGCTGGATTAAAACAACACTTACGACTGGCTGGCTTAAAACAACACTAACGATTGGCTACAATAAAGCAACACTTTCGATTGGCTGGATTATATCAACACTAATGATTGGCTGAATTTAAGCAACGCTTACGATTGGTTGTATTAAAACAACACTTACGATTGGCTGGATTGAAAAACAATTACGATTGGCTGGATTAAAACAACACTTCCGATTGGCTTGATTAAAAAACAAGTACGATTGGCTGGATTAAAACAACACTTACAATTGGCTCGAATAAAACAACACTTACGATTGGCTGGATTAAAACCAGCTTACGATTGATTGGATTAACACATCACTTACGATTGGCTGGATTAAAAAAACCACTCACGATTGACAACAATTAAACAACACTTACGATTAGCTAGATTAAAAACAATTACGATTGGCTACAATTAAACAACACTTACGATTGGTTGGATTAAAAAAAACACTTACGATTGGCTGGATTAAAACAACATTTACGATTGGCTGGATTATAACAACAATTACGATTGGCTGGATTAAAAAAAAAACTTACGATTGGCTACAAAAAAACAACACTTACAATTGGCTAGAATTAAACATTACTTACGATTGGCTGGATTATAACAACACTAACGATTGGCTACAACAAAACAACACTTACGATTGGCTGAATTAAAACAACACTTACGATTGGCTGGATTAAAGGTAAACATGGTTGATCCGGTATTTGCTGTAGTAATTGTCGTTAACACATCGTTTGCGTCTGTGTCCGTGATAATAAGTGTAAAGATGAGCGTGTTAGCGGGTGTACTGTCAACATAAATAACCGATCCGGGAAGATTGGTAATCACGGGTGACGCCACTGAAACAAAATGCGTTAATTGTAGTAAAACTAACCAATCTGACAGAATAAGTAATAAGACGTGACGCAATAGGGTTGGCCGCTGTACTACGTGATACCCTCTAACGTTTGTGCGAATCATTTTTTCCAATAGATATGAAATCGCATAAGATGATATTTTCCCGTAAAAACGACGTTTATTCCGGAATTTATGACGTTCCGCACAAACGTTAAGTGGTATTGATCGCGTGGTACAGCGGCGAACCCAATTGAAACAATATGCAAAATAGAGACGTACGAGGAGGCACAAAAAGAAACTGATGCATCAAAATTGGTAATCGCGGATGACGCCACTGATTAACAAAATGTGAATTAAAGAGATTGGTTTGTCTACATTAGTTGGTTAATTGATCGTTACTTAACGTTACATCTGCAATATTTCAACTATTCTCGACGAGAACTATTATTATTAATCTCTATGGATTGATCTATGAACAATTTCGTGTATGCATATGAAGTGCGAGTGTGCTGTATGGTATACCTTGTACCAGGGCGACTTTAAGATGCTATCTCACCGAGTCAGTACGCCGCAGACAAGCAAACCACTCTCCCAGTCACATTTTACTGATACCAGGTGAATCAGTAAAGGCCAACGGCAAGAAAAATATATTTTCCCACATGTGATCTGAGCGGTTCGAACTCACAGCGGTGAGAGACCCTGGATTTGTAGACTGACGTCTGATCCATTAGGCCACTGCGGCCTCTGAAACATACTGAGGAAACAGACTGAGGAAGGTAGAGTAAATGCGTAAAAGTAATACTTATGATTTTACTTTAATTTCTTATATTTTGCCGTTTTGAGAAATTTACAGAAAACCAAGAGACAAATTGTTGTGGATAGATTATAAATAAAATGTATAATTACATGGTCCAAGAATGGCTTTGATACCGTAATCTCGATTAGTCTGTGTTGTGACTGCACCCCAGTTGAATGTTGTACTTGGTCTACTGTAACCGGTAGTTATTTGGTAATTATGACCGTTGCCATAGGTTACGAAGGTGCTTCCTGGAAAATGCCTGTAAGTAGATGTTATTTGTTTATGAAATTGTAGTGACTTTTCGCGGTGTAAACCACCAGTTTTTAATTTCGCATCGTATTTTGCGAGTTTTGGGTTCGAACCGTTGCCTGGTCTGACCAAGACTTAAAAATAGGTAGTGACTGTTTTTTTTCGCCAAAAACCACGCATTTTTTTTTTAAATTGAAAGTAATGCAACTGTACGGGGGATACCTTAAAAACCAATGACTCACGTCACGGCAGGCGTGGTATGTTAAAGAAATCTTACTGCACACAGCCTTGAGCCTACCGCAAACGTACAAAAAAATCTGTTTAATGAGACCACTGCAGTGGCTTAGCTAGAAGAGTGCTGGATCCGTTAGTGGGACGTCCTTGAACCCCGACCGGATCTGACCCAATATACTTGAAAGTGGGTAGTGACTGTTCTTTCGCCAAGCACTCGGAATTATGAAATGAATGTCACGGTTCTTTCGGATTGGAAATGAAAATAAGCTATGCCCCGTGTCACGGTAGGCATGGCACGATAAAGAACTCTGCTGTATAATGCCATCAGCGCAACGCACAAGCAAAATTTCTGCTCCTTTCGGCGACGTCTCGATATAAGTGAAATATTCTTGACTATGAATAAAACCCCATTACTCAACTCAAAACTTTTATGACCTTCATTACAATATTGTCAAGTTAAATTTGACTTCACGCGTGGCGGGAGTAGCTAGCTAAATAGAAGGTACTTACCCTTCCGGAGAACCCGTATTTTCGGAGTTTGCTTTGCTTTAGGGTTGTGATTTGCAATTGGACATAGATTGGTATGTTTGTTTTTTTTACTTTGTTTTTTTTTTTTTTTTTTTTTGGGGGGGGGGGGGTAGTGATTTGGACCTGGATTGGTATGTTTGTTTTTTACTTTGTTTTTTTGGAGGGATGGTGATTTGGACATGGATTGGTATGTTTGTTTTTTACTTAGTTTTTTTTTTTGGGGGGGGGTGGTGATTTGGACATGGATTGGTATGTTTGTTTTTTACTTTGTTTTTTTTTGGGGGGGGGGTGGTGATTTGGACATGGATTGGTACATGTGTATTCAGTGTTGGTTACATACTCACATTCCTATGAAATCTCCGGTATCGAGAATAATTTGGTTGGCTGTTGTAGGTGTAAAACTGTAAGTATTTGACGCCGCTGAATAATTACATGTAAATAAATAAATAAATAAATAAATAAATAAATAAATAAATAAATAAATCCCTATGAAATCTCTGGTATCGAGAATAATTTGGTCGACAGTGACAGGTGTGAAACTGCAAGTATTTAACGCGGCCAGATAAATGAATAAATAAATAAATAAATAAATTTCTTCTCGAGACGGTTTTTATGTACTTTGCGACTAACATTACATGTCTGCTAAAACAGACCACAAATTTGAAGAAAAAAAAATATTTAAAAAAAAAAATAAAAATAAAAAATAGAAAATAAAATAAATAAACCAGCAAATAAAAATTTAATACTTATAATAATTAAACATTGTTAACAGCAACAGCATGTTGAAAGCCTAACACTAAATTAACGGATTTTGTCGAATCTGCATTTCATCTTGGACATTTGACAACTTTATAGCAGCTTTTCAGACATTAGCTATGGATATCTCGACCACTCAACAGTCAAGCTTCGATTCCTTTTCGTCAGCTCGGTGTTAAACTTTCGACAGGTCAGTACTGTATATCTTGACACTTTGTATGCAGCTTTTCGACCAGCTATCGATATACCGGTCACTCGGCGGCCGAACTTCGATTCCTTTTCGTTAGCTCGGTGTTAAACTTTCGACAGGTCAGTACTGTATAACTCGACACTTTGTATGCAGCTTTTCGACCAGCTATCAATATACCGGTTACTCGGCGGCCAAGCTTCGATTCCTTTTCGTCAGGTCAGTGTCAAACTATCGACAGGTCTGTACAGGTCTCGATACATTGGATACGGCATTTCCACCACTAGCTAACAATTGATTCGCCACCAATTCGGCACTATAGTGTTCAACTTTCGACAGGTCTATACTGTATACACGAACAGTTGATTCGGCACTAATTCGGCACTTTAGTGTTAAACTTTCGACAGGTCTGTACTGTATATACGAACACTCGATTCGGCACTAATTCGTCACTATAGTTTTCAACTTTCGACAGGTCTGTACTGTATATACGAACACTCGATTCGGTACTAATTCGGCACTATAGTGTTCAACTTTCGACAGGTCTGTACTGTATATACGAACAGTCAATTCGGTACTAATTCGGCACTATAGTGTTAAACTTTTGACAGGTCTGTACTGTATATACGAACAGTTGATTCGGTACTAATTCGGCACTATAGTGTTAAACTTTTGACAGGTCTGTACTGTATATACGAACAGTCGATTCGGCACTAATTCGGCACTGTAGTGTTAAACTTTGGACAGGTCTGTACTGTATATACGAACAGTTGATTCGGCACTTATTCGGCACTGTAGTGTTAAACTTTGGACAGGTCTGTACTGTATATACGAACACTCGATTCGGTACTAATTCGACACTGTAGTGTTTAACTTTCGACAGGTCTGTACTGTATATACGAACACTCGATTCGGCACTAATTCGTCACTATAGTGTTAAACTTTTGACAGGTCTGTACTGTATATACGAACAGTTGATTCGGCACTAATTCGGCAATATAGTGTTAAACTTTGGACAGGTCTGTACTGTATATACGAACAGTCGATTCAGCACTAATTCGGCACTATAGTGTTAAACTTTGGACAGGTCTGTACTGTAGATACGAACAGTTGATTCAGCACTAATTCGCCACTATAGTGTTAAACTTTTGACAGGTCTGTACTGTATATACTAACAGTTGATTGAGCACAAATTCGGCACTATAGTGTTAAACTTTCGACAGGTCTGTACTGTATATACTAACAGTTGATTCGGTACTAATTCGGCACTATAGTGTTAAACTTTGGACAGGTCTGTACTGTATATACGAACAGTCGATTCGGCACTATAGTGTTAAACTTTCGACAGGTCTGTACTGTATATACTAACAGTTGATTCGGCACTATAGTGTTAAACTTTCGACAGGTCTGTACTGTATATACTAACAGTTGATTCGGCACTATAGTGTTAAACTTTGGACAGGTCTGTACTGTATATACTAACAGTTGATTCGGCACTATAGTGTTAAACTTTCGACAGGTCTGTACTGTATATACTAACAGTTGATTCGGCACTAATTCGCCACTATAGTGTTAAACTTTTGACAGGTCTGTACTGTATATACTAACAGTCGATTCGGCACTAATTCGGCACTATAGTGTTAAACTTTCGACAGGTCTGTACTGTATATACTAACAGTTGATTCGGCACTAATTCGGCACTATAGTGTTAAACTTTGGACAGGTCTGTACTGTATATACTAACAGTCGATTCGGCACTAATTCGGCACTATAGTGTTAAACTTTGGACAGGTCTGTACTGTATATACTAACAGTTGATTCGGCACTATAGTGTTAAACTTTCGACAGGTCTGTACTGTATATACTAACAGTTGATTCGGCACTATAGTGTTAAACTTTCGACAGGTCTGTACTGTATATACTAACAGTCGATTCGGCACTAATTCGGCACTATAGTGTTAAACTTTCGACAGGTCTGTACTGTATATACTAACAGTTGATTCGGCACTAATTCGGCACTATAGTGTTAAACTTTGGACAGGTCTGTACTGTATATACTAACAGTTGATTCGGTACTAATTCGGCACTATAGTGTTAAACTTTGGACAGGTCTGTACTGTATATACGAACAGTCGATTCGGCACTATAGTGTTAAACTTTCGACAGGTCTGTACTGTATATACTAACAGTTGATTCGGCACTATAGTGTTAAACTTTCGACAGGTCTGTACTGTATATACTAACAGTTGATTCGGCACTATAGTGTTAAACTTTGGACAGGTCTGTACTGTATATACTAACAGTTGATTCGGCACTATAGTGTTAAACTTTGGACAGGTCTGTACTGTATATACTAACAGTTGATTCGGCACTATAGTGTTAAACTTTCGACAGGTCTGTACTGTATATACTAACAGTTGATTCGGCACTATAGTGTTAAACTTTGGACAGGTCTGTACTGTATATACTAACAGTTGATTCGGCACTATAGTGTTAAACTTTGGACAGGTCTGTACTGTATATACTAACAGTTGATTCGGCACTATAGTGTTAAACTTTGGACAGGTCTGTACTGTA
Organism: Anadara kagoshimensis; assembly: GCA_021292105.1. Classification (NCBI taxonomy): domain Eukaryota; kingdom Metazoa; phylum Mollusca; class Bivalvia; order Arcoida; family Arcidae; genus Anadara; species Anadara kagoshimensis. The sequence goes on from CM037868.1 coordinate 32,461,036, forward strand.
TATACTAACAGTTGATTCGGCACTATAGTGTTAAACTTTCGACAGGTCTGTACTGTATATACTAACAGTTGATTGAGCACAAATTCGGCACTATAGTGTTAAACTTTGGACAGGTCTGTACTGTATATACGAACAGTTGATTCGGCACTAATTCGGCACTATAGTGTTAAACTTTGGACAGGTCTGTACTGTATATACTAACAGTCGATTCGGCACTAATTCGGCACTATAGTGTTAAACTTTGGACAGGTCTGTACTGTATATACTAACAGTTGATTCGGCACTAATTCGGCACTATAGTGTTAAACTTTGGACAGGTCTGTACTGTATATACGAACAGTTGATTCGGCACTAATTCGGAACTATAGTGTTAAACTTTCGACAGGTCTGTACTGTATATACGAACAGTCGATTCGGGACCAATTCGTCACTATAGTGTTCAACTTTGGACAGGTTTGTACTATACCTACCATTAGTATGTGATACTTCGTTTTCCCCAATTAGTGTCCAGGTAGACAGTGTGGCACTAGTGTCCCTCCAGATTTGGAAATACCCAGTACCAGTGTTGGTCATGGCGTAGTACTCCCACGACTTCACATATCCGCAACAAAATGATGTACTGGTCGTCCTGGGCATCTAACATTATACTGTTACCTGAAAAATATCCGAGACGAGCGTTGTACATACTTTTATAATAATAATAATAATAATATAATGTTGAGTGCTTGGCGAAAGAACTTTCAATCTTGAGTCAAACGCTGTCGGGGTTCCAACCCATTACCTCCCACTTACGGAGCGAACGTCATACCAACTAATATAATAATAATAATAATAATAATAATAATAATAATAATAATACATTTTATTCGAGTGTCACGTGTTAATAATAATAATAATAATAATAATAATAATAATAATGATAATAATAATATAATGTCGAGTGTTTGGCGAAAGAACTTTCAATCTTGGGTCAAACACTGTCGGGGTTCCAACCATGACCTCCCACTTACGGAGCGAGCGTCATACCAACTGAGCGTTCGAAGTGGTTGGCCGCTGTTCGGAGCTATTGTGAATGGCCATTGACTACATACATTGGTAGTGCGCTGCCAGTATAATATTTGCTCTCTGCTCTCTTGTAAATTATTTGTCATGTTGTTACTTAATTTATTCTACTCCGTATAGCTAATGGACTGTATTTTTTGCGTTGCAATAAAAGTATTATTATTATTATTATTATAATTATGTGCTGATTTTGAATTTCTATTAAAATAATGCATTCAAAATCAGCATATGACAATTGCTGATTTTAAATGCATTATTTTAATAAAAATCCAAAAACAGCACATGACATTATTATTTTTAAAAAAATCAGATTTAATATTTTAGAATATTTACCGTTTCCACCGTCGACGTTTGATCGTTCATTTGACACGTCATTTTCACCCAATCCTTCATTGTTGTTACAACCTGTTGATTAAAAACAAAATGGATTATATGACAAGCTGAGCACAAAACACACATATATATATATATATTGTATATTCTAGCACCCCAGATAGAAAAACCCATAAAAAGAGAGGTGCAAGATATCAAGGTACCCCCTGAGCAAGATTGCCTACACGCCGTTTTTCCCGCAAAATTGTATCAACAAAATCAGAGGTATCTCGAAAGTTGAAATTGATTTAAATTTAAAAAACATTGTATTTTCTGATGCAAGAAATAAAATCAATCACTACTTGTAGTGCCAGATAAACGACATTCTCAACCCTCGTTCTAATATATAAGAACTTGGGTTGAGATTTCCCTATCTGACACCACAAGTTGTGACAGATTCTATTAATCTTCTCAATATTCCAAACAGACCACTGCGGTAGCTCAGTTGTTAGATTGCTCGCTCCGTAAGTGGAAGGTCGTGGGTTCGAACCCCGGCCGGGTCTAAACCAAGACTTGAGAGTGGGTAGACTTTTAGTGACTGTTCTTTTACCAAGCACTCTGCATTACGAAATGGAAGTCACTGTTTTATCGGATGGGAACTTAAAATAAACTAGGCTCCGTGTACATGTCACGGTGGGCTTGCACGCTAAAGAACCCTGCTGTATAATGCTATCAGTGCAAAGCACAGGCAAAATTTCTACACCTTCGCCGATCGCTGGCGACGTCTCGATATAAGTGAAATATGCTTGACTGTGAGTAAAACCCCATAAATCAACTCAAAATTTCCAAACAATAAAACCATGTTATAAAAACCACATTATAAGCTGATTTTTGTATTTAGTTTTGTCAAAAACATTTATTCTCAATTTAAAAATAAAGATAAATAAATCAATAAATACATAATGAAGATTGCCAAATTCGCTAAATTTAAGTAAAGGAAACCCGTATTAATCTGAGGAATGGCTATGAAATGCCGTTTGCGTCATTTCAACATTCTTTTCGGGCCAAACCCCATCTGTGCAAATATATCATTTCCGCCACCAACTTTTTAAAATCCTAAGTCCTTTTGCGCCAATACGGTACCCAACTGCCTCACTTTATTGAAAGTGCGATGACGGTTGATTGAATGTTGCTTAACGTCGCATCAGCGATGTTCAGCTATTCGCGACGAAAACTATTTTATTAATCTTTATGGATAAATCTTTGAACAAGTTCGCGTATGCATGTATTTTTTAATGCGAGTGTGTTGTGTGGTCTCCCTTGTTCTAGCGCGCACTCAGGGCGTCTTTAACGTGCTAGCTTACAGAGTCAGAACGCCGCAGACAAACATACTACTCACCCAGTCACATTATACTGGAGTCCCGCTCGGACCACATGTGGGACAGTGAATTTTTCCTTGCCGTTGGCCTTTACTGATTCACCTGGTATCATTATAATAGACTGGGGGAGTGGTACGCTTGTCTGCGGCGTACTGACTCTGTATGTGAGCTAGCACGGTAAAGTCGCCCTGAGTGCGCGCTAGTACAAGGCAGACCATACAACAAACTCGCACTTCACATGCATACACAAAAATTGTTCATAGATTAATACAAAGAGATTAATTAAATAGTTCTCGTCGCGAATAGCTGAAAAATTGCTGATGCGACGTTAAGCAACATTCAACCAACCAACCAACCAACATTATACTGCTACCAAGTGAACCAGTAAAGGCCAAACGGGACTTGAACTCACAACGGTGAGAGAGCCTGGGTTTGCAGACTGACATACATCACTCCCATGTTTGATTTTTTATAGATTGTGTCGGGTATAAAGAAGATAATCATAATTGTTCTCTAACACATTTCATGGCATTTATTCAGCAGAATTTAAATTAATATACTTTTGTTTCAAATATGTCCAATTTGCGAACATTCCTTCTTTTAATGATGACAAAATATTGTGAATATGCGATTGTTGAAATTAAGAACGGAAAAGAAAAACTGCAAACAGTCTCGATTTAAATGGTGAAAAATTTCATCAAAATCGGTCTGGGAACCTAGTTTGTGAATTTGAGTGGTCGGTTTAAATAATTTGTTTTTGTTTCAAATATGTGAATTTTCGATTTGTGAAATAAACAACGCAGAAGAAAAATTGCAAACAGTTCCGGTTTTAATGGTGAAAAATTCATCAAAGTCGCCCCAGGAATCAACTCAGTGAATTAAAGAAGTCGGTTTAAATAAATATTTTTTTTGTTTCAAAAATGTGAATTTGCGATTGTTGAAATTAAGAACGGAAAAGAAAAATTGCAAACAGTCCCGATTTAAATGATGAAAAATTTCATCAAAAAATCGGTCTGGGAACCTAGTTTGTGAATTTGAGTGGTCGGTTTAAATAATTTGTTTTTGTTTCAAATATGTGAATTTTCGATTTGTGAAATAAACAACGCAGAAGAAAAATTGCAAACAGTTCCGGTTTTAATGGTGAGAAATTCATCAAATTCGCCCCAGGAATCAACTCAGTGAATTAAAGAAGTCGGTTAAAATAAATTTTTTGTTTCAAAAATGTGAATTTGCGATTGTTGAAATTAAAAACGGAGAAAAAAATCGCGAATAGTTCCGATTAAATGGAGAAAAATTAAAAATTAAATCAAATTCGCTCCAGGAATCTAGTCAACGGATTAAAGAGGTCGGTTTAACCCAGAAAGGATTAGAAACGTGTCAAAATAACGGTAACGTGCAAATAGCTAGCTAGTTTTGTGAAATAAACAACGCAGAAGAAAAATCGCAAACAGTTCCGGTTTTAATGGTGAAAAATTCATCAAAGTCGCCCCAGTAATCAACTCAGTGAATTAAAGAAGTCGGTTTAAATAAATATTTTTTTTGTTTCAAAAATGTGAATTTGCGATTGTTGAAATTAAGAACGGAAAAGAAAAATTGCAAACAGTCCCGATTTAAATGATGAAAAATTTCATCAAATAATCGGTCTGGGAACCTAGTTTGTGAATTTGAGTGGTCGGTTTAAATAATTTGTTTTTGTTTCAAATATGTGAATTTTCGATTTGTGAAATAAACAACGCAGAAGAAAAATTGCAAACAGTTCCGGTTTTAATGGTGAGAAATTCATCAAATTCGCCCCAGGAATCAAGTCAGTGAATTAAAGAAGTCGGTTTAAATAAATATTTTTTGTTTCAAAAATGTGAATTTGCGATTGTTGAAATTAAAAACGGAGAAAAAAAATCGCGAATAGTTCCGATTTAATGGAGAAAAATTAAAAATTAAATCAAATTCGCTCCAGGAATCTAGTTAGCGGATTAAAGAGGTCGGTTTAACCCAGAAAGGATGAGAAACGTGTCAAAATAACGGTAACGTGCAAATAGCTAGCTAGTTTTGTCCGTGTACGGCAACTCCAATGATAATGGCGTTTGAACGTTACTGATTCAAATACATTGAATAATAATAATAATCTGAATAATAATAATATCCTACTGCTTGAAGTCAAGAAATTGCCATGTCAAAAACAAATTAAAGCTTTTAGAATTCATTTGCAAAAAAGTAGCGCAAAATGATAACATTTAAAAAGATATCGTTTTAAATTTTATATTTCACAAACTTCTCGGCGGAATAATATAGTCTAGTAGGAGATGTGATTTTTTATTTTATTTTTTTATTATTATTTATTATTATTATTATCATTATTATTATTATTATTATTATTATTATTATTATTATTAATGAATAAATATTTCCATGATTATTATTATTATCATCATCATTATAATCATTAACTTACTTCTTGAGTGAACACTGACAGCTAACATCCCATAACATACCAGAAATTTAATAAAATAATTTCCAATCATCTTCATTTTTAAAAAACAAAAACAGAAAATCCAAACAAAATTTATATCAAACCATCATCTTTCACATCTTAAGTTTTCGAGTGTATTTCAGCACGACGATTTTAAAATCAAAAACTACGGTGGCTGATCCGTGCCATCACCTTTCACATCAAAAGGTTCTAAGTGATTTTTGTTAAATCATAAACTACGATGGCTGATCCGTGCCATCAACTTTCACATCAAAAGTTTCTAAGTGATTTTTTAAATAAAAAACTACGGTGGCTGAACCGTGCCATCAACTTTCACATCAAAAGTTTCTAAGTGATTTTTTAAATAAAAAACTACGGTGGCTGAACCGTGCCATCAACTTTCACATCAAAAGTTTCTAAGTTATTCTTTTTAAATCAAAAACTACGGTTGCTGACCCGTGCCATCACCTTTCACATCAAAAGTTTGTAAGTGATTTTTTTAAAATGAAATAAACTACGATGGCTGATCTGTGCCACCAACTTTCACATCAAAAGTTTCCAATGTTTTTTTTCCAGCTCGTCGATTTTGAATTAAAAAACTACGGTGGCTGATCTGTGTCATCACCTTTCACATCAAAAGTTTCTAAGCGTAGATTAAAAAAAAACTACGGTAGCTTTCCTGTGCCATGTCGTCGATTATACGTTAAGTTTAAATCATTTATTTATTTATTTATTTATATTTATTTATTTATTTATTTATTTATTATATATATATATATATTTATTTATTTATTTATTTATTTATTTATTATTTATTTATTTATTTATTTATTTATTTATTTATTTATATCCAGTACAGGCCTTTAGAAAGTTTAACACTAAGCTCACGAAAAGGAGTGGAAGCACGGCTGTCGAGATGTAGATTGCTAATGACCGAAAGCCGCAGAGGCACATAGATAGCATCTACCGAGAAGCTGGACCGGGCGATGTGTTGTGTCCTTGAGCAAGACACTTAATTTCGCGTTGTTCCAGTTCACTCAGCTGAAAAATAAATGAGTACCAGCAAAATGCTGGGGGTTAACCCTGCGATGGACCGGCGTCCCATTCAGGGGAGAGCCTTGTACTCTCAGTCGCTTAGCGCCACCGAAACCGGGATAAGCTCCGGCCTGATGGGCCTAATGGCTCGGGACAGACTTTAACTTTAACTAACCGAGAAGCTGTCCAGATAAAGTTATGAGTGAACCGAGATCGACATGAGCTGACAATTCGGAACTGATTCTTTAGCTCAGTGTCCAACTTTCGACATGTCTCCACTATATTTTTCTTTTTTCAATGAAGGTTGTCGGAGCATGAGGAATAGTGGAGGATATAAAAATATACTTTAAAAAACACGGAACTACAGCGACCTAATTGACCTTTTTTCTCACATAGGGGTCAGGTCCCATATGTAAATAAATATAATTCACTCCGCTCCGGACGAAGAACGCGATGAAAGAGACAGCACTTTTGGGCCACCATACACAATACGCAAGCTGGTTAAACATAACGCCTAGATATAGGAGAAAGAATACTAGTATTGACCTCGGCGTAAACCTACCTTACTCCGCTCTGGACGAAGAACGCGATGAAAGAGACAGCACTTTTGGGCCACCATACACAATACGCAAGCTGGTTAAACATAACGCCTAGATATAGGAGAAAGAATACTAGTATTGACCTCGGCGTAAACCTACCTTACTCCGCTCCGGAAGAAAAACGCGATAAAAGAGACAGCACTTTTGGGCCACCATACACAATACGCCAGCTGGTTAAACATAACGCCTAGATATAGGAGAAAGAATACTAGTATTGACCTCGGCGTAAACCTACCTTACTCCGCTCCGGAAGAAGAACGAGATAACACTATTGGGCCACCATATAAAATACGCAAGATGGTGACACACAACGCCTCGATATTAGTGAAAATCTATTGACCTGGGCGTAAAACGAAGAATGCGATAAAAGAGACAGCACTATAAGGCCACCATACAAAATACGCAGGCCGGTTATACATAACGCCTCGATATAAGTAAAAGAATATCGACCTTGGCGTAAACAAACATTACTCGATATAGGAGAAGGAATATCGACCTGGACGTAAGCACCCCGGACGAAGAACGCGATAAAAGAGACATCACTATTGGGCCACCATACAAAAATCGCAAGCTGGTTAAACATAACGTCTCGATACTAGTGAAAATCTTTTTAACTGGGCTTAAAATGACATTACTCCATTCCGGACGAAGAACGGGATGAAAGAGAAGCACAATTGGGCAACCATACACAATACGCAACCTGGTTAAACATAACGTCGCGATATATTGACCTGGGCGTAAATCGATATTACTCCGGACGAAGAGTGCAATGAACGAGATATTACTATTGGGCCACCAAACAAAATCCGCAAGCTGGTTAAACATAACGCCTCGATATAGATGAAAAAATATTGTCTTGGGCGTAAATCGATATTTATCCACTCCGGACGAAGAACGCGATAAAAGAGACATCACTTTTGGGGCCACCATACACAATAAGCCAGCTGGTTGAAAAAATACGTCTTGATATATCTGGGCGTAAACCGATATTACTCCACTCCGGACGAACAACGCGATAAAAGAGACAGCACTATTGGGCCACCATACAAAACACGTAACCTGGTTAAACAACGCCTCGATATATTGACCTGGGCGTAAACCGACATCACTCCGGACGAAGAATGCGATAAAAGTGATAGCACTATTGGGCCACCATACAAAATACGCACGCTGGTTAAACATAATGATTTAGTTTTCATTATTGAAATAATTGACATAGGATTTTATTTATATAATTGTTGCTTGTGCGGATAATGAATGACAAAAATGAATATAGTTTGAGATTTGTATTGGAATTATGCTTGTATTCACCCATCTAATACTTTACAGAACTGTCTAAAGTTTAACACTAGTGTGATGAACTGGCCGGTCAAAGCCCGGATGCTGAGTGGACGAAATGTGGCAGAAAATCTGTCGAGAGATTTATAGCGGGGTGGGGTGGGGTGGGTGGGGCGGTTGAAACGGGCTGTCGTTTTGGTACGAATTCGTAAGCTTTGTGTTAAACTTTTGACATACCTGTACTATAAATGTGTATTTAATTGTTAACTTCTAAAGAAAGTGTAAGTGGGTTTTTGCTTTTAAACATGCGATCTCATGTGAAGGTTTTAATAGTTTAATTTTGAAAATATATAAAATTTGAAAATTACATAATTATATTTTTAAAAAGGAGAAAAATAATAATAAAAGAATAAATATTCACGCTGATTTTCACATGAATAATATTGAATAACCTACCAAAAATAAATAAGTAAAAACTAAACTTAAAAGAAACGATAGAAAGACAGAAACAAAGGAAAGTGAATGAAAAGAAAAAAATTGTAATTCTAAAAAGAAATGTGAAATATTTTATAAGCAGTTAATTTATTAAATATCCAAAGAGTTAGTACAAAGTATTGTCGGGTAAACATTATAAGTCCAGGCCCCAGTTTCACAGTCATTCCTTAGCTAAGATTTTCCTTAACTTAAATCTGGTAAAATTTCAAATGTTTATAATTTTTTTAATTTTGAAGATATTCAAGAGTTTAAGATGTCATTTTTAAGACCACTTCTAGATTTAAACACTTTCATTTAGTTTTGACAAAAATATTCATCAGTAATCAGTATTTCCAAACATAGATAACTAAAATTTGATAAATTTATTTTAAGGAAAATCTTAGCTAAGGAATAATTGTGAAACTGGGACCAGAATCTTGGATTTTGAAATATCTGTGCAGAAAATTTGCCTATGCGTTGTGCTGATGGCATTATACAGCAGGGTTTTTAGCGTGCCAAGCCCACCGTGACATGGGACCTCGTTTATTTTAAGATCCCATCCGAAAGAACCTAGACTTTCATTTCATAATGCCGAGTGCTTGGCGAAAGAACAGTCACTACCCACTTTCAAGTCTTTGGTCAGACCCGGCCGGGGTTCGAACTCACGACCTCCCTCTTACGGAGCGAGCACTCTACCAACTGAGCTACCGCAGTGGTCACATCTTTTGTTCCACATGTTATTAATTGTACATGTATATGCAGTTGTTGGAGACTGAATAATATAAGAATTTAATTCTCGTTTCAGAATCCCAACTTATATCTTGTAACTTGTAATTACATATTCATTGAATAAATTATTGTTTAAACTAACCTTGCCAGCCATTAAAACGGGCTTAGTTATATAAGACGGAACGTTTGTTATGTTACAAAAATGCAGGAACAACGTCCTTTAAATATGGGAGAACTCGGCGATTTTCATTTAAATCTTTACCTTTATTCTGAAAAAAAGGTTACCCCACAACAGGCTGACCAATTCAACGGATTTGTACCATAAAAATGAATAAACGGATGGATAAAATGAAAAGGTAAAATTAGACAGATTTTTCCCATTTTGACGAGTTTTTTTTTAATTGAAAGTATTAAAAATTCGGACTTTTTGAATGAAAAGTGTACCAAAATCAAACACTCAACGATAAAAAAGTACCTAAATGGCAACTTTGCGCACTAAAAATGTACCGATCTGGAAAAATAAATAAATTTGATTGGTCAGCGTGCCACAATATTTTTTTTTCAAGTTAAACAGACGTTACGGTATATAGCATGGTCAGTGAACTCTTAAAAGTGTGAACTTGTTTTAGTGTTGTAGTGCGCAGATGTCATTTAATATTAAATATTTTGAAAGTCAAGCCATGTAAATATGTAAATGACACAAGTACAAACATGTGTTTAGGTGCCTAAAATATGTGTACTTTTGCAAAAAAAAAAATGTGAGTTTGACGTCATAATTAATTTTTTATTTATTTACTAAAATAAAAAAGAATGATGTTTACTGAATATTTACCCTGTGAGAACCGTTTCACAAAATTATAGACCATGTACCAGATATTTTTTTTAAATTCGGAATTAAAATACCATGGAAGTAACCAGTGGAACGGATAAATATTGCTAATGAATTTTAGTGTAAACAATATTTTATTCACTAAATTGTTATACAATAACATACATAATTATAAATAGTATATGGATTCGGAAACAATGGTTAAATACCATTATATTAATCCGTCTCCAAGAATAATAAATTACAAATAGTAAGACCGACAATAGATAATAATCAATATAAATAATAATGTAGATGATAATAATCAATACAGATAATAATGCAATGATATGCACTTATGTAATGAAAGAACATAAATGGATTGGAAAAAAGATCTTTAAATTGTTGTAAAGATGATAAATATTAATTAAAATTGTTACTAATGGCTTGTAAAAATAAATTCTGAAAAATAACATCAATTTATTTAAATCTTCTAGTATCAATGATAAATTTTTGAAATTTTAAAAAGATTTCTGTGTTTTCAGCATCAGATAAGTTTGGATTACCGTACAAAAGAGTATTTAAATTAAAATTTTGGTGGTTTAAGGAATTATATAGTTCAGTTCTTTGTCGATTAAAATTTGGGCAATCAAATATATAGTGTTTGGTGGTTTCAGTTTTACCACAGAGACAGTTGGGGAATCAATTATCATTTTCTGGGACAGATGACTATTTAGCGAACTGCAATTCATTCTTAGGCGTGCGTGAAGAATTTGTCCCAATCGACTGCCTTTGGCAAAAAACTTTGGAATATTTAACTTATTTCTATTTAGATATGATTTAAACCTATATAAAGAAGAGTTTCTTATTTCCGCTGGAATTTCATTCCAATCTCTAACAACAGAGGGTAGAAATGAGTCGAAATAATGTTTGGTTTAGAAGAGATGTGTACGAGATTAGTCTGTTGTCGTGTATTGTACGAATGGGTTTCAAAATTGTGAGAGGGCACTAAATTAGAAAGATAGTCAGGGGTCATATTGTGATACATCTTATAAAATAGAATAAGTTTGTGTTTTTTACGTCTGTCACTTAGTGTTTCTCAGCCTGATTCTTTTAAGAGAAGTGAAGTACTAGTTAGTTGTGTGGCACCGGTAACGATGCGGGCTGCTTCCAAATTGATTTTTTCAAGCGAATTACTATAAAACAATGTAATATTATCCCATAGGACATCTCCGTATTCCAAAATGGGTCTGATCAATGTAAAATAGAGTTTTTGTAAAGTATTTCTATCTAACTTGAATTTTAAAAGGCGCAGTAAGGAAAGTCGAGATCGAGCTACCTAATTACCTAATATAGAGTCTATGTGGGAAGACCAAGAGCCATCAGATGAAAAGGTTATCCCTAGATGTTTGTGAGTGAAAACTTCTTTGAGCAGAATATTATTCATATATAATGGTGGATGTTGGATATTTCTTCTTTTTGAAAAGGTCATACATTCTGTTTTATTAGGATTAAAGTCAACTAACCATCTTTGAGACCATGAATAAATAGCATCAATACTATGGGTAAGAGAAATACTGGCAGATCTTGGATCTTCAACAATAACATATAGGGAAGTATCATCGGCAAAGAGTCTAATATTACACGTGATACTATTAACAATGTCATTTATGTATATGAGAAATAGATAAGGACCAAGTATAGAACCTTGGGGAACACCAGCAGAAATAGATTTCCAATTAGAAGAAGAATTTTTGATAACAACTCTTTGATTTCTATTTGATAAGTAACTGCAGAACCAAGAAAGTACAGAACCGGATATACCAATACTTTTAAGTTTAAGCAATAAGCCCTTGTGCCAGACTCTATCAAAAGCCTTACTAATATCTAAAAATACTGCACGGACTTCTTTGCCATCATCTAAGGCTTGAAATATTTGATTGGTTAGGTATGAAAGTTGGTTAATAGTAGAATCGCCATGGACAAAACCAGATTGAAAAGGGGTCAATATGTGATTATGTAGTAAATAGTTGTTAAGATATTTAAGGACACATCTTTCAAAGACTTTCCCAAGTATGCTAATCAATGAAATAGGGCGATATTTACTAACATCGTCTGTTTTCCTTTCTTGTGTACTGGAACAACATTTGCTAATTTCCATAATGACGGAAAAGATGAGTTATTTAAAAGTTATTAAAAAATAAACAGAGAGGTGAACTGAGTTTGTCCGCACCTTCTTTCAGTAATCTAGGATGAATACCATCAGGTCCAACTGCTTTAGAAGTATCCAATGAGAGAAGAATATCTCTGACATCACTTTCTAAGAGAGTAATGTTATCCAGGAGAGGATAATTAGGTTCTGTAGACATTGGAAGAGATACAGAATCATCGTCAATGTAAGACTGAGAGGAAAAATATTCATTAAAGATATTTGTTACATCATCAGGGTCATTATAAATTTGATTGTTGAATAACAGGGAATGAGGAGTAGATTTGCTAGAACAGCCCATAAAATTTTTACTAATCTTCCACCATTGTTTAATATTTAAAGAGTCGTTATTTAATTTTTCAATTAATTTTGTATAATAATAGTTTTAGTTTTATTTATCAAGTTAACACATTTGTTTCTCATTTTTCTAAATTGAGACCAGTGATTGGGACTGTTAGTTCTTTTAGCTCGTCGGTGTAAACGTTTACGTTTCCGTATTAATTTTCTTATTTGATTATTCATCCAAGGTGCATCGGATGGTCTAATAGTAACATTTTTATTTGGAATGCTGATAGATGCAGTGTCAATTATAGTTGAAGTAAGAAGAGAGGTGGCTTCGTCAACATTTTCATTATTTATAATATTAGCCCAATTTGTGTTACCTAAATTTTTTCTAAATAAATCATAATTACCATTATCATACAACCAAATTTTTCTTTTAAAAGTATCACAAGATAATTTTGGGAAGTTAAAAAGGGCATATACTGGACAATGGTACCGAGTATTTGTATTAAAAAAACATTCGCCAACTTCACACTTGTATACAATGCTTTCATCATTAACAATAAATAAATCTAACAATGATGTTGAATACTCTGTATAGTAAGTAGGTTCTCTAACAATTTGAGATAAATTAAAAATAGAACATAATTCACCAGACTTAGTATTGCGACCAGTAAGTTGGTTATCATTAAAATCACCTGTGATAAATATATAATCAGAGTTACAATTATAGGCTGAATCGATAGAATAATTAATTTTATCCCAGACTTGTGAGCTAGAGTCCGGGGGTCTATAAAAAGTACCTAATAAAATAGATTTACCAGTAATTTTACATCGCGTTATCAATAATACCATTTATTACACCCAGTGTTTCTTTGTAAAATATCCGAAGTGTGTCCCAAGTTTTTACGGTGGCTGAATGAGGCCATGAAGAAAATAATATTTCCCACGTGCGCACGTAGAAGTCTTTACTTTCGTACGTGGAAGTCTTTACGTGCACATGTGAACTTTTTACATGCGCACGTGAAACGTCTACGTGCGCACGTAAAAGTTCCACCTGCGCACGTAATAGTTTACGTGGAAAAAAATTTTTCTGCATGGCCTCATTCAGCCACCGTAAGTTTTACAATCAAGGTTTTCTTTAGTTTAAAATAAGATAATTTAAGCAATCTTTTCACCTCCTAATAAATATTTTTGGCGAAACTAAATACAAATTTCAATAAATTTGAAATACTCTTCAAAATGAGATCTTATTAAGCACCCGGATATCTGAAAAATTGCGGAAATTATTCAAATTGAAAATTTTCAGATTTAATTTAAAAAAAAAAAAAAAAAAAATAGGGAATAATTGTGAAACCGGCCTGTCGTATATTAATTTACTTTAGTGGCGACCTAAGTGCAATTATTTTTCCGTATTTTTATTCATTTTCCGATAGCTGCATGCTCCGAATATGTTCCTTTTTTCATTTTTTTTTTTAATATTTAAAAAAAAACCACATGTACCACTACGGTAGCATAGTGGGTAGAGTGCTAGCTTCGTATGTGGGGTTGGGGTCATGGGTTCGAATCCCGACTGTGTGTAACTTGTTTTTTAGGGGAAGATATTGGTATATAGATTGGTTGTTTGGTTGAATGTTGCTTAACGTCGCATCAGCAATTTTTCAGCTATTCGCGACGAGAACTATTTAATTAATCTCTATGGATTAATCTATGAACAATTTCGTGTATGCATGTGAAGTGCGAGTGTGTTGTATGGTCTGCCTTGTACTAGCGCGCACTCAGGGCGACTTTACCGTGCTAGCTCACAGAGTCAGTACGCCGCAGACGAGCGTACCACTCCCCCAGTCCATTATACTGATACCAGGTGAATCAGTAAAGGCCAACGGCAAGGAAAAATCACTTTCCCACATGTGGCCCGAGCGGGAATCGAACTCACAGCGGTGAGAGACCCTGGATTTGAAGACTGACGTCTTATCCATTAGGCCACCGCGCCCCCTCGGTATATAGAAATAAAGGTCAGAGGATCCTTCGGAAGAAACCCTAGAAAGTGATGTCCCTTTTCACGACATGCACGACACGTTACAGACCCACCCTCTCCCCTGCACATTGCTCTGAGTGCACTTGCAAAGGTCAAATTTCTGTCACTTCACTATAGCAGGTGACGTTTCGATATAAGTGAAATATTCTTGACATGAACGTAACACGCCATTCATTGCATCAATCAATCAATCAATCAATCAACGAATCAATCAATCAATCAATCAATCAATCAATCAATCAATCAATCAATCAATCAATCAATTAATTAATTAATCAATCAATCTTGATTTTTGTTGATTTTCATCTGATAAAGTTTGTTTTTGACTGACAGATTTTGACTTGTTGTATTAACTGTACATGATACTAATCTCCAGTTTCATGACCAGTTCTTATGATTTCCCTAAACCTAAATCTGAGAATTTTTAGAAATCAGTCATTTTACTAGAACTACATGTAAAGTTTCATCAAAATAAGCTTAGAGTGACATTTGAAATGACAATTTAAAATCGAGAATATCTTGAAACTAAGAAAGTTATTATACTCAGATTTTCAAATTTTCCAGATTAAATTTAAGGTAAAATTTAGTTAAGAAATTATTGTGAAACTCGGGACAGTTGTGTTGAACAGTAAATTATGGTAAAAAGGACGTTAAAATATACAGCAATTTATTGACAATTATCTGAAAATACGAATAGAATTAATATAGGAAGATCACCAGATCACATCCGAAAGAAGCGTGACTTTCATTTCGTAATGTCGAGTTTTTGGCGAAAGAACAGTCACTATCCACTTTCAAGTCTTGGGTCAGACCGGCCGGGGATCGAACCCACAACCTCCCACTTACAGAGCGAGCACTCTACCAATAAACGCTTCTAAACTTAACATAGTCATAACTGATTACATGAACACCTACAATAAAACGGGTGTTTGAAGCGGCTCATTCTTTCATTCTGTTACACTTTTGTCCCAAAGTTTGATCAAAATCCATCCATAGATAATGAAGATATATACAGACAGACGGACAGGTGAACAGACAGACAAACAAGTGGACAGACATGGTGATTTATATATATTCCCTTCAAACTAAGTTTTCGTGGGAGGGGTAGAAATATTGATCAAGTAGTTGAAAAATTTATGAAACAGAGTAAGTAACATTTATCTAATGTACAGTACAGACCTGGTGAAAGTTTACCACTAAGCAAAGGGATTTGTACCAACTCGGCAATTCGTCTCGTCGAAGCCATTAACTATATTTTGTTAGCTTTTAGGAAGCTGTTGTCTAAGTAAAATGTACCAATAGATATAATGCCGGATCCAGGATTTTTAAAAGGGGCGGGGTTCCATTATTGTTGGTACGGGGGAACGCAAGCAAAGGGTGTGTGGGTGGGTGTATGCTCCCGAAATGTTCAATATAGTAAAACACGAACATAACGAACATGATTAAAACGAATACATGGATAGAACGGAGTCAATTATTTGGCCCAACCGTTTCGCTATGAGTCTATATATAACAATATAACGAAGTTAAAAATAGTGTCCCTAGGGCTTCGTTATAAACGTGTTTTACTGTATAACGTAAAAGCCTGTAATTTCCTTCACTCCGACTCAGTTATTTATAGTTAAACGTATAGCTTTATTTTCGAGAATCATGGTACTACATCACTAATTACTTCTTTAAGGGGGAGGTTTCAAACTCCAGGAACCAACCTCTGGGTTAGCCACTGCAACACAGCGTCTATGCAACTGGTATGGTGGTTGTGAATTTTATAAAATATAAATATTTTAGTTATATATAAATCATAACTTTATTTCAAGTAAAGTTTTTGTGAATTCTATTTCAAATCAGTTTATAAGATTTTGAATTTTATAAAGTATAAATATTATATATATATATATATATATATATATATATATATATATATATATATATATATATATATATATATATATATGATTGCAAGTCTACGAGTGTCAATTAATCACAATTAAGTGTCGGATAAACTAGACTGGCATGATCGATTTTGCTAATTTGTTTAAAATGTACTTCTACAACATAACGGGTTTTTTTCTCATCAGACAACCCAGAGTTTTCCCTGTTACAGGCATATGTGTAGCGATATGAGATGCACTTTTGGTTCACCCCATAACCTTGTCCTCATAACCCCGCCGTATGACAGAATTTTTTAATTATTATGTTTTGAAATTTTATTATATAGAATTACTTTTGCTAATTGAAATACAAACAACCCCCTCCAGACAAACCCTTTAACAGTACATAATATACTACAGTAGAAGCTTTGATGAAAAGTCTGGAAAAACCCTCTTTAAATAAGTAAACACGAAAATGCATATATTTATAAAAAAAAATAGGTTATGAAATTATTCAAAAACACCCAAACCCAATTATTTAATGAATTATTTGATTTAAACGTTTGAGAAAAGTTAATTACAATCTTGGACCTAAAATCTAAATTATTATTATATTATTAATCACGGGAATTTTCACACTGGACCACTTATCTGTCAAAATCGACTGTGGTAGCTCAGTTGGTAGAGTGCTAGTATTTAACGTCCCAGTCAAAAATATTTCACTTATATCGAGACTTTGCCAGCTATAGGTGAAGGTGAAGAAATTTTGCCTGTGCGTTGCGCTGATGGCATTTTACAGCCGGGTTCTTTATCGTGCCATGCCCACCGTGACATAGGACCTCGTTTATTTTAAGTTTCGGATAAAGAACACTGTTGTTGTATAATACCATCATTGCAACGCAGAAAAAAATTCTACATCATTGCCTATAGCTGGCGACGTCTCTATATAAGTGATATATTTTTGATCAGGACGTAACACCATTACTCATCTCATCTCTGCCCACTTTAGCTATATCTCGCCAGCCTTTGGGCACATAGTTTCACTCTAGTTTATCCATATCTTTCCAAATAGGTAGCCAAGCATCGACTCCTTTCCGTTAGCTCAGTGTTAAACCTTCGACAGGTCAGTACTGTATCTATCCCTCGGCAGTTTCTCGGACCTCTTGCCAAGTCGGTAGCCAAGCCTCGAGTCCTTTTGATAGCTTAGTCAGTGTTAAACTTTTGACAGGCCTACAATGTGCTATACTTAAAGCTTTCATCGGAACAGAATTTTCGGTAGCCATTAATTTAGGTTTAGGCATTGCATTTCCGCAATTTTTAGAAGGTCATATTTCATGTCCCTATGAGTTTTGACACTCGCTGTACAGGTATGTACATTGTGTTTTGTTAGGATCATGCATTCAGTTCGAAGTAGAAAATTATTTGGCACGCTGTCCACAAATCAAGAGACTCTGACCGCTGTGAGTTCGATTCCTGCTCAGACCACATGCTGGAGAGTGAATTTTCTTTGCCGTTGGCCTTTACTAGCCCCGTGTCAGTATAATGTGACTGGGACCGGTACGCGGCGTACTGACTCAGTGAGCTAGCACCCTTAAGTCTCCCTGAGCGCGCCCTGGACCATAAAACACATTCGCACTTCACATGCATACCCAAAAATGTTCATAGATTAATCCATAGAGATTATTAAAGTATTCGATTTAATAGCTGCAAAAATTGCTGATGCGACGTTAAGCAGCAACAACAACAACAGCAACTTATTTGGCCCTAACTGAACACAATAGATTTGAGAAATAAGAGATATGTATATAAGTATGCTGCGAGAACTGAAAATTTTAGCTTTTTTACCGGGTGATTTGCTTTCGATGTGCTAGCTTCGAATGTGGGAGGTCGTGGGTTCGGACCCCGGCTGGGTCTAAACAGAACTTGAAAAAAAAATATTTACTGTTTCTTCGACAAGCAATTAGAAATAAAAAGCACGTGTTTTTTTTTCGGAAGAGACCTTGAAAACCGATGTTCCGTGTCATGAAAGGCGTGGCACGTTAAGGAAACCTCCTCGTATATTAACCCGAGCGCAGTGCAAAAGGTCAAAGTATTTGATACTTCACCTGGCAGCTGGTGACGTATCGATATAATTGAAATATTCTTGATTGGGATGTTAAACCCATATAATTGATCAATCTATCTTTTGTAATTTGAACGCAGTGCAAATGGACAAAGTATATGATACTTCATTTGGCAGCTGGTGACGTCTCGATATAATTGAAAAAATCTCTTGATTGGGATGTTAAACCCATATAATTGATCAATCAATGTTTTGTAATTTGAACGTTGAAATTAAGAAAATTTAACTGTACTGACAGACCTAAAAATCTAAATAAAATATTATGTGTTTGTAATAAAACTTTCAATAGTTTTTTTGAAGCGAAATGTACTGAATGAAGAAAAAATAAATATGGATGAATAGGAAAATAAAATTTTTTTTACACATTAGTGCGTCAAAAATGTTTTCAAATCTACTCAATTTTTTTTACATGTTTGATAAGTAAATACATCACAGACCGGTCGAAAGTTTAACACTGAAAAAAATGATAGAATGAATGGGGTTTTACGTCTCTGTCAAGAATGTTTCACTTATATCGAGACATCGACAGCTGTAACCGAAGTTGCAGAAAGGCCTTGACCTATGCAGTGGCGTTTTGGGCAGTGTTCAGGGAGAGTTCTTTAACGTGCCACGCCTGCAGTGACATGGACCATCATCAGTTTCTAAGGTTTTATCCGAAGGACCGCGTGACTTTCATTTTTAAAAGCCGAATTCTTGGCTTAAGAACATTCACTACCGATTTTCTTGGTCAAACGTGGTAATGGCTGTTCTTTCGCCAAACAATCGGCATTACAAAATAAAAGTCACGGTTCTTTCAGATGGGAACTTAAAATAAACGAGGTCCCGTGTCATGGTAGGCTTGGCATGATAAAGAACACTGCTGTATAATGGCATCAGCGCAACGCACATACAAAATTTATGCACCTTCGCCTATAGCTGACGACGTCTCGATATAAGTGAAATATCCTTGACTGGGAGGTTAAACTCCATTACTCAACTCAACTCAAATTCGTTACCTTAGTGTTAAACTTTCGTCAGGCCTGTTTTATTATTATATATGTTTTTTATTTGAATATATTTTGGATTGTTATTAAGATTCAATAAGCATGTTTACAAAATGTATTAAAGACTGATCTTAATTGTCATACTAAAATCTTCAATAACATATTAATTTTGATTTCATTCAGCCAACACCCTATTATTAAAAAATCGGCATGGTTAAAATAAACACATACGGAACAGGCCTGGAGAAAGTTTAACACTGAGCTACAGTACATGCCTGTCGATAGATTAACACTGAGCTACAGTACAGGCCTGTCGATAAATTTACACTGAGCTACATTACAGACATGTCGATAGATTAACACTGAGCTACATTACAGACCTGTCGACAAATTTACACTGAGCTACATTACAGGTCTGTCGACAAATTTACACTGAGCTACAGTACAGACCTGTCGACAAATTTACACTGAGCTACATTACAGACCTGTCGATAGATTAACACTGAGCTACAATACAGGCCTGTCGATAGATTAACAATGAGCTAAGTACATGCCTGTCGATAGATTAACACTGAGCTACAGTACAGACCTGTCGATAGATTAACACTGAGCAACAGTACAGACCTGTCGATAGATTAACACTGAGCTACAGTACAGGCCTGTCGATATATTAACACTGAGCTACAATACAGGCCTGTCGATAGATTAACAATGAGCTAAGTACATGCCTGTCGATAGATTAACACTGAGCTACAGTACAGGCCTGTCGATAGATTAACACTGAGCTACAGTACAGGCCTGTCGATAGATTAACACTGAGCTACAGTACAGGCCTGTCGATATATTAACACTGAGCTACAGTACAGACCTGTCGACAAATTTACACTGAGCTACAGTACAGACCTGTCGATAGATCAACACTGAGCTACAGTACATGCCTGTCGATAGATTAACACCAAGCTACAGTACAGACATGTCGATAGATTAACACTGAGCTACAATACAGGCCTGTCGATAGATTAACACTGAGCTACAGTACAGGCCTGTCGATAGATTAACACTGAGCTACAGTACATACCTGTCGATAGATTAACACTGAGCTACATTACAGACCTGTCGATAGATTAACACTGAGCTACAGTATATATTAATGACGGACATTAAACTTCATGAGAGCCTTGCTAGCCCCATGCTTACAATACCCCATGTGTCAACAACTTGTGATGACGACCATATATTTTGGTGACGGACATAAAACTTCACAAAAGCCTTACTAGCCCAATGCTTTCAATAACCGTGTGTCAACAACTTGTGATGCTAACCATTTATTTTGGTGACGGACATAAAACTTCATGAGAGCCTTGCTAGCCCAATGCTAATAATATCCATGTGTCAACAACTTGTGATGACGACCATATATTTTGGTGACGGACATAAAACTTCATGAGAGCCTTGCTAGCCCAATGCTAATAATATCCATGTGTCAACAACTTGTGATGACGACCATATATTTTGGTGACGGACATAAAACTTTATGAGAGCCTTGCTAGCCCAATGCTTACAAAAGCCGTGTGTTAACAACTTGTGATGACGACCATATATTTTGGTGACGGACATAAAACTTCATGAAAGCCTTGTTATCCAAATACTAACAATATCAATATGTCAACAACTTGTGATGACGACCATAGTCAATATAAATGTGGACGTCGGTATCGGTGTACGTTTAAAATCGTGCCAGTCATATTGACATAGAGCTTTATATAAAAACAGTTTATTTGTGGTGGTTTTTTTTTTCAGAAAACAACACTGTTTTTATAACAATTGATTTTACATTGATAATTTTGCGTGATGTACACTATATTGCGTTGACAATTATGAATGCTATCAGGTTTACGTAGAATCGATCGTTTTAAATATACAATAGATATATAATACAGACGTGTCTAAAGTTAAACACTAAGCCACCAAAAAAGTCGTAACTCGGCTGTCGAATAGTCGAGGTAAGGAAAGTGGAAGCCCCTCTGTTGAATAGTCAAGTAGGAAAGTGGAAGCCCATCTGTTGAATAGTCAAGTAGGAAAGTGGAAGCCCCTCTGTCGAATAGTCTAGATAAGGAAAGTGGAAACCCATCTGTCGAATAGTCGAGATAAGGAAATTGGAAACCCATCTGTCAAATAGTCGAGATATAGAAAGTGGAAGCCCATCTGTCAAATAGTCGAGATATAGAAAGTGGAAGCCCATCTGTTGAATAGTCAAGTAGGAAAGTGGAAGCCCCTCTGTCGAATAGTCTAGATAAGGAAATTGGAAACTCATCTGTCAAATAGTCGAGATATAGAAAGTGGAAGCCCATCTGTCGAATAGTCGAGATATCGAAAATTGCAGTTCATCCTTCGAATAGTCGAGATATCGAAAGTGACAGTTCATTCTTCGAATAGTCGAGATATCGAAAGTAGCAGTTCATCCTTCGAAAAAATCGCAATATCGAAAGTTGCATTTCATCCTTCGAAAAAATCGCAATATCGAAAGTGACAGTTGATCCTTCGAAAGATCGAGATATCGAAAGTGGCAGTTCCTCCTTCGAATAGTCGAGATATCGAAAGTGGCAGTTCATCCTTTGAATAGTCATGATATCGAAAGTGGCAGTTCATCCTTCGAATAGTCGAGATATAGAAAAAGGCAGTTCTTCCTTCGAAAGGTAGAGATATTGAAAGTGGCAGTTTATTCTTCGAAAAGTTGAGATATAGAAAGTGGCAGTTCATCCTTCGAAAAGTCGAGATATGGAAAGTGGCAGTTTATTCTTCGAAAAGTTGATCAGATATAGAAAGTGGCAATTCATCCTTCGAATAGTCGCGATATAGATAACAAGTGATCAAAATGCTGCCTACCGAGAGACAAATAGTAGCTGCCGAAATATAGCTAACGAGGGCGGAGAGGAGCCGCTGATGCGGTACTAATTCGTCAGCTTAGTGTTAAACGTCTGACAGGCCTGTATTCATCCAGACATGCAACCTGACATCATCACTAGTAACATATTGTAGTATCTTGTTTCAAAGTCTATTATAAACACACCTGCATTCGTTAACTAAGAATAAATCTCGTTTGATACAGAACTTGAAGCTTACAGGTATTTGTTTATTTTTCTGTCTACAAATTGTATTTTACGTATCTTTATATATTTATATAATTATTTATAAAATATTTTATTATTATTATAATTAATTTTTATATATTTGTTTATTTTTAGATGTTTTGAATTATCTTTATTTTATTTCAATATTCTTTATTATTCTTAGATTTGTTTTTTTTTAATTTCTCAACTTTTTTTATTATTTATTCATTTAAGTATTTATTAACTAATTCGTTCATTCATTTATTTACTGATTTCCATTTTTTAAATTGTTTAACTATTTATTTATTTATTTATTTATTTATTTATTTTATTATTTATTTATTTATTTATTTATTTATTTATTTATTTATTTATTTATTCTTGTTCTTTGTTAGAATTTTGATTAATATATACAGGTACTATGCAATTTGACAACTAGGAGTAATATTTTCTATAGTTGCGCCACCCCCGAAAAAAAGACTTCTGACGGCAAACACAAGAAGAAAAGCCACCTTTATTGATCCTTAAAGCCCCCTTAAAGACTCATTAAATGGGGCTTTAAGGATCTTTAAGGGGGCTTTAAGGACCTTAAATGTGTCTTTAAGTTCTCTTTAAGGACATCCTTAAAGATCCTTAATGGAACTGAAATTTTAAGGATCTTTAAGGCGGCTTTAAGGATCTTTAAGGATTCGTTTAATAAATACAGAAAACAAATTTCTTTACATTTTTTTTTAATTTTAAATTTATATAAATGTGATGTTAAATATAATTATTTAACTAATTATACTCTTACATTGTTTTTATTTTATTTTATTGTTTTATTTCATTTTTTTTTATTTTTATTTTTATTTATTTATAAAAATGAATTTGTTTATTTAATCCTTTTTCTTTATCAATTTATATTAATTTTGGTAGTCCTGAAGTCACAAATAAATATGAACACATTATTAAACATCATTTATTACAAATTTACTTACCTAATTATGCTTGCAGCGGGACTTGAACTCACTGACCACCCTTAGTTCCCCAGACTACATCCTTTTTGACTCTACATCCTTATCCATTAGGCCACGGAAGACATGAATATGCATCATATATTTTTAAACTATATTAGTACCCGGTAGCCTAAGGATTACGTGACTAGCTCTAAATCTTTCAGATTTAATAATTAAAATATATAAATAAAATTTACTTCATTTTAAAAATATTTTATTATTATTATTATCATTATTATAGTTTGCTCTTTCACTCTTGCATGTCTTGAGAGGAATAATTTTAGGTTAATTTAACTGACCAAAGATTTCTTATCAAAGGAAGGCAGGCATATCAAATCTTTTACCTGTAATACACTTATTTATCTGACTGGCAAACATCACTGTTATAAAGATCAATTATCGATCAGATGTATAATCTTAATCATACTACTTCTTTTTCATTAAAATATTTCAATAATTCTTGAAATTAAAACAATATTTTTAAAGTAAATTTTATTTAAAATTGTCTTTTATAATTTAGTTACATTTTTGTTGTAATACCAATACTTATTTCCTTGTTTGTTGTACCAGCGACATTTAATAATCTGTACAAAATGGAAGGACGAGTTTTAACGATAATTTGTTATAATCTTAATCTATCCTTCAAAATCTCGCATTTAACTTAAATGACTGTTTTATGAGGGAAAGAGTGAGAATCTTAAATAAAATAATTTCATTATGTAGAAATGAATTCAATTCCTGGAGAGAGAGAGTGAGAGAGAGAGAGAGAGAGGAGAGAGAGAGAGAGGAGAGAGAGAGAAGGGGTGCACGTGTTAAACATTATAATAATAGTGCTCTTTACAAATTGAAACAGTAGAACTAGCGACATTTCCTACAGTTAAAAATCTGGTAGAACTGTTTGAAAAACTATTATTACCATTGTCATACTCAAAAGCGGATCCGAGTGAATAGTCACTACCCTTGTTGAAGTTTTGGATCAGACCCGACCAGAGACCAAACCCGCGACCTTCCACTTCTGGAGCGGACAGCCGACACTCTACCAACTGAGCTGGCTGCTGCCGAAGTGGTAGGTCTCCTTCCTTCCCCTTTTTTCTACACTTGTTTAAAATTATCTATATGGCATCCATCTGAACATTCAGGTTAATTTTGTTATATTGAATAAATTATTACATTATTATACTAAATAGTCAGTATAATGGTGCAACACACAAGAATCCTTTTTACCAGAAAATAGCACTTATCATTTTAGATTTGTTCCATAAAGCCAATAACAGACGGATAAAATAAAAAGTCAAATGAGACGGAATTTATCTATTAAAACCAATTAAAAATTAAAAAAATGTACAAAAAATGTACAAAAGTTGGGACTTTTACATGAAAATGGAACTTTGCGCTATAAAAATATACAAAAAAGATAATCTTATGTGCTAAAAATGTACCATTCTAATTAGCTCTCTCTCTCTCTCTCTCTCTCTCTCTCTCTCTCTCTCTCTGGGCCCTGACCCTTGGTCCCTAAAGACAGATTCAATTATTCATTTATGATTAATGATGTTACTCTTTATGGAATCTGTCCTTGAATAAGATTTATTTTTGAAGTACTGATAACAACCCTGTTTAAAATTCATGCTTTCTGACAAGACAGAAGTATCTTAATTGGTATTACTAATTAACGTCATCTACTGATTTCATGCCTAAGTGATCAGGTAAAAACATTATCACCTAAGACTGGTCAGCACTACCTGAATTCTTTCATACCTCAGCGAACTGGTACATTACATCATCACCTGATTGCAATTTCCTACCTGTACGCGAATTAATTAATCAGTACCACTAATTAACTGGTCCATCCACTGGTTGCTTGACTATTTGCGGTAAGCGAGAGGGAAAAAAGTCGGAAAGCAGAAGCAACGTTGGGGTGCCCCCCCCCACCCACCTACCCCCATCCCGTGGATCTGACACTGCATGATAAACCATTTTTGAATTATTTTTAAAAAGAACGAAAAAAGTATACGACACTGCAAATCCTAATTCTCTCTCCTCTCTCTCTCTCTTTCTCTCCTAGATATGACAATATTCCATCGTCAGCTGCAGACTGCTAATATCTTTTTGTGTTTGAACAACACCATTTGATATATTTTTTTACTTTTTTCTCAACATTATCAGGATAACGGGATAGCAGAGTATGGAGTTTCATTCCTGTGTCAAGATTATTTCACTTATATCATTATTTGATTCAATGAATAAGAATTCTAGAATGGTCAAGAATGTAAAACCTGAGCGAACTGACAAATTGTCCGAGATTATGGCCTGTCCCAGTTTAATATTTTGTCAGTTTGTAACAAAATTGTATAGTCTTGTGTAGAGACTTTAAGTTCAAGGATAGTGAAGGAAATCGAAGTGCACTGAGATTAGAACCAATATTCGACAAGCGAGTTTTCTCACACTAGATTTTCCCGAAAGATGTGAACGAAAGCAGTGAGATCAAGATTTTGCTAATTATGTTGTGGAGACCGTCAGTTCTAAGATTGTGGATGAAACGGAAACACACAGAGAACACCATTTTCGACAAGAAAACAAATTAAAACGATACAATGTAATTTACTTAAAATAAATGCCGATCGATATAAATGTTTGTTTTTTTTCTTTAAATTGTTTCATTATAAATCACAACTTTATTAGCCCGAAATTCGTTAACTTGGATTATGGACCTATTCTATGATAAGAAAATCATGCTTATAGTTTTCGCTTGTGGGAAAAAGTTCCGATAGACAACTCTCAGCTCCGAGTCTCTCTCTCTCTCTCTAAACAACTTGATCAGAGAATTTTTACTGGATCGATCGAGGAATTATTACATGAAGACGATAGTGCAAAGGAATCTACCAGTTTGTCTATGAAATTGTGGTTTATTTATTTTTTTATTTATTTTTTATTTATTTATTTTATGATTATTTATTTATATTATTTATTTATTTATTTTATTTTATTTATTTATTTATTTATTTATTTATTTATTTTTTTTTTTTTTTTTTTTTTTATTTTTTTTTTTATTTATTATATGATTATTATTTATTTATTTATTTATTTGTTATTTATTTATATGAATGCAAATTTTAAGGTCATGAAATAAGAAATATCAGATAATGGTAGTTTAAAAACTGATGATGTACTAGTCTTCGCTCTAACCTCTCTCTCTCTCTCTCTCTCCTTCTCTCTCTCTCTCACTCTCTCTCTCATATTTCATATATTTATTAAAGTTTTTAAAAATATTTATTTATTTATTTATTTATTTATTTATTTTTTATTTATTTATTTATATGATTATTTATTTATTTATATGATTATTTATTTAATTTATTATTTATGCATTTATTTAATTATTTATGCATTTATTTATTTATTTATTTAATTATTTATTTATTAATTTATATAATTTATTTATTTATTTATTTATTTATTTATATGATTATTTATTTATTAAGTATTTGTTATTTATTTATTTATTTATATGAATGCACATTTCCAGGTCATCAAGGTCATATTTCATATATTTATTAAAGTTTTTAAAAATATTTATTTATTTATTTATTTATTTTTTTATTTACACACAAATAACAATTAGTAAAAAGTATTTAAAGTATCTCTAACATTACTGCTCACGTAGATTAATCATCAGATTCCATTAAATTCAAATCCATCTAGGTAATTAAAGAGATTAACAACATACGGTAAATTTTTCAGGTAGAATATACTATCGTCTGGTTAAAATGAGTTTGAATTTGCCTCTGTTATCAATTAGTTAGGTAAGTTGTTGATGAGATACCGGGTTTATGTTGATGATCATTAATTAGGAACCATGATCTGTTTATTACCTATGGGCATAAATCCGTAATGATATAAATAGTCAAAACTACTCTTTTTTAGTTTAATAAATAAATAAATAAATAAGAAGTTGTACATTGAATCAATTAAGAGCTGGAACATAATATTCGGAACAGGTTAGATTATAAATAAAAACCAACAAACAAACAAATAAATAAATAAATAAATAAATATATTTATTAATTAATAAATAAATTAATAAATTAATATGAAAACAATCATGAAATTTTATTACCGGACATTTATTTTTAATCGTGTGTTTGTCTCCAATGATTTTTTGTGTAATATATACCAACAGAATAAATAAATAAATAAATAAATGAAAAAAAAAAAATAATGGTGCATCCTTAGCCAATTCAGGGTGGTTAAAAAAACACCATTATATCATTTAAATACCCGTGTATCACGGTAAGGATGATCCTTAAAGTCGCATTAAAGATCCTTAAAATTTCAGTTCCATTAAGGATCTGTAAGGAAGCCTTAAAGATTCTTAAAGATGTCCTTAAAGAGACCTTATAGATCCTTAAAGATGGTGGTCCTTAAAGGGGGCTTTAAGGAGGCTTTAAGGATCTTTAAGGACATCTTAAAGACCCTTAAAGTTCACCGGTCACCAAATTTATCAATTTTGTAGCATATTGATAATCTCTTAATTACTGGTATGTGAGGGGGTGTAAATCACACTTGGAACGTTATTAATTTGTTGTGAATAAATGAAAGAAAGTTTCACTCGAGTTTTGAGTCCTTAGTTAGTCGAGCATAATCCCACTGCTATCCAATTTGGTGACGTTCTTTTCATCCCATTAAAATTAAGCGAAATAAAGTTTTTATATGAATTTTTTTTATTTTATTTTATCATGGAAACAATGATGATGATGATTATTAAACTTACTGCAACTAAGGAATAGGAAGCTATTGAATTGAAATTGTTTTCATATTTAATTAATACCGGGGTGAAATATTTTTTGAGAGACAATAACAAATTATTTTTTAAACCTTTATTTTGATATTTTCGTTGTACAAAAAACGACAGATTCTACCCGAAAACTTTTTTTTATTCATTACATGGGTAAATAATAATAATAATAATAATAATAATAATAATAATAATAATAAATCTTTGATTTTAATCTAAAAAGGAATTAAAAATGGGACAATTTCTAAACAAATATGAATCAATTTGAGGTCATAGAAAAGAAAAAGAAAAAGATTTTTAAATAAAAAACAACAACTTTGGTTCTTTTTATTATTCCTTATGACAAATAGATAAAAGTAAATAAATAAATAAATAAATAAATTATGTAATTAATTAATTAATCAGAGATGTGTAAAGATAATTAAAATGATATTAAATATTAATAAAAATTGAAGTGAACAATATTTAAATAAAAAACGGAAATTTAGGTTCTTTATTACTTGTTGCAATAAAAAATAAATAAATAAATAAATAAATAAATAAATAAATAAATCAGAGATATGTAAAGACAATTAAAATGATATTAAATATTAATGAAAATTTATATGAACAATAGTTTAAATAAAAAACGGAAATTTGGGTTTTTTATTATTTGTTGTGATAAATAAATTCAAAAGAAATGTAAATTATGTTTGTAAAAGTATTAGTAAATAGTATATCATACTTAGAGCAAACACAAATATAGTTTTTTCTTTATTTATTTCTTATTATTATGTTTATTTTTTATTTATTTTTTTCTGCTGAAACTGAAATACCCAATGCTAAAAAATAAATAAATATATAAAAACACTAGAAGTTATTTCCGATAATCTGGGTAATAAATGCAGTTCACTATACAAGCTTCATTTACTAAATAGCTGGGATAACACCTTCTGCGTCACTTCCGGTTTTATGCCCTTTTACTTCCAAAGGGAGATAAAACAGTTTTTCAACAGTTTCAGGACTTTAATTTACGCTGTAGAAAAGGGTAGAAATTATTATAAAATGTTATTTGTGGCTAAATCGGCTTTTAATGATGTAATCTTTCGGAAAATAATACTAATAAAAATTCGGTTTTTGGTGACGTTGTTCTTGTGAAAAAATATTATATAAATTAAAGTACATTTCCAAAATCAAAATAATGAGAAAAAATCTACAAAAAAATGCTACTTTTTACTAAAATTCCAATAATAATTCCAATTGGAAAAATCCATTTTAAAGTCCGATGGGACAAAAATAAAATTAAAATTGCAATTCGTTCCAAATGCCAAAGAAAAAATCGTTGAAAGAAAGTCAATAACTGTTTACCAGTTTGAAAAAAATCAAATTATATTGGAAAATCCCGAAAACTCATTTTGAAAAAAAATCAAATAAAAAATTGAAATAAAATAATAAATGAAAAAAGAACTAGGATTTTAGTTATAGTCCAAAAAACGCAATTCTATTGGAATATTCATCCAGTTTGAATATTCACTGGAAAAATACGAAATATGGTACAATTTTGAAGAAAACATATTCAAAGAACATGATGTTATTTCACACTGGAAAAAATATAACCTTACTGAAAACGATATGTTTATAATAATGTAGAGAGAAAATAATGCATGGTGAAATCCATATTTTACCACTATTAGACCAAAAGTTTTCATCATGTACAACACAGGTATCAGGTTCATAATATTTGTTTTAAAAATTCAAAAATATACAAAGACCACCCCGGAGCTTGAATGCTCGCTACGTGAGTGGGCTGGGCTTGGTCTTGTTCTCCGACTGGGTCTGACCCAAGTCTTGAAAGTGAGTAGTGAACTTTTACCAAACACTTGGTATTATGAAAGAATAGTCACTACCCACTTTCAAGTTTTGTGTCAGACCCGGTCGGGACGAGCGCACTACCAACGGAGCTACCACAGTAGTCCTACTAAATAATGAATCAACAATTTATCCACAACTAAATATATGATAAATAAATGTATAGACTGCCTAAGTAATTTTACTTTTCATATATTTTCAATTGTTGATTTTTAGATCTAAAGAATTAGAAAGATGAAAATGATAACCATCATATCTGTTTTTATTCTTGGGCTTCTGGTAATGTATGGAGATGCAGAGGAGGGTAAATATAACATTTTTTAAATTATATCAGAAAAAAGAGAAATGGAACTATGAGCAAATAAAAAATTTAATTTCAACGAAATGGAAATTTATTTAAGAAATTGCTTTAATATTTTTAGTAATCAATTTAACCCCCGCGGGTTTATACAGTTTACACATCGGTTTTGGGGGTTAAAATGATAAACAAAAAATATCAAAGTCATTTTTATAATTTGATTCAATAATAATTAAAAAAAAATCTGAAAAGGACATAATGTTATTTCATATTGAAAAAAATATAACCTATTGAAAAAAAATATTTAAATGTAGAAGAGAGAGAAATGGTGAAATCAATATTTGCCAATATCAGAACAAGGGCTTTCATCATGTAGAAAACGGGGACAAGTTTCATAATAAGATAGCTGAGTTGGAAAATTGCTCGCTCCGTAAGAGGGATGGACGTTGTTTCGACCCCCCCTGCTGGGTCTAACTCAAGACTTGAAAGTGGGTAATGAATGTTCTTTCGCCAAGTACTCAGCATTACGAAATGAAAACCATAGTTCTTTCGGATAGGAAATTTAAATAAACGAGGTCCAGTGTCACGGTAGGCGTAGTACGATAAAGAACCCTGCGTTATAATCCCATTAACGCAACGCACAGGCAAAATGTCAAGACCATGATCATTTTAATAAAAAAACAAATGGTTTTCAAAACTTAACAGTCAAACAGCGCATGGATGCAAATGACGTCAATTGACGTAATGAGCTTTTAACCATTATAAACTGCCGACAATGTCATATTTGCTATTGATCACGTGACCAATATTGTTTATCATACATGAAATAAACTGAAAAAGATGATATTAAACAAACATTTAGAATTATTGTCTCTCTTCAAATCAAACTCCACGCCCAAATCAAAATAAAAAATTATAAAACTTTGATATTTTGACAAAAAGTAACACTTGAACTTCAACCAGAAAAGTAAGGCCGGGTGCTCCGGAAGAATACGTGCCTTCTGTTCAGCTACTTACAACTACAAGGAATATATGTAATCATAATTGAGTATGGAAGGGGCATAGAATTATCGTATGCCAAAAATAATCAGGGCAATCATTGACACAGAAACATTCATATCAACAATGTTGCGATGACAGTCAAAAAATGTTTTGAGGACGTAAGAAAGCCTGTGTTTGAAATATCTTTTGTTTAGTTTTTTTTTAAAGTTTCCACAGCGGGAACAAGCTCTATCATAGCGTATAAATTCTAAAATTACACCAAACGTTGGAGTTGCGTTGAGTAATGGTTTTAACGCCCCAGTGAAAATTATTTCTTCCGTTTGTTGTATTAGTATAATTTTAATGCATACACATATTTTGATTTATAGACTACTCTGATCTACTTCCTTAGTAAACAAGTCTGTCGAAACGGCTGTTCGTTTTGCATTGAGTTTAGTTAATTTGAATTAAGTAATGGTGTTTAACGTCCCAGTCAAGAATATTTCACTTATATCGAGACGTCGCCAGCTTTAAGCGAAGGTCAGGAATTTTGCCTGTGCGTTGCGCTGATGGCATTATACATTGGGGTTCTTTATCGTGCCAAGCCTTCGATTCCGTGACGAGGGGCCTCGTTTATTTTAAGTTAAGTTTCAATAGACTGTTCCATTAATTCTATATGTTTGTTGAAATCTTGAACAAAATAAATTATTGTAGCGATAATGTTACATTTCTGACATGATAACACTGTTTTTGTCATTGGATGAAATAACATTCTGTTTGAGTGTATTCATTCGGTTTGATGAATGAGAGGCAGTTATTCTGGACTCACATTTATCATATATCATTGGCGAGATAGCCAAGACGAGCAGCCGACTTGTAAGAGTGCTCGCTCCGTAAGTGGGAGGTCGTGGTTTCGAACCCCGACCAGGACTGACCCAAAAAATATACAAAATAATCAATTTGTATTACGAATATTGTAAAAATCACTTTTGTTGTGTCTAACGTATGATTTCCATAACAAAAACTAGTGTTGGGTGTTCAATTCTTGGATTGTGTTTAAACACCATTTAAAGTGGGTTAGTAATATTTGACACTTCATTCATATTTATATTCAAATGTTCACGAAAAACAACGAATACATGGACACTGCGAATATTAATGGCTTCATAGTGCAGCTCGTTCCAGAAAGAAACGTCACCCCCTAATTTTCATAAAGAAACGTCACCCCCTAATTTTCATTAAGAAACGTCACCCCCTAATTTCCATAAAGAAACGCCACCACCTCATTTCCATACAGAAATCTCACCCCCTAATTTAAAGAAACGTCACCACCTAATTTCCATAAAGAAACGTCACCCCCTAATTTTTATACAGAAATAGCATGTCCTAATTGCCATAAAGAAACGTCACCCACTAATTTCCATAAAGAAACGTAACCCCCTAATTTCCATAAAGAAACGCCGGCCCCTAATTTCCATAAAGAAACGTCACCCCCTATTTTCCATAAAGAAACGTCACCCCCTAATTTCCATACAGAAATGTCATCCCCTAATTTCTATAAAGAAATGTCACCCCCTAATTTCCATAAAGAAACGTCACCCCCTAATTTTCATACAGAAACGTCACCCCTAATTTCCATAAAGAAACGTCACCCGTTAATGTCCCTAAAGAAACGTCACCCCTAATTTCCATAAAGAAACGTCCCTCCCTAATTTCCATAAAGAAACGTCACCCCTAATTTCCATAAAGATACGTCCCTCCCTAATTTCCATAAAGAAACGACACCCCCTAATTTCCATACAGACATTTCATGCCCTAATTTCTATAAAGAAACGTCACCCACTAATTTCCATAAGGAAATGTCACCCCCTAATTTCCATACAGAAATGTCACCCCCTAATTTCCATAAAGAAATGTCACCCCCTAATTTCCATACAGAAATGTCACCCCCTAATTTCCATAAGAAAATGTCACCCCCTAATTTTCATACAGAAATGTCACTCCCTGATTTCCATAAAGAAATGTCACCCCCTAATTTCCATACAGAAATGTCACCCCCTAATTTCCATAAGAAAATGCCACCCCCTAATTTTCATACAGAAATGTCACCCCCTAATTTCCATACAGAAATGTCACCCCCTAATTTCCATAAGAAAATTTCACCCTTTAATTTCTATACAGAAATGTCACCCCCTAATTTCCATAAAGAAATGTCACCCCCTAATTTCCATACAGAAATGTCACGCCCTAATTTCCATACAGAAATGTCATTCCTAATACAATAATAGTAAGAACAAAAACATATCAATTTCATTTAACAGTGATTTATTTAGAATCAGTGACATTGCTTGGTGTCAACAGCTACTGTTTTGTAGAAGCAAATTTTGCTTGAATAACAGCTATTACAGGATGATGTTTCGTTCGATACGAATTTTGACATTTCAGTTTCTTGATACCAGTGGTTTTTGAAATACTACAAAAGCACTTTTGACTATTTCAGACGTTTCTTATTTTAATGAGCTGTACTTTGAAATATGAGAAAATTTACAATAAGCAACCTTAGATTTAATTTTAAATGTTTGCTAACTTTCCAGTAACATGTGATAGTGTGCCTCGGGTGAAGTCGGGAACGTTAAATACAGGGTCAAAGACATCATTTAGGGAGGGTGACTACCTACAGCACCAATGTAATCCAGGATTTGACTCTGTGAATCCTGTCACAACGTACTGCAGAAATGGTAAATGGACAAAGCCTCGCTTCGGGTGTGGTAAGTATATGACAGAGGTTGGTATTTGTTCCGACAAAGACCGCCATCACGGTACCAAAGCAGCGTCACGGCAACTAATCACGTAAAGTGTCAGTTACGTCATTGAATGGCGCTATTCAGGCCGATTTTTCATTCTTTTTTGCGTGAAAATCAAGCATCCGGCCATTTGACGGAATGGCGGAATCGACGGGCGTGGCTGGCGATACGTCAATTTATGTTCCGACACTGGCCGCCATCACGGTACTAAAAGCAGCATCACAATTTAGACCGAGTTTTTATTCTTTTTGCGTGTAAATCGCTGGGCCTTTGTCAGAACATTGTGGGTGTGGGTGGCGACCCATCAATTATCATAATCAGCAAACAGTTGCACAAAATACATGTAGGTAATTATTACTACAAATGTTATAATTTTCTACCTCTAGACGATCATTTCGAAATACAATTCCTCATCCTAAGCCCATGGAACAAAATGATGTAAATCCAATTTTTTAAAGATGATTAAATGAGAAAAAAGACCAAAATTTATCTTGACCAAATCCACCTTAGATTAAAATTTAAACGATTAAGCATAGCCTGGGTTTTAAAAGGTAATAATGAACATTGTTTATCTGACATTATGATGTATTGCTTTCCATACTAACTCATGTCCGAATCACAATTTAGAAGCAAAATAAATACTTTGGAACTGACATGTCAGGCTAGACACGTTAACTTCAACAAGGAAAGTGAGGCCGGGTGCTCCGGAAGGGTAAGCACGTAACATAATTCGCTACGCAAATTACTCAGTTTGCAAAATGTCCAATTCTTCCATACTTCCATAACAGAAAGATATCAACTTACATTGCTAGCAAAGATATGAATATCCTCAAAAGTTAAGAAATTATCACTCTTGGAAAGCATTTTATTAGCAAATTTGGCTAAATACATTTTGGTCCTTTGGAAATTTATTCAACCTTTTAATAAAATTTAGGTGTCACAATTTTTGTCAAAGCACCACTGCTGAGGAATCGTATTCCGAAACGGCTGTAAAATTATCAATGATATGATATGTAATTACTATAATAAATAAAATTCTAAATTTAAATTACAGTCATTAGCGCAGGGTGTATAATATAATACTAAAAATAGTTTAATGTGGCAAATCGAATGCAAATGGGGAAATGACTGCGGAACTCATTAAGCACAGTCACGCGACATATATTTTGTGACGTCATAGTAGAATTTCATACCCGGAAAAGCCCAGGTTATCTGTATTGAAAATTATCCCCAAAATGATGGCATCAATTACGGTATAACAAGAAAATGACCCCTAAAAAGAAAACACCATAAACTATTTTATTATTATAATTTTTAAAATAAGTTCAAGCCTCCTTGTGGGTCTCACTTAAAACAAAAGAATTGCTCAAAATTCGAGATTTTAAAATTATTTCTCGGAATCAAGTGAATAAATGTTGCTAGTACATAAACAAATACTGCATACTTAAACGGTTGTGTATCAGTAAATCGAACGTACCCTCGGCAGTTTTGGTTTTCCGATTGTGTTTTTAGAATGAGAAGATTAAAACTTCTGAACTATTCGGTTTAGTAAAAGAAAATATAGAGTACAACCAAATTTCACGCTTCCAAATTTAAACACGCCGAGAAACCTGTACATGAAACTAACAAATAAAAATTCAACACTACGTTTAGTGAAAGTAACACCCTCGGCAAATTTCCCAATTATCGAGTTTCTTAAAAGAACTTTTTCTTTCATGTAAGACATCATTCATGCATATGGTGGACTGTCATTCCGGGGTCTTCTCGATTCTCCCACTTGATACGCAAATGATACCATTGCCCTTGTTTTCAATAACTTGACAGGTTTTCATTAATGAATACTTTTATTGAACGCGTAGTTGGATAAAATCATGAATAGATAGATTATTTTAAATACTTATTTTTGCTTTAAATAATTTTTTAAATTTTTTATACTTCCAGTTTACATATTTATTTATTTATTATTTGAGTTTACATGTTTATTTTATTTCTGTTTACATATTTATTTATTTATTTATTTATTTTCCAGGCTACATATTTATTTATTTTCATTCCAATTTATATATTATTAACTACATGTAATTCTTTATTTTTCCAGTTTACATATGTATTCATTTATTATTTAAATTTACATATTTATTTATTTATTATCCAAGTTTACATATTTATTTATTTATTTATTTATTTATTTATTTATTATTCAAGTTAACATAATTCCAATTTACATATTTATTTTTCATCCTAGTTTACATCTCGTATTTATTTAGTTTATTCCTATTTATTAATTAATTAATGTATTTGTTATTTATTTATTTATTTATCATTCCATTTTACATATTTGTTTATTTATCATTCCATTTACATATTTATTGATTTACATATTAATTTACATATTAATTAATTAATTAGTTATTTATTTATTTATTAAATAATTAATTTATTTATTTATATTATTTAATTATTTATTTTCTATTCCAGTTTACATATTCATTTATTTATTTTTCCAGTTTACATATTTATTTATTCATCTTCATTTATTCTATTTCTTTTTTTTTCTATTTATTTTAGAGTTTGAACTATATTGTATTTTTTCTGGAATCGGTATTTTTATAACTCTTATTAATTAAATAAGTATGATGGTTGGCAGCCCTTCAATATTATTCATTATTAATGATCGGTGGTTATAACATGTGTTTGTCTGTTCCTGCCTTGTTAGATATATATGTATGACCTATTGCTGTTAGCCAAGCTTGTTTTTCAAGTTTCAAATATTTCTTTAATAATTATTAGATAAGTGTTATGGACACTGGACGTTGATATTCAGAGCTATGGGTGGAATTGGTGGAGAAACAACTGCAGTCTATATGAATTCTGATACTGCCAGTGAAAAGGACAATTCGACTCCGAATGACTGTTCAACTCGGAGCACCCGTGGACATTGCCGTGTTCACTACAGAAGTAGTCTTATTGATGACTGGGGGTTGCTTAAGATAAAAAAGGTCAGCTTATAATAAAAACCCAAACATGTCCAAATCAAAACCCAGACGCAAAATAAAAAGTTTGGAACTGACAAATTAGGTTTAACACGTTAACCTCCACAAGTGAAGTGAGACTAATTGCTCTGAAAGTATAAGCACCGCCACGTGTGTAATCAAAATTAAAAGTAAAGTAAGTAGGTTCGTTCACGTTTATCCAACATTTGAAAAATCACTATTCACACTTTTCAACATTGGATTTACGCACCTTTGATTTTAGACATTATTTATTTATCAGTTAGTTTCCCCCACCAGAATAAAAGTTCCTTTAATTAAAAATTATGAAATAATATGTTATATTTTCACTGAAAGTTTAAAATAACAAAATTAATAAAATTACTACTAGGTTAAATTTTAGTATTTGAAAAGTTTGATTTCTACCTTAATGAATTTCAATAAAGTTATATTTAAAGAATAATAATTTATATTCTTAAATAAGAATAAGAATAACCATGAATAAAAAATGATTAATAAATGTGTCAATTTTAATTATAAAAATTTTTTTGGTATTTGTATTTTTTATTTCATCTTCCACATAGTTTCACAAAAATATTTCACATTTAGATGATACATAGTATTGTTAATGACATACAAATACACATATTATAATAAGAGAATGTCAAAATAAAAGGAAAAAACAGAGATTAATTATATCTTTTTGTTCATGGTTGTGTATACCAAAACAAAATGTTCTGCATTCTTACATTCTTACATAAAATGTAATTTTTCCTATATCAAAATATCAAATATTGGATAATGTGGAGACACCAAAATGGAGCAATAAGATTCCAATAATTCAGTTGGCGATTCTTGACACTGAGACATCATATTTATCAACAACACTGTGATGACAGCCATAACACTTTGTGTTTTTATTTATAAGCCATTTCTAGATTCTTATGTCAAACACAAAAATACTCCTAGGATATGTTGATGGTAAAATATATTTTATTTCTTCGATTCTCCTCAGTTTAACCGCTTAAAGTATTTAAATTTCCGCAATATCATTCCCAGCCTTCTCGTGCTGTGTAAAATTTAAACAAGTTAAACAAGATGGTGGAATCCATCCCCGATTCATTAGGCAATACTTTTTAATAGTTAGAAATATAATATTGTCTAAATTTGTTGCTAGTTAAAATCTGAAAATTTTACAAATCTAAGGTATACTCTCTCGTGCAAAGTATTTCCTTAGCTAAATTTGGTTAAAAATATTTTGGCCCTTTGAATATTTTTTCAACCCTTGGTTTCACATATTGGTCCAAGCAATACTAGTGAGGAATTGTATTCCGAAATGGCAGTCTAGTGCTGTGAAATTAATACTGATATAACATGTAATTTAGTCATGACTGTCGATAATGCTTAAAACATAATGTTTCGCTATCGGAGACATTACCTGTCATATATATATCAAATTATTATGTTTTACATACACTGTTTTTTTTAACATTTTCAGGTGAAAATTGAATTGCTAAAAAATAATGCCCATGTTGCTCATGTGGTCTTTAATGGTGCCGGTACAACGTCAACTAACTGGTTTGATAAGACAAGAATTCTTTCCAGCAGTTACAACGACAACTTGCAGCACTCAAACGTGTTCTCAATGTTCGGACATGTGTAAGTCGTTTTAATTATTTATGAAGCTCTTGCGAAATAAATTGCTGACGACAGCTAACTATATGTATCAAATTGCTAAAAAAATATGCAGTTTTATTTATTTTAATACGATTGGGCATAACAATGTTCAAAGATTCTGCATTGATGCTTACTATTTGTTTCTTTATTGGTATGAAACAGAATTTATCTAGAACTCGTTAAATCTATAGAGAGGGCTTTTGCAAAACCAAACATAGATACAGCGTCCAATCATTAAATAACTCAAATTTTGGAGACTATGTGAATGTAATATATTCCAATCAGCTTGAAATAAAAGATAGGAATGATTCTTCAATTTCTGCTGTGGAGCTCCACTGTGACAGGAACGAACGACTAATTATGCGCTGCCTTTGTAATTCTTATGTTTCTTTTCAATACAGCAATATACCTTCTGCTTTTAAGTGTGTATTTTTTAACAGTTAATGCCCTATTTTGAAGAGTTTGTTCCTGTTAAATACGGTATATTTTTTCACAGTTAATACGCTATTTTGAAGTTTGTTCCTGTTTAATACTGTATATTTGTTTCACAGTTAATGACCTATTTTTGAGAGCTTGTTCCGATTTAATACTGTGTATTTATTCACAGTTAATACGCTTTGATGAAGAGCTTGTTCCTCCTTTTTCCCAATTAATATGCTATTTTGAAGAGATTGTTCCTGTTTAATACTATGTATTTTTTAACAGTTAATGCGCTATTTTGAAGAGCTTGTTCCTGTTTAATACTGTGTATTTTCTACAATTAATATGCTATGTTGAAGAGCTTGTCCCGGTTTAATACTCTGCATTTTTCCAGAGTTAATACGCTCTTTTGAAGACCTTGTTCCTGCTTAATACTTAATGCTTAATACGTGTATTTTTTCACAGTTAATATGATTTTTGAAGATCTTGTTTCTGCTTAATACTGTGTATTTTCCACATTTAATGCGATATTTTGAGGAGATTGTTTCCACTAAATACTGTGTATTTTTCACATTAATACTCTATTTTGAAGAGCTAGTTTCCACTATAGCGTACCTGATAACAAGTTGTTACACGAAATTGTTGAATTAGAGATATAGGCGTATCAAGGCCTTCAAAAAGATTCATGGTCGTCATCACAATATCTATATAAACGTATATCCTGGATATATTTGACTTCAAATAACCCCATTCATTATCAATTTTGTATATACGCGTGGTGGAAGAGCTTTTAATTAGAGGTTGCTTAACCTTCTGGGGCACCTCGCCTCACATCCCTGGTAAAGTTCAAGAATTCAACTAAACTAGCCAGTTTTCAAAAAAATGCCTTTGTGTTTTTGGGGTTTTTTTTTTTTTTTTTTTGTTTTTTTTTTTTTTTTTTTATTATGATTTTAACATGGACTGGTGATGACTTCAATTTTTCTTTTGTCAACTTTCCGTTTCTATCCAGCAAAGTACCCGGTTCTACTGCTTATGGTGTATTCACTATTAATACGCTATGATGGAGCTTCTTCCCACTACAGAAATTGCATATAACAATGTAAGCTGCTACAAAAATAAATTGTTGAAGCAAGGGTATTTTAAAATTAGGTTTATCAAGGCCTTTTAACGTTTAATATGGCAGTCATTACAATAGGTACTAATGTCTCTGTATCCAAAATTACCCTCGGTTTATATGACGCCCAATACTTCATTGTTCCCAATTGTTATTACAATCCTGACAGGTGTAGCCTAAACAGGTGCACCTGCCATGTTTCATGGTCGCGGTTGGCGTGCTTAACCTACTTTGCTAACTTCAATGACTTTACTATTCTAAAGGTTTGTGGTTTGGACATGGATTTGTATGTCTGTTTTTGGATTTTCTTTCTTCTTTGTATTCTCTTATTTGTATTATTTAATTCCATTAATTATACCCCCGCAAACTAGTTTGAGGGGGTATATAGGAATTACCATGTCTGTATCTCCGTCTGTTCGTGTTAAATCGTGTCCGGGCCATACCTCATAGCTGCTTTGGACGACTGTCATAAAACTTCACATTAATAGTCTACATGGTTCAAAAATGTGTAATGGTCTTAAACAAAGACCGT
Source organism: Anadara kagoshimensis (assembly GCA_021292105.1). Taxonomy (NCBI): domain Eukaryota; kingdom Metazoa; phylum Mollusca; class Bivalvia; order Arcoida; family Arcidae; genus Anadara; species Anadara kagoshimensis. The sequence continues at coordinate 32,502,245 of CM037868.1, forward strand.
ACAGTAAAGGTCTAGGTGGCAGGAAAACATTAAATTTTGGGACGGGGGTATTTGGCTCTCAAGAGACAGTTCTAGTTTTACGTTTGGTTTGAACAGTAATCCATTCCACGTAAGAAGATGGATGATAAACCATAAATATAGCGGATGTTCTAACGACTATGGATGGATAGTATCGGTTGAAAAGTCTGGAGTTTGTCCTAAAGAAAAAAATAGAAAATACCCTGCATTTCTCTATTCGCCGTTTAGCCATGGAGCAAAATTATCTCGTAAGTATATGATGTATGTGTATACAAAATAACTTTGGATATACTTGACGTCCTGTAGTTCCATTTTTTTTACTTTCAATTCTCATCGCTCACATGCTAGGATTACACGAGATGACTTCTCTTCCAGTGTATCTAGTCCAACTAATCAGACCACTAAACTCCCATTTTAATTTTTAACTTGTGGAGGAATAATAATGGAAGCTGTCAGAACACAAACCTCCACAAGTCAAAAATTAAAATGGGGGTTTAGTGGTCTGATTAGTCGGACTACAGTGTAACCCGGTTTCACTTCACTTTCCTGGAAGTAAACTAGTTTAACTCAAATTGGAAGATGTTATGCCAGCTTTAATCATTGACATTACAGGCCAGTAGGAAAAGGGGGCGGGGGGGGCTGGCTTCCTTACTTTTTTCTAAAATTTCATTCAGTTTCTAAGACATATAATTCATAATAATTCAATAGCTATCTCTGTAAAATGCAGTATATTTAATATAAATTATTAATTTTATCTTGACGATACGGTTTCCGGAGAATGATTTTTTTTCGTTTTCGTCTTGTTGATTATATATGATCTTTCTTCCTATTTACCACACTGTACCTCTACTTTTAATTTTGCAACCCCCCTCCACTTTTTAAATTGTGGGCCTGCATTTTAGCAGATCAAATTCATAATATTTTTTTCAATTACCTTTCCTATGCAACAATATACAGCTTCTGGTGTATATGGTAGTGTGGTGCAAGCTAATCCCACTACGGGAACTTTATAAAACCAAGCAAGTTACTTACAAATAAATTTTTGACCCAGGAATAGTACAAGCAAAGGCTTATCTCGGCACTCAAAAAGTTTTATGGGCTTCATCACAATATTGTTGACAAGTATGATGTCTCTGTATACAAAATTACCCTGGATATATTTAACGCTAAATCATTTCATATTCTTTTCACTATCTATAGTGAGGGCGCGGATAAGACGTCAGTTTTTAAATCCAGGGTCTCTCATCGCAGTGAGTTCGAGTCCAGCTCGGACCACATGAAGGAAAGTGCATTTCCCTTGCTGTTGGCCTTTACTGATTTACCTGGTATCAGTATAATGGACTGGGAAGTGGACGCACTGACTCTGTGGGCTAGCACGTTAAAGTCCCCCTGAGTGCGGTCTAGTACAAGGCAGACCATACAACACACTCGCACTTCACATGCATACACAAATTGTCCTAGATTAATCCATAGAGATTAATGAAATAGTTCTCGTCGCGAATAGCTAAAAATTGCTGATGCGACGTTAAGCAACATTCAACCAACTAACCACTATCCATAGAGATTGCATATGTGGCGCGTGTAGCTAGTTAAACAAGAGATACCTAACCTTCCATAATATTTTATTTATTTTCATATATTTAGTTATTTTTATACCCCCCGCTTAAAAAGTGGGGGGTATATAATGATAGGGGTGTCCGTCCGTGTGTCCGTCCTTCCGTTACACCTTAGGGTGTCTATCTCTTATCCGCAACTCATCTAAACCTTTTCATAAAACTTTCACACAATCTTTGTGATATCATGTAGATGTGCACCTCCTATTTAAAAATTTTATCCGATGAATTTTTGGAAGCGGGGGGGGTATTTTTTTGAGCTTGTGGCTTACAGTTTTTTCTAGTTTTATTTTATTGTTATTAACTCCATTTTAATAAACGATTGTATCGCTTTATTTCAGAATATAGAGAAGCTGACTTAATGGCAGTCTACATTGAAGCAGATGGTTTATGCAATAGTTGACTGCGCATGTGCAAAGATTATGACGTACATAATGCAATACATTGCATATAGAAATAAAGAAAAGTTGCACTGTTAATCTTGTGATTTTTTTTTTCATTTGGTTACTAACATAAGTGAATAAACTGTAAACTGCTTTATATTGGCGCATACTTATTTCAGCAATTGTTGATTGGTAAACATATTAGCGCAGTTTAATTTTAGCGTAATCAATTCCAATTTGAACTGTTAAATACCTCATAATAATTTTCTCGCCTAAAACCCGCAACAGAGGCCGCGGTGGACTAATGAATAAGACGTCGGTCTACAAACCCAGGGTCTCTCGCCGTTTTGAGTTCAAGTCCCGCTCAGACCACATGTGGGAAAGTGGATTTTCCTTGCTGTTGACCTTTACTGGTTCACCTGGTATCAGTATAATGTGACTGGGGGAGTGGTACGCTTGTCTGCGGCGTACTGACTCTGTGAGCAAGGACGTTAAAGTCGCCCTAAGTGCGCGATAGTACGAGGCAGACCATACAACACACTCGTACTTCACATGCATACACGAACTTGTTCATAGATTAATCCATAGAGATTAATAAAAAAGTTCTCGTCACGAATAGCTGAAAAATCGCTGATGCGACGTTAGGCAACATTCAACCACCAGCCTAAAACCGCAACTGACAATCTTGTCGCCAATTGCTCTAAAATAAAACTGCCGCTAAATATTACCGTTTACAATAGTTAATATTTGCTATAGGTCGTTCAAGATCTGATAAATTAATTGCAGAGTAAAATGAACTAAATGGGTGAAAACCGTGTGTACACATTCACGCCTTCTCACGTTCTATTAGATTTACGTGTACTTAAAATCACCAAAATGCTACTTGAAAAGGGTTATGACTGTTATTTTGCTCATCACTCTGCATTTAGAAATGAAAAGTCACGGAATCTTTCGGAAGAGTCCTTAAAACCCTATGTTCTGTGTCAAGCCAAACATGACACATAAAAGTATCCTCACTTCACATGTTCTAAACACTTCAAAGGACAAACTTTCTACCAATTCACGATGCAATTCCATTGACGGCGACGGCGCAGATGGTGTTAAAATTTTTTAAAAAAACCGTTTTTGTCAAATATCTAGATTATCATCATCATCATTATCATCATCATCACGGTGATGATAGTGAAAGATGTTATGATGTCGTGCTTTAAATGTTTTTATGCAGCGGAAGATAGCATTTTTGCCCAATAATGTGTTGAAATTCCCCGCATAGACGTGTTGGAACACGTTTATATGCGGCAACACCGCTATGTGACGTTACAACGCAGGACATTTGAGCGAAATGTAAAAACAAACTCCTAGTGGACATTTAAACGACAACTTTAATGGATATTTGAGCGGCAGATTTTAAATATGACCTGTATTTTACGATGGACATTTGAGCGACAGATTTTTTTTAGTCTTTGCCCGTGCAAAGTCGGGGCCTCAGTGGCCTAAAGCGGACCACAGCGTCTCTCGACGCATAGGTCCGAACTCAAATCCGAACACAGGGTACATATATTTGTTTGTCAATATGGGAGTTGAAAATCTTATTTGTTTATGAACAAATTTGGAATTTTATCTTGTTTAAGAATTACCAAGTAGTTGCAAACAAAATACTCGTGCGTTTAATTACAGTACGGGCTTGTCGAAAGTTTAACTCTTACCTACGAAAATGAGCCGAGCTTGGCTGCTGATTGGTCGAGATATCGACACTTAGTGACCGAAAAACTGCTGGAAGTTAGAAAGCAGCCGTCGAAAAGATATAACCTACAAGAGCTGAGTAGTTAGAAAGCAGCCGTCGAAAAGATATAACCTACAAGAGCTGAGTAGTTAGAAAGCAGCCGTCGAAAGATATAACTTACCAGAGCTGAGTAGTTAGAAAGCAGCCATAGAAAAGATATAACCTACCAGAGCTGAGTAGTTAGAAAGCAGCCGTCGAAAAGATATAACCTACCAAGGGCTGAGTAGTTAGAAAGCAGCCGTCGAAAAGATATAACCTACCAGAGCTGAGTAGTTAGAAAGCAGCCGTCGAAAAGATATAACCTACAAGAGCTGAGTAGTTAGAAAGCAGCCATAGAAAAGATATAACCTACCAGAGCTGAGTAGTTAGAAAGCAGCCGTAGAAAAGATATAACCTACCAGGGCTGGGTAGTTAGAAAGCAGCCGTCGAAAAGATATAACCTACCAGAGCTGAGTAGTTAGAAAGCAGCCGTAGAAAAGATATAACCTACCAGGGCTGGGTAGTTAGAAAGCAGCCGTCGAAAAGATATAACCTACCAGAGCTGAGTAGTTAGAAAGCAGCCGTCGAAAAGATATAACCTACCAGAGCTGAGTAGTTAGAAAGCAGCCGTAGAAAAGATATAACTTACCAGAGCTGAGTAGTTAGAAAGCAGCCATAGAAAAGATATAACCTACCAGAGCTGAGTAGTTAGAAAGCAGCCATAGAAAAGATATAACCTACCAGAGCTGAGTAGTTAGAAAGCAGCCGTCGAAAAGATATAACCTACCAAGGGCTGAGTAGTTAGAAAGCAGCCATAGAAAAGATATAACCTACCAGAGCTGAGTAGTTAGAAAGCAGCCATAGAAAAGATATAACCTACCAGAGCTGAGTAGTTAGAAAGCAGCCGTAGAAAAGATATAACCTACCAGAGCTGAGTAGTTAGAAAGCAGCCGTAGAAAAGATATAACCTACCAGGGCTGGGTAGTTAGAAAGCAGCCGTCGAAAAGATATAACCTACCAGAGCTGAGTAGTTAGAAAGCAGCCATAGAAAAGATATAACCTACCAGAGCTGAGTAGTTAGAAAGCAGCCATAGAAAAGATATAACCTACCAGAGCTGAGTAGTTAGAAAGCAGCCGTCGAAAAGATATAACCTACCAGAGCTGAGTAGTTAGAAAGCAGCCGTAGAAAAGATATAACCTACCAGAGCTGAGTAGTTAGAAAGCAGCTATAGAAAAGATATCACCTACCAGAGCTGAGTAGTTAGAAAGCAGCCGTCGAAAAGATATAACCTACCAGAGCTGAGTAGTTAGAAAGCAGCCGTCGAAAAGATATAACCTACAAGAGCTGAGTAGTTAGAAAGCAGCCGTAGAAAAGATATAACCTACAAGAGCTGAGTAGTTAGAAAGCAGCCGTCGAAAAGATATAACCTACCAGAGCTGAGTAGTTAGAAAGCAGCCGTCGAAAAGATATAACCTACCAGAGCTGAGTAGTTAGAAAGCAGCCATAGAAAAGATATAACCTACCAGGGCTGGGTAGTTAGAAAGCAGCCGTCGAAAAGATATAACCTACCAGAGCTGAGTAGTTAGAAAGCAGCCATAGAAAAGATATAACCTACCAGAGCTGAGTAGTTAGAAAGCAGCTATAGAAAAGATATAACCTACCAGGGCTGAGTAGTTAGAAAGCAGCCGTAGAAAAGATATAACCTACCAGAGCTGAGTAGTTAGAAAGCAGCCGTAGAAAAGATATAACCTACCAGATCTGAGTAGTTAGAAAGCAGCCGTCGAAAAGATATCACCTACCAGAGCTGAGTAGTAAGAAAGCAGCCATAGAAAAGATATAACTTACCAGAGCTGAGTAGTTAGAAAGCAGCCGTCGAAAAGATATAACTTACCAGAGCTGAGTAGTTAGAAAGCAGCTATAGAAAAGATATAACTTACCAGAGCTGAGTAGTTAGAAAGCAGCCGTCGAAAAGATATAACTTACCAGAGCTGAGTAGTAAGAAAGCAGCCGTCGAAAAGATATAACCTACCAGAGCTGAGTAGTTAGAAAGCAGCCGTCGAAAAGATATAACTTACCAGAGCTGAGTAGTTAGAAAGCAGCCGTCGAAAAGATATAACTTACCAGAGCTGAGTAGTTAGAAAGCAGCTATAGAAAAGATATAACTTACCAGAGCTGAGTAGTTAGAAAGCAGCCGTCGAAAAGATATAACCTACCAGAGCTGAGTAGTTAGAAAGCAGCCGTCGAAAAGATATAACTTACCAGAGCTGAGTAGTTAGAAAGCAGCCGTCGAAAAGATATAACTTACCAGAGCTGAGTAGTTAGAAAGCAGCTATAGAAAAGATATAACTTACCAGAGCTGAGTAGTTAGAAAGCAGCCGTCGAAAAGATATAACCTACCAGAGCTGAGTAGTTAGAAAGCAGCCGTCGAAAAGATATAACCTACCAGAGCTGAGTAGTTAGAAAGCAGCCGTAGAAAAGATATAACCTACCAGAGCTGAGTAGTTAGAAAGCAGCCGTCGAAAAGATATAACCTACCAGAGCTGAGTAGTTAGAAAGCAGCCATAGAAAAGATATAACTTACCAAGGGCTGGGTAGTTAGAAAGCAGCCGTCGAAAAGATATAACCTACCAGGGCTGGGTAGTTAGAAAGCAGCCGTAGAAAAGATATAACCTACCAGAGCTGAGTAGTTAGAAAGCAGCCGTCGAAAAGATATAACCTACCAGAGCTGAGTAGTTAGAAAGCAGCCATAGAAAAGATATAACTTACCAAGGGCTGGGTAGTTAGAAAGCAGCCGTCGAAAAGATATAACCTACAAGAGCTGAGTAGTTAGAAAGCAGCCATAGAAAAGATATAACCTACAAGAGCTGAGTAGTTAGAAAGCAGCCATAGAAAAGATATAACCTACCAGAGCTGAGTAGTTAGAAAGCAGCCATAGAAAAGATATAACCTACAAGAGCTGAGTAGTTAGAAAGCAGCCATAGAAAAGATATAACCTACAAGAGCTGAGTAGTTAGAAAGCAGCCATAGAAAAGATATAACCTACCAGAGCTGAGTAGTTAGAAAGCAGCCATAGAAAAGATATAACCTACAAGAGCTGAGTAGTTAGAAAGCAGCCATAGAAAAGATATAACCTACAAGAGCTGAGTAGTTAGAAAGCAGCCGTAGAAAAGATATAACCTACCAGAGCTGGGTAGTTAGAAAGCAGCCGTCGAAAAGATATAACCTACCAGGGCTGGGTAGTTAGAAAGCAGCCATAGAAAAGATATAACCTACCAGAGCTGAGTAGTTAGAAAGCAGCCGTAGAAAAGATATAACCTACCAGGGCTGGAGTTAGAAAGCAGCCGTAGAAAAGATATAACCTACCAGAGCTGAGTAGTTAGAAAGCAGCCGTAGAAAAGATATAACCTACCAGGACTGGGTAGTTAGAAAGCAGCCATAGAAAAGATATAACTTACCAGAGCTGAGTAGATAGAAAGCAGCCGTAGAAAAGATATAACCTACCAGAGCTAAGTAGTTAGAAAGCAGCCGTAGAAAAGATATAACTTACCAAGGGCTGGGTAGTTAGAAAGCAGCCGTAGAAAAGATATAACCTACCAGAGCTGAGTAGTTAGAAAGCAGCCGTAGAAAAGATATAACCTACCAGGGCTGGGTAGTTAGAAAGCAGCCATAGAAAAGATATAACTTACCAGAGCTGAGTAGATAGAAAGCAGCTATAGAAAAGATATAACCTACCAGAGCTGAATAGTTAGAAAGCAGCCATAGAAAAGATATAACTTACCAGAGCTGAGTAGATAGAAAGCAGCCGTAGAAAAGATATAACCTACCAGAGCTGAGTAGTTAGAAAGCAGCCGTCGAAAAGATATAACCTACCAGAGCTGAGTAGTTAGAAAGCAGCCATAGAAAAGATATAACTTACCAGAGCTGAGTAGTTAGAAAGCAGCCGTCGAAAAGATATAACCTACCAGAGCTGAGTAGTTAGAAAGCAGCCGTCGAAAAGATATAACCTACCAGAGCTGAGTAGTTAGAAAGCAGCCGTCGAAAAGATATAACCTACCAGAGCTGAGTAGTTAGAAAGCAGCCATAGAAAAGATATAACTTACCAAGGGCTGGGTAGTTAGAAAGCAGCCGTAGAAAAGATATAACCTACCAGAGCTGAGTAGTTAGAAAGCAGCCGTAGAAAAGATATAACCTACCAGGGCTGGGTAGTTAGAAAGCAGCCATAGAAAAGATATAACCTACCAGAGCTGAGTAGTTAGAAAGCAGCCGTCGAAAAGATATAACCTACCAGAGCTGAGTAGTTAGAAAGCAGCCATAGAAAAGATATAACCTACCAGAGCTGAGTAGTTAGAAAGCAGCCGTCGAAAAGATATAACTTACCAAGGGCTGAGTAGTTAGAAAGCAGCCATAGAAAAGATATAACCTACCAGAGCTGAGTAGTTAGAAAGCAGCCGTCGAAAAGATATAACTTACCAAGGGCTGAGTAGTTAGAAAGCAGCCATAGAAAAGATATAACCTACCAGAGCTGAGTAATTAGAAAGCAGCTATAGAAAAGATATAACCTACCAGAGCTGAGTAGTTAGAAAGCAGCTATAGAAAAGATATAACCTACCAGAGCTGAATAGTTAGAAAGCAGCCATAGAAAAGATATAACCTACCAGAGCTGAGTAGTTAGAAAGCAGCCGTCGAAAAGATATAACTTACCAGAGCTGAGTAGTTAGAAAGCAGCCATAGAAAAGATATTACATACCAGAGCTGAGTAGTTAGAAAGCAGCCATAGAAAAGATATTACATACCAGAGCTGAGTAGTTAGAAAGCAGCCATAGAAAAGATATAACCTACCAGAGCTGAGTAGTTAGAAAGCAGCCGTCGAAAAGATATAACCTACCAGACCTGAGTAGTTAGAAAGCAGCCGTAGAAAAGATATAACCTACCAGAGCTGAGTAGTTAGAAAGCAGCCATCGAAAAGATATAACTTACCAAGGGCTGAGTAGTTAGAAAGCAGCCATAGAAAAGATATAACTTACCAAGGGCTGGGTAGTTAGAAAGCAGCCGTAGAAAAGATATAACCTACCAGAGCCGAGTAGTTAGAAAGCAGCCGTCGAAAAGATATAACCTACCAGATCTGAGTAATTAGAAAGCAGCCATAGAAAACATATAACCTACCAGGGCTGAGTAGTTAGAAAGCAGCCGTCGAAAAGATATAACCTACCAGAGCTGAGTAATTAGAAAGCAGCCATAGAAAAGATATAACCTACCAGGGCTGAGTAGTTAGAAAGCAGCCGTCGAAAGATATATCTTACCAGAGCTGAATAGTTAGAAAGCAGCCATAGAAAAGATATAACTTACCAGAGCTGAGTAGTTAGAAAGCAGCCGTCGAAAAGATATAACCTACCAGAGCTGAGTAGTTAGAAAGCAGCCGTAGAAAAGATATAACCTACCAGAGCTGAGTAGTTAGAAAGCAGCCGTCGAAAAGATATAACCTACCAGGGCTGGGTAGTTAGAAAGCAGCCATAGAAAAGATATAACCTACCAGAGCTGGGTAGTTAGAAAGCAGCCATAGAAAAGATATAACCTACCAGGGCTGGGTAGTTAGAAAGCAGCCATAGAAAAGATATAACCTACCAGAGCTGAGTAGTTAGAAAGCAGCCGTAGAAAAGATATAACCTACCAGGGCTGGGTAGTTAGAAAGCAGCCATAGAAAAGATATAACCTACCAGAGCTGAGTAATTAGAAAGCAGCTATAGAAAAGATATAACCTACCAGAGCTGAGTAATTAGAAAGCAGCTATAGAAAAGATATAACCTACCAGAGCTGAGTAATTAGAAAGCAGCTATAGAAAAGATATAACCTACCAGAGCTGAGTAGTTAGAAAGCAGCTATAGAAAAGATATAACCTACCAGAGCTGAGTAATTAGAAAGCAGCTATAGAAAAGATATAACCTACCAGAGCTGAGTAATTAGAAAGCAGCTATAGAAAAGATATAACCTACCAGAGCTGAGTAGTTAGAAAGCAGCTATAGAAAAGATATAACCTACCAGAGCTGAGTAATTAGAAAGCAGCTATAGAAAAGATATAACCTACCAGAGCTGAGTAATTAGAAAGCAGCTATAGAAAAGATATAACCTACCAGGGCTGGGTAGTTAGAAAGCAGCTATAGAAAAGATATAACCTACCAGAGCTGAGTAGTTAGAAAGCAGCTATAGAAAAGATATAACCTACCAGAGCTGAGTAATTAGAAAGCAGCTATAGAAAAGATATAACCTACCAGAGCTGAGTAGTTAGAAAGCAGCTATAGAAAAGATATAACCTACCAGAGCTGAATAGTTAGAAAGCAGCCATAAAAAAGATATAACCTACCAGAGCTGAGTAGTTAGAAAGCAGCCGTAGAAAAGATATAACCTACCAGAGCTGAGTAGTTAGAAAGCAGCTATAGAAAAGATATAACCTACCAGAGCTGAGTAGTTAGAAAGCAGCCGTAGAAAAGATATAACCTACCAGAGCTGAGTAGTTAGAAAGCAGCTATAGAAAAGATATAACCTACCAGAGCTGAGTAGTTAGAAAGCAGCTATAGAAAAGATATAACCTACCAGAGCTGAGTAGTTAGAAAGCAGCCGTAGAAAAGATATAACCTACCAGAGCTGAGTAGTTAGAAAGCAGCCGTCGAAAAGATATAACCTACCAGAGCTGAGTAGTTAGAAAGCAGCCGTCGAAAAGATATAACCTACCAGAGCTGAGTAGTTAGAAAGCAGCCGTCGAAAAGATATAACCTACCAGAGCTGAGTAGTTAGAAAGCAGCCATAGAAAAGATATAACCTACCAGGGCTGAGTAGTTAGAAAGCAGCCGTAGAAAAGATATAACCTACCAGGGCTGGGTAGTTAGAAAGCAGCCATAGAAAAGATATAACCTACCAGAGCTGAGTAGTTAGAAAGCAGCCGTAGAAAATATAAACCTACCAGGGCTGGTAGTTAGAAAGCAGCCATAGAAAAGATATAACCTACCAGAGCTGAGTAGTTAGAAAGCAGCCGTCGAAAAGATATAACCTACCAGAGCTGAGTAGTTAGAAAGCAGCCATAGAAAAGATATAACCTACCAGAGCTGGGTAGTTAGAAAGCAGCCATAGAAAATATAACCTACCAGGGCTGGGTAGTTAGAAAGCAGCCATAGAAAAGATATAACCTACCAGGGCTGGGTAGTTAGAAAGCAGCCGTCGAAAAGATATAACCTACCAGAGCTGGGTAGTTAGAAAGCAGCCGTCGAAAAGATATAACCTACCAGAGCTGAGTAGTTAGAAAGCAGCCATAGAAAAGATATAACCTACCAGAGCTGGGTAGTTAGAAAGCAGCCATAGAAAAGATATAACCTACCAGGGCTGGGTAGTTAGAAAGCAGCCATAGAAAAGATATAACCTACCAGAGCTGAGTAGTTAGAAAGCAGCCGTAGAAAAGATATAACCTACCAGGGCTGGGTAGTTAGAAAGCAGCCATAGAAAAGATATAACCTACCAGAGCTGAGTAGTTAGAAAGCAGCTATAGAAAAGATATAACCTACCAGAGCTGAGTAATTAGAAAGCAGCTATAGAAAAGATATAACCTACCAGAGCTGAGTAGTCAGAAAGCAGCTATAGAAAAGATATAACCTACCAGAGCTGAATAGTTAGAAAGCAGCCATAAAAAAGATATAACCTACCAGAGCTGAGTAGTTAGAAAGCAGCCGTAGAAAAGATATAACCTACCAGAGCTGAGTAGTTAGAAAGCAGCCGTCGAAAAGATATAACCTACCAGAGCTGAGTAGTTAGAAAGCAGCCGTCGAAAAGATATAACCTACCAGAGCTGAGTAGTTAGAAAGCAGCCGTAGAAAAGATATAACCTACCAGAGCTGAGTAGTTAGAAAGCAGCCATAGAAAAGATATAACCTACCAGGGCTGAGTAGTTAGAAAGCAGCCGTCGAAAAGATATAACCTACCAGAGCTGAGTAGTTAGAAAGCAGCCATAGAAAAGATATAACCTACCAGAGCTGAGTAGTTAGAAAGCAGCCGTCGAAAAGATATAACCTACCAGAGCTGAGTAGTTAGAAAGCAGCCATAGAAAAGATATAACCTACCAGAGCTGAGTAGTTAGAAAGCAGCCGTAGAAAAGATATAACCTACCAGAGCTGAGTAGTTAGAAAGCAGCCGTAGAAAAGATATAACCTACCAGAGCTGAGTAGTTAGAAAGCAGCCGTCGAAAAGATATAACCTACCAGAGCTGAGTAGTTAGAAAGCAGCCGTAAAAAAGATATTACACACCAGAGCTGAGTAGTTAGAAAGCAGCCATAGAAAAGATATAACCTACCAGAGCTGAGTAGTTAGAAAGCAGCCGTAAAAAAGATATTACATACCAGAGCTGAGTAGTTAGAAAGCAGCCATAGAAAAGATATAACCTACCAGAGCTGAGTAGTTAGAAAGCAGCCGTAGAAAAGATATAACCTACCAGAGCTGAGTAGTTAGAAAGCAGCCGTAGAAAAGATATAACCTACCAGAGCTGAGTAGTTAGAAAGCAGCCGTCGAAAAGATATAACCTACCAGAGCTGAGTAGTTAGAAAGCAGCCATCGAAAAGATATAACCTACCAGAGCTGAGTAGTTAGAAAGCAGCCGTAGAAAAGATATTACATACCAGAGCTGAGTAGTTAGAAAGCAGCCGTAAAAAAGATATTACATACCAGAGCTGAGTAGTTAGAAAGCAGCCGTAAAAAAGATATTACATACCAGAGCTGAGTAGTTAGAAAGCAGCCATAGAAAAGATATAACCTACCAGAGCTGAGTAGTAAGAAAGCAGCCATAGAAAAGATATAACCTACCAGAGCTGAGTAGTTAGAAAGCAGCCGTAAAAAGATATTACATACCAGAGCTGAGTAGTTAGAAAGCAGCCATAGAAAAGATATAACCTACCAGAGCTGAGTAGTTAGAAAGCAGCGTAGAAAAGATATAACCTACCAGAGCTGAGTAGTTAGAAAGCAGCCATAGAAAAGATATAACCTACCAGAGCTGAGTAGTTAGAAAGCAGCCGTAAAAAGATATTACATACCAGAGCTGAGTAGTTAGAAAGCAGCCATAGAAAAGATATAACCTACCAGAGCTGAGTAGTTAGAAAGCAGCCGTAGAAAAGATATAACCTACCAGAGCTGAGTAGTTAGAAAGCAGCCATAGAAAAGATATAACCTACCAGAGCTGAGTAGTTAGAAAGCAGCCGTAAAAAAGATATTACATACCAGAGCTGAGTAGTTAGAAAGCAGCCATAGAAAAGATATAACCTACCAGAGCTGAGTAGTTAGAAAGCAGCCGTAGAAAAGATATAACCTACCAGAGCTGAGTAGTTAGAAAGCAGCCATAGAAAAGATATAACCTACCAGAGCTGAGTAGTTAGAAAGCAGCCGTAGAAAAGATATTACATACCAGAGCTGAGTAGTTAGAAAGCAGCCGTAGAAAAGATATTACATACCAGAGCTGAGTAGTTAGAAAGCAGCCGTCGAAAAGATATAACCTACCAGAGCTGAGTAGTTAGAAAGCAGCCGTAGAAAAGATATAACCTACCAGAGCTGAGTAGTTAGAAAGCAGCCATAGAAAAGATATTAATACCAGAGCTGAGTAGTTAGAAAGCAGCCATAGAAAAGATATAACCTACCAGAGCTGAGTAGTTAGAAAGCAGCCATCGAAAAGATATAACCTACCAGAGCTGAGTAGTTAGAAAGCAGCCATCGAAAAGATATAACCTACCAGAGCTGAGTAGTTAGAAAGCAGCCATCGAAAGATATAACCTACCAGAGCTGAGTAGTTAGAAAGCAGCCGTCGAAAGATATATCTTACCAGAGCTGAGTAGTTAGAAAGCCCGTCGAAAGATATATCTTACCAGAGCTGAGTAGTTATAAAGCAGCCGTCGAAAGATATATCTTACCAGAGCTGAGTAGTTATAAAGCAGCCGTCGAAAAGATATAACCTACCAGAGCTGAGTAGTTAGAAAGCAGCCGTAGAAAAGATATATCTTACCAGAGCTGAGTAGTTAGAAAGCAGCCATAGAAAAGATATAACCTACCAGATCTGAGTAGTTAGAAAGCAGCCGTCGAAAAGATATAACCTACCAGAGCTGAGTAGTTAGAAAGCAGCCGTCGAAAAGATATAACCTACCAGAGCTGAGTAGTTAGAAAGCAGCCATAGAAAAGATATAACTTACCAGATCTGAGTAGTTAGAAAGCAGCCATCGAAAAGATATAACCTACCAGATCTAGAGCTGAGTAGTTAGAAAGCAGCCGTCGAAAAGATATAACCTACCAGAGCTGAGTAGTTAGAAAGCAGCCGTCGAAAAGATATAACCTACCAGATCTGAGTACTTAGAAAGCAGCCGTCGAAAAGATATAACTTACCAAGGGCTGAGTGAGTGAGTGAGTTATTGTTTAAAGCCGCATCAGCATTATTGCACCTATTTGCGGCTAGAAAAAGTAAAAGATACAATAGTATCAATAACACAAAGTATTAAAATGTAAAATTAAAAATAACAACAAATACATTTTTAATAAAACTATTGCTAAACTGATAAAAACCAGTTATATGACACACAATTTATAAATACAACACTGGGTTATATATGATAAAACAATTATATTTTATGATACAAGTTAATTTCCCGAAGGAAGTTTAAAATTTTGATGTCCACCGACATTACTAAAAAGATCTTGCATTGATAATGCTGAATAAAAATGCCTGTCGATAGATTAACACTGAGCTACATTACAGGCCTGTCGTTAGATTAACACTGAGCTACAGTACAGACCTGTCGATAGATTAACACTGAGCTACATTACAGGCCTGTCGATAGATTAACACTGGGCTACAGTACAGACCTGTCGATAGATTAACACTGACCTACAGTACAGACCTGTCGATAGATTAACACTGAGCTACAGTACAGACCTGTCGATAGATTAACACTGAGCTACAGTATAGACCTGCCGAAAGTTTAACACTAAGCTACAGTGCAGACCTGTCGAAAGTTTAATACTGAGCTACAGTACAGACCTGTCGATAGATTAACACTGAGCTACAGTACAGGCCTGTCGATAGATTAACACTGACCTACAGTACAGGCCTGTCGATAGATTAACACTGAGCTACATTACAGGCCTGTCGTTAGATTAACACTGAGCTACAGTGCAGACCTGTCGAAAGTTTAATACTGAGCTACAGTACAGACCTGTCGATAGATTAACACTGAGCTACAGTACAGGCCTGTCGATAGATTAACACTGACCTACAGTACAGACCTGTCGATAGATTAACACTGAGCTACAGTACAGAACTGTCGATAGATTAACACTGACCTACAGCACAGACCTGTCGATAGATTAACACTGAGATACATTACAGGCCTGTCGATAGATTAATACTGACCTACAGCACAGACCTGTCGATAGATTAACACTGAGCTACATTACAGGCCTGTCGATAGTTTAACACTGAGCTACAGTACAGGTCTGTCGAAAGATTAACAATAAGCTACAGTACAGACCTGTCGATAGATTAACACTGAGCTACAGTACAGACCTGTCGATTTAATTATATCTTGGCAGATACTACTATAACTTTCGGCAGGTTTTCGCTCACAAGCTATCAATATCTCGGTCACTCAGTAGCCGGGTTTTTATTCTCCCATTCGCAATTAATAGAACATAACTTTGGTACTTCGCCATCGTGTTTCGCTCTTCCGATCCTTCGCGTTCAAGTCTAAGGAAGAAAGAAGCGATGTTGCGATGGCAAACAAGCAAAGCTGCGAAGGCGAAGGAGCGAAGTTACTATGGCTCTTTCGACTTCGCAAATTCGCTTCTTCGCCATCGTACATATATCTTCACTTCTTCGCGTTATTTCAATTTCGCTTCTTCGTCATCGTATCTTCGTAACTCCGCATGCATCGTATCTTCGTAACTTCGTCACCGTATCTTTGCAACTTCGCCATCGTATCTTTGCAACTTCATCATCATATCTTTGCAACTTCGCCATCGTATTTTTGCAACTTCGCCATCGTATCTTCGATCCTTCGCCATCGTATCTATTCAACTTCATCATCGTATCTTTGCAACTTCGCCATCGTATTTTTGCAACTTCGCCATCGTATCTTCGATCCTTCGCCATCGTATCTTCGCAACTTCGCCATCGTATTTTTGCTCTTTCGTCATCGTTTCTTTGCAACTTCGCCATCGTTTCTTCGTTCTTTCTTCATCCTTTCTTTGCAACTTCGTCATCGTATCTTTGCAACTTCGTCATCGTATCTTTGCAACTTCGCCATCGTATCTTTGCTCCTTCGCCATCGTATTTTCGCTCTTTCGCATTATCGCAACTTCGCTATTTCGCCATTGTATTTTTGCTCTTTCACTCAGTTGGTAGAGTAAGCGGTCCGTGAGTGGGAGGTCGTGTGTTCGAATCACCACCGGGTCTGACCAAAGGCTTGAAAGTGGGTAGTGACTGTTCTTTCCCCAAGCAATCGGCATTACGAAAGTCAAGGTTCTTTCGGATGGGAATTTAAAATTAAGCAGACCTGTGTCGCGATAGTGACACGTTAAAGATCACTGCTGTATAATGCCATTAGCGCAACGCATGTGCAAAATTTCTACACCTTCGCCTACAGCTGGCGACGTCTTGATTTAAGTGAAATGTTCTGGGACTGGGACGTTAAGCAATGATTATTCAACTAAACTGTACAGAACACCATTACTGTATGATAATGAGGTAGATCTAGATAATAATTTAACCAAAAAACCAGACAAAACATGAAATAAAATAAAATAAAAAATCTTTTAAAAAATATGTCATTTGAGTCGTTAAAGTTCAACAAACGATATCTACAAGTATTGAAAAATTGTTCAGCTGATTTCATTTAACCAAATACCCGTCAATCAATCACCGCTTAACGCTACCAATGCAATCAACCGTGACGTGACACCTATCTTCTTAATTATCTATTATATATATACACCCAATGTAATTACACCCCCACAAATATTAAAGACGACATTAATTTATAATATTAATTCTAAATTTTCAAAGGTTTCAACCCTTATTAGCATCCATAATAGGGCTTTTAACATGACACGTCACCTGAATGCGAGAAAAATGAATTTTCGATGCGTTGGCCTACGTCATTTGGCTTCGTCCAAGTGTACTTGTACTTAATCTTGGCAAGGCTGTATATACGGACGCAGTGTAACGCCACATAGCGGTGTCGCCGCATAAACACGCTCGACACGGGAATTTCAACGCAAAAAGAGGTCGGACTCGGCCACGTTTATTCGGCGGCGTTCAACGCATATAAGATTGTGTTGCTTTTATGCATGTATGCGGCGCAAGGGTGCCTTTTTGACGCATAAAGAGGACTAATTCTAACGACTTGGTATGAATCTTAAAAAGAGCTTATATCTCGACAAAAACGGTGGTGGTGACATTATGACGACGACGGTGACAATTGAGAATTGTTGTTGTTGTTGACAATGGAAAAAATAATTGTAAACAGGTGGAGGACAAGAACGGGGACGATGAGAGGGCGACGACGGCGGTGGCGATGGTGACTGTAATGTTGATGGTCGTTAAATTGTGAATTTGCAATAATTATAATAATAATAATGCTGATGATGATGGTTATCAATCACCACCACCATCATCATCATATCATCATCATCATCATCATCATCATCATCATCATCATCATCGTCATCATCATCATCATTATTATCATCATCATCATCATCATCATCATCACAGTGATGATACTGAAAGATGTTACGATGTCGTGCTTTAAATGTTTTTATGCAGCGGAAGGTAGCATTTTTGCCCAATAATGTGTTGAAATTCCCCGCATAGACGTGTTTGCGGCAACACCGCTATGTGGCGTTACAACGCAGGACATTTGAGCGAAATGTAAAAAAAAAAACTCCTAGTGGACATTTAAACGACAACTTTAATGGATATTTGAGCGGCAGATTTTAAATATGACCTGTATTTTACGATGGATATTTGAGCGACAGATTTTTTAAATATGACCTGTATTTTACGATGGACATTTGAGCGACAGATTGTAAATATGACCTGTATTTTAATTTACGGTGGACATTTGAGCGACAGTACATTTACATTTCCGTCATCAGGTGCATCGGACATGTAGTCTTCATTAAAATAATCTTCAACCTCATCTTGACCCAGAAAAGCAATGCCAAATAATGACTTTAGCTGAAGCTAGTTTCCTACTTCAGACTCCCGATTCTTATATTAGGTACTTAGATTTTTCTGAATTTTCCGCCACCACGCTTTAGCAGGATGAAATCTGCAACACTTACTTCATGAAAGAATTCTCATAAGAAGAAACGTTGCTCAAATGTCTATACCGTGCATATATTTTGAATTTTACTCAAATTCAGGGTTAAAATTCTGTCTTTCAAATGTCCATTAGTTCGTCGCTCCAACATCTGTATTTTTCGCTCTTTTGTCCTATGCTTTCGCTCAAATGTCCAACGACGTTGGTATATTAGAGCGTGTTGACGTTCTTAACGAGCGTTCATTGTAAAAAGAAATAAAGAATACATAATAATTCCAAAACAACCATGTCCAAAACGCAACCTCAAAGTAAATAAAAACTTTCTCTAAGTTGACAAATTAGGTTTAACACGTGAACTTTAAGCAGGGAAGTGAGTCGAATATATCCAGGATAATTTTGGATACAGCGACATCATACTTATTAATAATATATTGATGACACCCATAAAACTTTTTGAAGGCCTTAAGAATATTTGATGTACACCTGATGAAAACCAAAAAACTTACAATCTCCATATTGATTGGAGATGTTCATTTATTTGGTCACTATGGGGTCTTCAATAAAATCTTGATGAATTCCCTTTGAATCATAAAGTAGAACAATAAAAAGGACTAGATGACCCTATCCTAGCAAATTGAACATGCAAAGAGCAGTTTAATTTTACAATCGCTGCCCGTACAAAGTCGGGGCCTCAGTGGCCGAGTGGTCTAAAGCGGACCACAGCGTCTCTCGACGCATAGGTTCGAACTCAAATCTGGACACAGGGTACATATATTTGCTTGTCAATATGGGAGCTGAAAATCTTATTAATTTTGTTTATGAACAAATTTGGAATTTTATCTTGTTTAAGAATTACCAAGTAGTTGCAAACAAAAAATACGCGTGGATTTCATTACAGCACAGGCCTGTCGAAAGTTTAACACTTACCTAACGAAAATGAGCCGAACTTGGATGCTGATTGGTCGAGATGTCGATACTTAGTGACCGGAAAAATGCTAGAAGCTAGAAAGCAGCCGTCGAAAAGATATAACCTACCAGAGCTGAGTAGTTAGAAAGCAGCCGTCGAAAAGATATAACCTACCAGAGCTGAGTAGTTAGAAAGCAGCCGTCGAAAAGATATAACCTACCAGAGCTGAGTAGTTAGAAAGCAGCCGTCGAAAGATATAACCTACCAGAGCTGAGTAGTTAGAAAGCAGCCGTCGAAAAGATATAACCTACCAGAGCTGAGTAGTTAGAAAGCAGCCGTCGAAAAGATATAACCTACCAGATCTGAGTAGTTAGAAAGCAGCCGTCGAAAAGATATAACTTACCAGAGCTGAGTAGTTAGAAAGCAGCCGTCGAAAAGATATAACCTACCAGATCTGAGTAGTTAGAAAGCAGCCGTCGAAAAGATATAACCTACCAGAGCTGAGTAGTTAGAAAGCAGCCGTCGAAAAGATATAACCTACCAGAGCTGAGTAGTTAGAAAGCAGCCGTCGAAAAGATATAACCTACCAGAGCTGAGTAGTTAGAAAGCAGCCGTCGAAAAGATATAACCTACCAGAGCTGAGTAGTTAGAAAGCAGCCATCGAAAAGATATAACCTACCAGAGCTGAGTAGTTAGAAAGCAGCCGTCGAAAAGATATAACCTACCAGAGCTGAGTAGTTAGAAAGCAGCCGTCGAAAAGATATAACCTACTAGAGCTGAGTAGTTAGAAAGCAGCCGTCGAAAAGATATAACCTACCAGAGCTGAGTAGTTAGAAAGCAGCCGTCGAAAAGATATAACCTACCAGAGCTGAGTAGTTAGAAAGCAGCCGTCGAAAGATATAACCTACCAGAGCTGAGTAGTTAGAAAGCAGCCATCGAAAAGATATAACCTACCAGAGCTGAGTAGTTAGAAAGCAGCCATCGAAAGATATATCTTACCAGAGCTGAGTAGTTAGAAAGCAGCCGTCGAAAGATATAACCTACCAGAGCTGAGTAGTTAGAAAGCAGCCGTCGAAAAGATATAACTTACCAGATCTGAGTAGTTAGAAAGCAGCCATCGAAAGATATAACCTACCAGAGCTGAGTAGTTAGAAAGCAGCCGTCGAAAAGATATAACCTACCAGAGCTGAGTAGTTAGAAAGCAGCCATCGAAAAGATATAACCTACCAGAGCTGAGTAGTTAGAAAGCAGCCGTCGAAAAGATATAACCTACCAGAGCTGAGTAGTTAGAAAGCAGCCGTCGAAAAGATATAACCTACTAGAGCTGAGTAGTTAGAAAGCAGCCGTCGAAAAGATATAACCTACCAGAGCTGAGTAGTTAGAAAGCAGCCGTCGAAAAGATATAACCTACCAGAGCTGAGTAGTTAGAAAGCAGCCGTCGAAAGATATAACCTACCAGAGCTGAGTAGTTAGAAAGCAGCCATCGAAAAGATATAACCTACCAGAGCTGAGTAGTTAGAAAGCAGCCATCGAAAGATATATCTTACCAGAGCTGAGTAGTTAGAAAGCAGCCGTCGAAAGATATAACCTACCAGAGCTGAGTAGTTAGAAAGCAGCCGTCGAAAAGATATAACTTACCAGATCTGAGTAGTTAGAAAGCAGCCATCGAAAAGATATAACCTACCAGAGCTGAGTAGTTAGAAAGCAGCCGTCGAAAAGATATATCTTACCAGAGCTGAGTAGTTAGAAAGCAGCCATCGAAAAGATATAA
The DNA here is from genome assembly GCA_021292105.1 of Anadara kagoshimensis. NCBI lineage: Eukaryota > Metazoa > Mollusca > Bivalvia > Arcoida > Arcidae > Anadara > Anadara kagoshimensis. The sequence continues at coordinate 32,523,033 of CM037868.1, forward strand.
CCTACCAGAGCTGAGTAGTTAGAAAGCAGCCGTCGAAAAGATATAACTTACCAGATCTGAGTAGTTAGAAAGCAGCCATCGAAAAGATATAACCTACCAGAGCTGAGTAGTTAGAAAGCAGCCGTCGAAAAGATATAACCTACCAGAGCTGAGTAGTTAGAAAGCAGCCATCGAAAAGATATAACTTACCAGATCTGAGTAGTTAGAAAGCAGCCATCGAAAAGATATAACCTACCAGAGCTGAGTAGTTAGAAAGCAGCCGTCGAAAAGATATAACCTACCAGAGCTGAGTAGTTAGAAAGCAGCCGTCGAAAAGATATAACCTACCAGAGCTGAGTAGTTAGAAAGCAGCCATCGAAAAGATATAACTTACCAGATCTGAGTAGTTAGAAAGCAGCCGTCGAAAGATATAACCTACCAGAGCTGAGTAGTTAGAAAGCAGCCGTCGAAAGATATATCTTACCAGAGCTGAGTAGTTAGAAAGCAGCCGTCGAAAAGATATAACCTACCAGATCTGAGTAGTTAGAAAGCAGCCATCGAAAAGATATAACTTACCAGAGCTGAGTAGTTAGAAAGCAGCCGTCGAAAAGATATAACCTACCAGAGCTGAGTAGTTAGAAAGCAGCCGTCGAAAAGATATAACTTACCAGATCTGAGTAGTTAGAAAGCAGCCATCGAAAAGATATAACCTACCAGAGCTGAGTAGTTAGAAAGCAGCCGTCGAAAGATATAACCTACCAGAGCTGAGTAGTTAGAAAGCAGCCGTCGAAAAGATATAACCTACCAGAGCTGAGTAGTCAGAAAGCAGCCGTCGAAAAGATATAACCTACCAGAGCTGAGTAGTTAGAAAGCAGCCGTCGAAAAGATATAACCTACCAGGGCTGAGTAGTTAGAAAGCAGCCGTCGAAAAGATATAACCTACCAGAGCTGAGTAGTTAGAAAGCAGCCGTAGAAAAGATATAACTTACCAGAGCTGAGTAGTTAGAAAGCAGCTATAGAAAAGATATAACCTACCAGAGCTGAGTAGTTAGAAAGCAGCCGTAGAAAAGATATAACTTACCAGAGCTGAGTAGTTAGAAAGCAGCCATAGAAAAGATATAACCTACAAGAGCTGAGTAGTTAGAAAGCAGCCGTCGAAAAGATATAACCTACCAGAGCTGAGTAGTTAGAAAGCAGCCGTAGAAAAGATATAACCTACCAGAGCTGAGTAGTTAGAAAGCAGCCGTCGAAAAGATATAACCTACCAGATCTGAGTACTTAGAAAGCAGCCGTCGAAAAGATATAACTTACCAAGGGCTGAGTGAGTGAGTGAGTGAGTTATTGTTTAAAGCCGCATCAGCATTATTGCACCTATTTGCGGCTAGAAAAAGTAAAAGATACAATAGTATCAATAACACAAAGTATTAAAATGTAAAATTAAAAATAACAACAAATACATTTTTAATAAAACTATTGCTAAACTGATAAAAACACACAATTTACAAATACAACACTGGGTTATATACGATAAAACAATTATATTTTATGATACAAGTTAATTTCCCGAAGGAAGTTTAAAATTTTGATGTCCACTGACATTACTAAAAAGATCTTGCATTGATATGCTGAATAAAATGCCTGTCGATAGATTAACACTGAGCTACAGTACAGGCCTGTCGATAGATTAACACTGAGCTACATTACAGGCCTGTCGATAGATTAACACTGAGCTACAGTACAGGCCTGTCGATAGATTAACACTGCTACAGTACAGATCTGTCGATATATTAACACTGAGCTACAGTACAGACTGTCGATATATTAACACTGAGCTACATTACAGGCCTGTCGATATATTAACACTGAGCTACATTACAGGCCTGTCGATAGATACACTGAGCTACAGTACAGACCTGTCGATAGATTAACACTGAGCTACCAGTACAGGCCTGTCGATATATTAACACTGAGACTACATTACAGGCCTGTCGATAGATTAACACTAAGCTACAGTACAGACCTGTCGATAGATTAACATGAGCTACAGTACAGGACTGTCGATAGATTAACACTGAGCTACAGTACAGGCCTGTCGATACATTAACACTGAGCTACAGTACAGGCCTGTCGATACATTAACACTGAGCTACAGTACAGGCCTGTCGATAGATTAACACTGAGCTACAGTACAGGCCTGTCGATAGATTAACATTGAGCTACAGTACAGACCTGTCGATAGATTAACACTGAGCTACATTACAGGCCTGTCGATAGTTTAACACTGAGCTACATTACAGGTCTGTCGGAAGATTAACACTGAGCTACAGTACAGATCTGTCGATACATTAACACTGAGCTACAGTACAGGCCTGTCGATAGATTAACATTGAGCTACAATACAGACCTGTCGATAGATTAATACTGACCTACATTACAGGCCTGTCGATAGATTAACACTGAGCTACAGTACAGACCTGTCGATAGATTAACACTGAGCTACATTACAGGCCTGTCGATAGATTAACATTGAGCTACAGTACAGACCTGTCGATAGATTAACACTGAGCTACATTACAGGCCTGTCGATAGATTAACACTGAGCTACAGTACAGATCTGTCGATACATTAACACTGAGCTACAGTACAGGCCTGTCGATAGATTAACACTGAGTTACAGTACAGGCCTGTCGATAGATTAACACTGAGTTACAGTACAGACCTGTCGATAGATTAACACTGAGCTACAGTACAGACCTGTCGATAGATTAACACTGAGCTACAGTACCGGCCTGTTGATAGATTAACACTGAGCTACAGTACAGGCCTGTCGATAGATTAACATTGAGCTACAGTACAGACCTGTCGATAGATTAACACTGAGCTACAGTACAGACCTGTTGATAGATTAACACTGAGCTACAGTACAGGCCTGTCGATAGATTAACATTGAGCTACAGTACAGGCCTGTCGATAGATTACCACTGAGCTACAGTACAGACCTGTCGATAGATTAACACTGAGCTACAGTACAGACCTGTTGATAGATTAACACTGAGCTACAGTACAGACCTGTCGATAGATTAACACTGACTACAGTACACCTGTTGATAGATTAACACTGAGCTACAGTACAGGCCTGTCGATAGATTAACATTGAGCTACAGTACAGACCTGTCGATAGATTAACACTGAGCTACATTACAGCCTGTCGATAGATTAACACTGAGCTACAGTACAGATCTGTCGATAGATTACACTGAGTTACAGTACAGGCCTGTCGATAGATTAACACTGAGTTACAGTACAGACCTGTCGATAGATAACACTGAGCTACAGTACAGACCTGTGATAGATTAACACTGAGTTACAGTACAGCCTGTCGATAGATTAACACTGAGTTACAGTACAGACCTGTCGATAGATTAACACTGAGCTACGTACAGACCTGTTGATAGATTAACACTGAGCTACAGTACAGGCCTGTTGATAGATTAACACTGAGCTACAGTACAGGCCTGTCGATAGATTAACACTGAGCTACATTACAGGCCTGTCGATAGATTAATACTGACTACAGTACAGACCTGTCGATAGATTAACACTGAGCTACAGTACAGACCTGTCGATAGATTAACACTGAGCTACAGTACAGGCCTGTCGATAGATTAACACTGAGCTACATTACAGGCCTGTCGTAGATTAATACTGACCTACAGTACAGACCTGTCGATAGATTAATACTGACTACAGTACAGACTGTCGATAGATTAACACTGAGCTACAGTACAGACCTGTCGATAGATTAACACTGAGCTACAGTACAGACCTGTCGATAGATTAATACTGACCTACAGTACAGACCTGTCGATAGATTAAACATGAGCTACAGTACAGACCTGTCGATAGATTAACACTGAGCTACAGTACAGGCTTCCGATAGATTAACACTGAGCTACATACAGGCCTGTCGATAGATTAATACTGACCTACAGTACAGACCTGTCGATAGATTAACACTGACTACAGTACAGACCTGTCGATAGATTAACACTGAGCTACAGTACAGATCTGTCGATAGATTAACACTGAGCTACAGTACAGACCTGTCGATAGATTAACACTGAGCTACAGTACAGACCTGTCGATAGATTAACACTGAGCTACAGTACAGACCTGTCGATAGATTAATACTGACCTACAGTACAGACCTGTCGATAGATTAACACTGACCTACAGTACAGACCTGTCGATAGATTAACACTGAGCTACAGTACAGACCTGTCGATAGATTACACTGAGCTACAGTACAGACCTGTCGATAGATTAACACTGAGCTACAGTACAGACTGTCGATAGATTACACTGACCTACAGTACAGACCTGTCGATAGATTAATACTGACTACAGTACAGACCTGTCGATAGATTAACACTGAGCTACAGTACAGACCTGTCGATAGATTAACACTGAGCTACAGTACAGACCTGTCGATAGATTAATACTGACCTACAGTACAGACCTGTCGATAGATTAACACTGAGCTACAGTACAGACCTGTCGATAGATTAACACTGAGCTACAGTACAGGCCTGTCGATAGATTAACACTGAGCTACATTACAGGCCTGTCGATAGATTAATACTGACCTACAGTACAGACCTGTCGATAGATTAACACTGACCTACAGTACAGACCTGTCGATAGATTAACACTGAGCTACAGTACAGATCTGTCGATACATTAACACTGAGCTACATTACAGGCCTGTCGATAGATTAACACTGACCTACAGTACCAGCCTGTTGATAGATTAACACTGAGCTACAGTACAGACCTGTCGATACATTAACACTGAGCTACAGTACCAGCCTGTTGATAGATTTACACTGAGCTACATTACAGGCCTGTCGATAGATTAACACTGAGCTACAGTACAGATCTGTCGATAGATTAACACTGACCTACAGTACCAGCCTGTTGATAGATTAACACTGAGCTACAGCACAGACCTGTCGATAGATTAACACTGAGCTACAGTACAGATCTGTCGATAGATTAACACTGAGCTACATTACAGGCCTGTCGATACATTAACACTGAGCTACAGTACCAGCCTGTTGATAGATTAACACTGAGCTACAGTACAGACCTGTCGATACATTAACACTGACCTACAGTACAGGCCTGTCGATAGATTAACACTGAGCTACAGTACCGGCCTGTTGATAGATTAACACTGAGCTACAGCACAGACCTGTTGATAGATTAACACTGAGCTACATTACAGGCCTGTTGATAGATTTACACTGAGCTACAGTACAGACCTGTCGATACATTAACACTGAGCTACAGTACAGGCCTGTCGATAGATTAACACTGACCTACAGTACAGGCCTGTCGATAGATTAACACTAAGCTACAGTACAGGCCTGTCGATAGATTAACACTGAGCTACAGTACAGGCCTGTCGATAGATTAACACTGAGCTACAGTACAGATCTGTCGATAGATTAACACTGACCTACAGTACCAGCCTGTTGATAGATTAACACTGAGCTACAGCACAGACCTGTCGATAGATTAACACTGAGCTACAGTACAGATCTGTCGATAGATTAACACTGACCTACAGTACAGACCTGTCGATAGATTAACACTGACCTACAGTACCAGCCTGTTGATAGATTAACACTGAGCTACAGCACAGACCTGTCGATAGATTAACACTGACTTACAGTACCAGCCTGTTGATAGATTAACACTGAGCTACAGTACAGATCTGTCGATAGATTAACACTGAGCTACAGTACAGATCTGTCGATAGATTAACACTGAGCTACAGTACCAGCCTGTTGATAGATTAACACTGAGCTACAGTACCAGCCTGTTGATAGATTAACACTGAGCTACAGTACAGATCTGTCGATAGATTAACACTGAGCTACAGTACAGATCTGTCGATAGATTAACACTGACCTACAGTACAGACCTGTCGATAGATTAACACTGAGTTACATTATAGGCCTGTCGATAGATTAATACTGACCTACAGTACCAGCCTGTTGATAGATTAACACTGAGCTACAGTACAGGCCTGTCGATAGATTAACACTGAGCTACAGTACAGATCTGTCGATACATTAACACTGAGCTACAGTACAGATCTGTCGATAGATTAACACTGACCTACAGTACAGACCTGTCGATAGATTAACACTGAGCTACAGTACAGACCTGTCGATAGATTAACACTGAGCTACAGTACAGATCTGTCGATACATTAACACTGAGCTACAGTACAGATCTGTCGATACATTAACACTGAGCTACAGTACAGGCCTGTCGATACATTAACACTGAGCTACAGTACAGATCTGTCGATACATTAACACTGAGCTACATTACAGGCCTGTCGATAGATTAATACTGACCTACAGTACAGATCTGTCGATACATTAACACTGAGCTACAGTACAGACCTGTCGATAGATTAACACTGACCTACAGTACAGACCTGTCGATAGATTAACACTGAGTTACATTACAGGCCTGTTGATACATTCACACTGACCTACAGTACAGATCTGTCGATACATTAACACTGAGCTACATTACAGGCCTGTCGATAGATTAATACTGACCTACAGTACAGGCCTGTCGATAGATTAACACTGAGCTACAGTACAGACCTGTCGATACATTAACACTGAGCTACAGTACAGACCTGTCGATAGATTAACAATAAGCTACATTACAGGCCTGTTGATAGATTAACACTGAGCTACAGTACAGATCTGTCGATAGATTAACACTGAGCTACAGTACAGATTTGTCGATACATTAACACTGAGCTACATTACAGGCCTGTCGATAGATTAACACTGAGCTACAGTACAGGCCTGTCGATACATTAACACTGAGCTACAGTACAGATCTGTCGATAGATTAACACTGAGCTACAGTACAGATCTGTCGATACATTAACACTGAGCTACATTACAGGCCTGTCGATAGATTAATACTGACCTACAGTACAGATCCGTCGATACATTAACACTGACCTACAGTACAGATCTGTCGATAGATTAACACTGAGTTACATTACAGGCCTGTTGATACATTAACACTGACCTACAGTACAGATCTGTCGATACATTAACACTGAGCTACATTACAGGCCTGTCGATAGATTAATACTGACCTACAGTACAGATCTGTCGATACATTAACACTGACCTACAGTACAGATCTGTCGATAGATTAACACTGAGCTACAGTACAGATCTGTCGATAGATTAACACTGACCTACAGTACAGACCTGTCGATAGATTAACACTGAGTTACATTACAGGCCTGTCAAAAGATTAATACTGACCTACAGTACCAGCCTGTCGATAGATTAACACTGAGCTACAGTACAGATCTGTCGATACATTAACACTGAGCTACAGTACAGATCTGTCGATACATTAACACTGAGCTACAGTACAGATCTGTCGATACATTAACACTGAGCTACAGTACAGATCTGTCGATACATTAACACTGAGCTACAGTACAGATCTGTCGATACATTAACACTGAGCTACATTACAGGCCTGTCGATAGATTAATACTGACCTACAGTACAGATCTGTCGATACATTAACACTGAGCTACAGTACAGACCTGTCGATAGATTAACACTGACCTACAGTACAGACCTGTCGATAGATTAACACTGAGTTACATTACAGGCCTGTTGATACATTAACACTGACCTACAGTACAGATCTGTCGATACATTAACACTGAGCTACATTACAGGCCTGTCGATAGATTAATACTGACCTACAGTACAGATCTGTCGATACATTAACACTGACCTACAGTACAGATCTGTCGATAGATTAACACTGAGTTACATTACAGGCCTGTTGATACATTAACACTGACCTACAGTACAGATCTGTCGATACATTAACACTGAGCTACATTACAGGCCTGTCGATAGATTAATACTGACCTACAGCACAGATCTGTCGATACATTAACACTGACCTACAGTACAGATCTGTCGATACATTAACACTGAGTTACATTACAGGCCTGTTGATACATTAACACTGAGCTACATTACAGGCCTGTTGATACATTAACACTGACCTACAGTACAGATCTGTCGATACATTAACACTGAGCTACATTACAGGCCTGTCGATAGATTAATACTGACCTACAGTACAGATCTGTCGATACATTAACACTGACCTACAGTACAGATCTGTCGATAGATTAACACTGAGTTACATTACAGGCCTGTTGATACATTAACACTGAGCTACATTACAGGCCTGTTGATACATTAACACTGACCTACAGTACAGATCTGTCGATACATTAACACTGAGTTACATTACAGGCCTGTCGATAGATTAATACTGACCTACAGTACAGATCTGTCGATACATTAACACTGACCTACAGTACAGATCTGTCGATAGATTAACACTGAGCTACAGTACAGATCTGTCGATAGATTAACACTGACCTACAGTACAGACCTGTCGATAGATTAACACTGAGTTACATTACAGGCCTGTCAAAAGATTAATACTGACCTACAGTACCAGCCTGTCGATAGATTAACACTGACCTACAGTACAGACCTGTCGATACATTAACACTGAGCTACAGTACAGATCTGTCGATAGATTAACACTGAGCTACAGTACAGATCTGTCGATAGATTAACACTGACCTACAGTACAGACCTGTCGATAGATTAACACTGACCTACAGTACAGACCTGTCGATACATTAACACTGAGCTACAGTACAGACCTGTCGATAGATTAACACTGAGCTACAGCACAGACCTGTCGATAGATTAACACTGACCTACAGTACCAGCCTGTTGATAGATTAACACTGAGCTACAGCACAGACCTGTCGATAGATTAACACTGACCTACAGTACCAGCCTGTTGATAGATTAACACTGAGCTACAGTACAGATCTGTCGATAGATTAACACTGAGCTACAGTACAGATCTGTCGATAGATTAACACTGAGCTACAGTACAGATCTGTCGATAGATTAACACTGAGCTACATTACAGGCCTGTCGATAGTTTAACACTGAGCTACAGTACAGACCTGTCGCTAGATTAACACTGAGCTACAGTACAGATCTGTCGATAGATTAACACTGAGCTACAGTACAGATCTGTCGATACATTAACACTGAGCTACATTACCGGCCTGTTGATAGATTAACACTGAGCTACAGTACCGGCCTGTTGATAGATTAACACTGAGCTCCAGTACAGTCCTGTCGATAGATTAATACTGACCTACAGTACAGACCTGTCGATAGATTAACACTGAGCTACAGTACAGGCCTGTCGATAGATTAACACTGAGCTACAGTACCGGCCTGTTGATAGATTAACACTGAGCTACAGTACAGGCCTGTCGATAGATTAACACTGAGCTACAGTACCGGCCTGTTGATAGATTAACACTGAGCTACAGTACAGGCCTATCGATAGATTAATACTGACCTACAGTACAGACCTGTCGATAGATTAACACTGAGCTACAGTACAGATCTGTCGATAGATTAACACTGAGCTACAGTACCGGCTTGTTGATAGATTAACACTGAGCTACAGTACAGGCCTGTCGATAGATTAATACTGACCTACAGTACAGACCTGTCGATAGATTAACACTGAGCTACAGTACAGGCCTGTCGATAGATTAATACTGACCTACAGTACAGACCTGTCGATAGATTAACACTGAGCTACAGTACAGGCCTGTCGATAGATTAACACTAAGCTACAGTACAGGCCTGTCGATAGTTTAACACTGAGCTACATTACAGGCCTGTCGATAGATTAACACTAAGCTACAGTACATGCCTGTCGATAGTTTAACACTGAGCTACAGTACAGGCCTGTCGATAGATTAACACTAAGCTACAGTACAGACCTGTCGATTGTTTAACACTGAGCTACAGTACAGACCTGTCGATAGTTTAACACTGAGCTACAGTACAGGCCTGTCGATAGATTAACACTAAGCTACATTACAGGCCTGTCGATAGTTTAACACTGAGCTACATTACAGGCCTGTCGAAAGATTAACAATAAGCTACATTACAGATCTGTTGATACATTAACACTGAACTACAGTACAGGCCTGTCGATACATTAACACTGAGCTACAGTACAGGCCTGTCGATACATTAACACTGAGCTACAGTACAGACCTGTCGATAGATTAACACTGAGCTACAGTACAGACCTGTCGATAGATTAACAATAAGCTACAGTACAGACCTGTCGATACATTAACACTGAGCTACATTACAGGCCTGTCGTTAGATTAACACTGAGCTACAGTACAGACCTGTCGATAGATTAACACTGAGCTACATTACAGGCCTGTTGATAGATTAACACTGAGCTACAGTACAGGCCTGTCGATAGATTAACACTGAGCTACAGTACAGACCTGTCGATACATTAACACTGAGCTACATTACAGGCCTGTTGATAGATTAACACTGAGCTACATTACAGACCTGTCGATACATTAACACTGACCTACAGTACAGATCTGTCGATAGATTAACACTGACCTACAGTACAGATCTGTCGATAGATTAACACTGAGCTACAGTACAGGCCTGTCGATAGATTAACACTGAGCTACAGTACAGACCTGTCGATACATTAACACTGAGCTACATTACAGGCCTGTCGATAGATTAACACTGAGCTACAGTACAGGCCTGTCGATACATTAACACTGAACTACAGTACAGACCTGTCGATACATTAACACTGAGCAACAGTACAGGCCTGTCGATACATTAACACTGAGCTACATTACAGGCCTGTTGATAGATTAACACTGAGCTACATTACAGGCCTGTTGATAGATTAACACTGAGCTACATTACTGGCCTGTCGATAGATTAACACTGACCTACAGCACAGACCTGTCGATAGATTAACACTGAGCTACAGTACAGGCCTGTCGATAGATTAACACTGAGCTACAGTACAGGCCTGTCGATAGATTAACACTGACCTACAGCACAGACCTGTCGATAGATTAACACTGAGCTACAGTACAGGCCTGTCGATAGATTAATACTGACCTACAGCACAGACCTGTCGATAGATTAACACTGAGCTTCAGTACAGGCCTGTCGATAGTTTAACACTGAGCTACAGTACAGGCCTGTCTAAAGATTAACAATAAGCTACAGTACAGACCTGTCGATAGATTAACACTGAGCTACAGTACAGGCCTGTCGATAGATTAACATTGAGCTACAGTACAGACCTGTCGATAGATTAACACTGAGCTACATTACAGGCCTGTCGATAGATTAACACTGAGCTACATTACAGATCTGTCGATACATTAACACTGAGCTTCAGTACCGGCCTGTTGATAGATTAACACTGAGCTACATTACAGGCCTGTCGATAGATTAACACTGACCTACAGCACAGACCTGTCGATAGATTAACACTGACCTACAGCACAGACCTGTCGATAGATTAACACTGAGCTACAGTACAGGCCTGTCGATAGTTTAACACTGAGCTACAGTACAGGCCTGTCGATCCATATCTCGGTCACTCAGTAGCCGGGTTTTTGTTCTCCCATTCGCAATTAATAGAACATAACTTTGATACTTCGCCATCGTGTTTCGCTCTTCCGATCCTTCGCGTTCAAGTCTAAGGAAGAAAGAAGCGATGTTGCAATGGCAAAGAAGCAAAGCTGTGAAGGCGAAGGAGCGAAGTTACTATGGCTCTTTCGACTTCGCAAATTCGCTTCTTCGCCATCGTACATATATCTCCACTTCTTCGCGTTATTTCAATTTCGCTTCTTCGTCATCGTATCTTCGTAACTCCGCATGCATTGTATCTTCGTAACTTCGTCACCGTATCTTTGCAACTTCGCCATCGTATCTTTGCAACTTCATCAACGTATCTTTGCAACTTCATCATCGTATCTTCGATCCTTCGCCATCGTATCTTCGATCCTTCGCCATCGTATCTTTGCAACTTCGCCATCGTATCTTTGCAACTTCGTCATCGTATCTTTGCTCCTTCGCCATCGTATCTATGCAACTTCGTCATCGTATCTTTGCAACTTCGCCATCGTATTTTTGCTCCTTCGCCATCGTATCTTCGATCCTTCGTCATCGTATCTTTGCTTCTTCGTCATCGTATCTTTGCAACTTCGCCATCGTATTTTTGCTCCTTCGCCATCGTATCTTCGCTCCTTCGTCATCGTATCTTTGCAACTTCGTCATGGTATCTTTGCAACTTCGCCATCGTATTTTTGCTCCTTCGCCATCGTATCTTCGCTCCTTCGTCATCGTATCTTCGCTCCTTCGTCATCGTATCTTTGCAACTTCGTCATCGTATCTTTGCAACTTCGCCATCGTATTTTTGCTCCTTCGCCATCGTATCTTCGCTCCTTCGTCATCGTATCTTTGCAACTTCGTCATGGTATCTTTGCAACTTCGCCATCGTATTTTTGCTCCTTCGCCATCGTATCTTCGCTCCTTCGTCATCGTATCTTTGCTCCTTCGTCATCGTATCTTTGCAACTTCGTCATCGTATCTTTGCTCCTTCGTCATTGTATCTTTGCTTCTTCGCCATCGTATTTTCGCTATTTCGCATTATCGCAACTTCGCTATTTCGCCATTGTATTTTTGCTCTTTCACTTCATTGCAACTTCGCAAATTTGCTTTTTCGCCATCCTGTTTTCATCACTTGACTCTAATAGAATGTCCAAATACTGCGATAACTCAGTTGGTAGAGTAATCGGTCCGTGAGTGAGATGTCGTGTGTTCACCACCGGGTCTGACCAAAGGTTTGAAAGTGGGTAGTGACTGTTCTTTCGCCATGCAATCGGCATTACGAAAGTCAAGGTTCTTTCGGATGGGGATTTAAAATGTCGCGATAGTGACACGTTAAAGATCACTGCTGTATAATGCCATTAGCGCAACGCATGTGCAAAATTTCTACACCTTCGCCTACAGCTGGCGACGTCTTGATTTAAGTGAAATGTTCTTGACTGGGACGTTAAACACTGATTACTCAACTAAACTGTACAGAACTGTATGATAATAGCGGTAGATCTAGATAATAATTTACCCCCCCCCCCCAAAAAAAAAAAAAAAAAAAAAAACAGACAAAACATAAAATAAACATGATAAAATAAAATAAATCTTTTAAGAAATATGTCATTTGGGTCATTGAAGTTCAATAAATGATAACTACAAGTACTGAAAATTGTTCATTTTACAAAATACCCGTCAATCAATCACCGCTTAACGCTACCAATGCAATCAACCGTGACGTGACATATCTTCTTAATTATCTATATTAATATATATATATATATATATATATATATATATATATATATATATATATATATATGTATATATATATATATATACACCCAATGTAATTACACCCCCACAAATATTAAGGAAGACATTAATTTATAATATTAATTCTATTTTTGTCAAAGGTTTCAACCCTTATTAGCATCTATAATAGGGCTTTTAACACGACACGTCACCTGAATGCAAGAAATATGAATTTTCGATCCGTTGGCCTACGTCATTTGGCTTCGCCCAAGTGTACTTGTACTTAATCTTGGCAAGACTGTATATACGGACGCAGTGTAACGCCACATAGCGGTGTCGCCGCATAAACACGCTCGACACGGGAATTTTAATGCAAAAAGAGGTCGGACTCGGTCACGTTTATTCGGCGGCGTTTAACGCATAAGATTATGTTGCTTTTATACATGTATGCGGCGCAAGGGTGCCTTTTTGACGCAAAAAGAGGACTAATTCTAACGACTTGGTATGAATCTTAAAAGAGCTTATATCTCGACAAAACGATGGTGGTGACATTAATGATGACGTGGTGGCGACGTTAATGATGACGACGGCGGTGACAATTGAGAATTTATGTTGTTGTTTATAATGGTAATAATAATTGTAAGGAAATGGATGACGAAAACGGGGACGATGAGAGGGCGACGACGGCGGTGGAGATGGTGGCTGTAATGTTGATGGTCGTTAAATTGTGAACTGGCAATAATAATAATAATAATGCTGATGATGATGATGATGATCATCATCATCATCATCATCATCATCATCATCATCATCATCATCATCATCATCATCATCACGGTGATGATAGTGAAAGATATTATGGTATCGTGCTTTAAATGTTTTCTTTATGCAGCAGATGGTAGATTTTTTGCCACATTAAAGCGTCTTCTTTATGTGTTGAAGTTTCCCGCATAGACGTGTTGGAACATGTGGCAACACTGCTATGTGGCTTTACAACGCAGGACATTTGAGCGAAAAGTAAAATAAAACCTCCTAGTGGACATTTGAGCGACAGATATTAAAAATGACCTGTATTTTACAATGGACATTTGAGCAACAGATTTTAAAAATGACCTGTATTTTACAATGGACATTTGAGCAACAGATTTTAAAAATGACCTGTATTTTACATTTTACAATGGACATTTGAGCAACAGATTTTAAAAATGACCTGTATTTTTCAATGGACATTTAAGCGACAGATTTTAAAAATGACCTGTATTTTTCAATGGACATTTAAGCGACAGATTTTAAAAATGACCTGTATTTTAGGGTGGACATTTGAGCGACAGTACATTTACATTTCCGTCATCAGGTGCATCGGACATGTAGTCTTCATTAAAATAATCTTCAACCTCATCTTGACTCAGAAAAGCAATGCCAAATAATGACTTTAGCTGAAGCTAGTTTCCTACTTCAGTCTCCGGATTCTTATATTAGGTACTTAGATTTTTCTGAATTTTCCGCCACCACGCTTTAGCAGGATGAAATCTGCAACACTTACTTCATGAAAGAATTCTCATAAGAGGAAATGTCGCTCAAATGTCTATACCGTGCATATATTTTGAATTTTACTCAAATTCTGGGTTAAAATTCTGTCGTTCAAATGTCCATTAGTTCGTCGCTCCAACTTCCGTCTTTGTGGCTCTTTTTTCCTATGTTTTCGCTCAAATGTCCAACGACGTTGGTATATTAGAGCGTGTTGACGTTCTTAACGAACGTTCATTGTAAAAAGAAATAAAGAATACATAATAATTCCAAAACAACCATGTCCAAAACGCAATACCAAAGTAAATAAAAACTTTCTCAAAGTTGACAAATTAGGTTTAACACGCGAGCTTTAACCAGGGAAGTGAGGCTGCGGTCGGGTGCCACCTTGAAGGGTAATCCACACCTTCTGTTTAGTTAGCTGTATAATCAATATTGAGAGTGAAAGGAACATGAGACTATGGGACGTCAAAGATATCAGTGGTAATCCTGGATACAGAGACATCATACTTTTCAATAATATATTGTTATGAAGTCCATAAAACTTTTTGAGGGCCTTAATAATATTTATTGTACACCATAAACACAGTTCAAGATGAAAACCAAATACATCCAATCTATTTGGTCACTATGGAGTCAATAAAATCTTGATGAATTCCGTGCGAATCATATATTAGAACAATAAAAAGGACTAGATGACCCTATCCTAGCAAATTGAACATGCAAAGAGCAGTTTTACTTTTAGTCTTTGCCCGTACAAAGTCGGGGCCTCAGTGGCTAAGTTTTCTAAAGCGGACCACAGCGTCTCTCGACGCATAGGCTCGAACTCAAATCTGGACACAGGGTACATACATGTATTTGTTTGTCAATATGGGAGTTGAAAATCTTATTTCTTTATGAACAGATTTGGAGTTTTATCTTGTTTAAGAATTACAAAGTAGTTGCAAACAAAAAATACGCGTGTGTTTAATTACAGTACGGGCCTGTCGAAAGTTTAACACTTACCTAACGAAAATGAGCCGAACTTGTCTGCTGATTGGTCGAGATGTCGATACTTAGTGACCAAAAAGCTACTGGAAGCTAGAAAGCAGCCATCGAAAAGCTATAACTTACCAAGGGCTGAGATGAGCTTCTGATTCGGTTCTTATTTCTTACCCTTCCGGAGCACCCGGCCTCACTTCCCTCCTGGAAGTTCACGTGTCTAACCTAACTTGTCAGTTCCAAACTTTTTACTTTGCTTCTGGATTGTGATTCGGACATGGATTAGTATGTTTGTTTGTTTGTTTTTTTTTTTTTTTTTTTTTTTTTTTTTTTTTGATTACCTTAGTGTTAAACTTCCGATAGATCTGCACTCTATATTGTTCTAAATATGAAAAGGAAGCATGTAGGTTCATTTTCGTATCTCTCTCTCTCTCTCTCTCTCTCTCTCTCTCTCTCTCTCTCTCTCTCTCGGTGTGTGTTGTGTGTGTGTGTGTGTGTGTGTGTGTGTGTGTGTGAGTTTTCTCCACCAATGTAGAACTCGCCATATTGAAATTATAAATTAATTGAATTGGACGTAAATAGTATAAGAGTCTCATTGTCTATCTTTTAAGAAAATGTGTATATTATATTATTTAAGAAAACAGATTTTTATGCACTCAATTTTTATTTGAAAAGTTCTAAATTTTGACAAAAAACTCAGATGAAATATGTTTAACAAGGGATGGGTATTTAACTTAATACAAAATTAATCATTAAAATATATATATTTACATCTTTTAAAGGATAAAAATGGCCCAAAAGCAAAAGATAATTATTCTTATTTTCTTTTTCTTGTTTACATCACTACCATGACACTATAGCAAAATATAATTTTTCTGTCTTTTTAACCTCAATGGCTCATCATGTGGCTGTCATACCGTGACATCTAATGTTCTTTCTCAATACCCTGACACTATAGCAAAATATAATTTTTCTGTCTTTTTAACCTCAATTTCTCATCATGTGGCTGTCATACCGTGACATCTAATGTTCTTTCTCAATACCCTGACACTAAAGCAAAATATAATTTTTTTGTCTTTTTAACTTGATCATCATATGGCTGTCATACCATGACAGCTAATGTTCGAGTATCCTTTACAAAGCTCCTATGATGAAAGCTTTGAAAGCAGTTATCTCGCCGATCTACATTACTGTTCATTGTATATACAGTACAGACCTGCCGAAAGTTTAACACCGCGCTGAAGAAAAGAAGCCGAACGCGGTTGCTAAGTGACACAGAAATGGATACTGAGTCCACGAAAAGCTGCAGGGAGATAGATGACAGCTGTCGAGATAATCATGACCCGCCAATTCGGCACTTGTTATATAATTCGTTAGCTTAATGTTAAACTTTTGACAAGTCTGTACTTTACATTAAAAAAGACGTCAATGCTATTGAATTAAATAATGTAAGTTATTAAATTTTCACATTTTATTAATAATCAATCTATTCAGTACTAAATCATTTTATTTTTTTTATTTATTTATTTTCTAAAAAAAGCAATATAACATTAAAAGCTGTAAAAAAAAACGTATAATAATTATTTTAAACAAAATTAATTGAATAGGTCAGTACACTTGCACCTTCGTCTGCCCCCGTTTAAGGACATTGAATATGGCCTGCTCTTTGTGAGATGATTTTCAAGCGAAATTGATTGATTGAACGGGGTTTTACGTCCCAGTCAAGACTATTTCACTTATATCGAGATGCCACCAGCCATTGGTGAAGTGACTGAATTTTTTACCTTTGCAGTGCACTCAGGGCAATGTACAGGGGAGTCTAAATGTCGAGTGCTTGACAAAAAAAAAAAAAAAACACAAAAAAAACAGTCAATACCTATTTTTAAGTTTTTGGTCATACCCGGCCGGGGTTCGAACCCATGACCTCACACACACGAGAAAGCGAATTTGATCGAGGTTCTAAAAATGAACTTATTTGACATACTTATAGTTTTTACAGAACTAGTGACAATTAGTTTTCTCAGAAAGGTTAAAAATGGACTGATTCCGTCAATTTTTGGCTTTTTTCAGGCAATTTTTATTTTCTTGTGGAAGTTCACATCTTTAACCTAACTTGTCACATTTCAAAGTTCTTACTTTGCTTCTGGATTGCGATTCGTACATGGATTTGTTTGTTTTTTATTAAATAAGGTGCAAGATTTTCGCGTTTTTTAAACATGCACTTTAACACAATAGGCATCAGATAATTTTCGTCGAGTTTTTATTTTCGCGCAAAAATAACGACAGAGAAATAAGCAAAAATTAGTACAGCACGCAAATGAATATGTTTACAGTAGTTTATAAAATTATTATGAGAATATTCAATTGAGTGTTGAGTTATTGTAAAGATAAATGTGATAGCCTAGATCCGTGAATACATGTAATTAATATCTCCATAATAAATTATTTTCTGACAGAACCCATGCTGAGATAAAATTTGTAAACATGTAAACACATTTGAGCATAAAACGATGTAAAAAGTTGCATTTTAATTTAAAAAGCAAATATACATGTTTAACCCTCTTGCTCTTGCGTCATGAATATTCTATTTGAATTGATTGACAAACAATCATTGCAATGTACTATTAAAGATTATTTACACAAGATATTTTTGCAATTACTTCTACCAAGTACTTATTTATAATTTTTCAAATTTAATTTGACATATTTACAATATGACTGTTTCTCGTACCTCGGACAGAAAAATCTTACGCGCACACCAGTGCTAGATTTTTCTGTCTTGTCCAGTTTGTCTGGTACTGCCTCACGCGACAATTAAACAATCAGGATGACGTAACCGATCATTGCGCTTGACGTCATCAAAACAAAGCGTTTCTTTATTTATTTTTCACATGTGTGTTTTATTTTACTTTTTATTCAAAATATTTCATTGCCAGAGTTTTTATATTTGCATTGAATACAAATCGTTGATATTTTAAAATTTTGAAGAGTTGTCGATGGGATTATTTTCAAAGGGCGGATTTGTACAATGCATTAGGTGCCCAAAGGAATGCAAGAGGCCCCATAAGGGTACGTGTTTTGTTTTGTATGTATCGCAGTTATAAATACTTAAATGGTACGAGAAATAGAATCTATCACTTGTTTGTGACCGATACCGGTTGATCTCAGTCGAGGGTGCTGTGATGTAACATATCCCAATCTCGGCAAAGCCTCGATTGGGATATATGTTACATCACACCACCCTCGACTGAGATCAACCGGTATCGGTCACAAACAGGTGACAGATTCTATTAATCTCTCTTCGATGAAACATGCAGATGACGTCATGTCCTCCACAGGTGATGTACGCCGATCTCGCATGGCAAAAAACTCTATTTAACATGAGCAGGTATAGAAAAAATAGTGTTGTTAAGAGTTGATACAAATATTGGTACAAAACATTTACTGAAAGAAATAATTGTAAATAGACGAAATGACGTTTCTGCCCATGGTATTTCAAGAGGTAATGCAAGATAGTATGACCTGTGCCAAATTCAAAATGAAGGGCTTCATGATCAGAATGTCATTTCTTAATAATATCGGTGAAATTTCCGCAACGTTCGAACGATATGCGACTTGTTCGTTACAACGGATCATTTGGCCCTTCCACGCCCCCGAATAAAGTGGAGTTGAGTAATGGTGTTTACGTCCCAATCAAGAATATTTCACTTATCTCGCGACGTCGCCAGCCATAGGTGCAGAAATTGTGCCTGTGTGCTGATGTTGATGGCATAATACAGCAGGGTTCTTTATTGTGCCAAGCCTTTCGAGACACGGGACCTCGTTTATTTTAAATTCCCATCCGAAAGAAACGCGACTTTCATTACGTAATGCCGAGTGCTTGATGAAAGAACAGTCAATACCCATTTTCAAGTCTTGGGTCACGCTAGGTCGGGGTTCGAACCTACTGTAGTGTAATCTAATGAAACAGACTATAGTATGATATTGATGACGTATGCTTTTATGTCATGATGACGTATGCTTTTACGTCATATATTATAACATGTGCGGGAGCCATCTTTAATAAAACGCTCATCATGTCAAATTAATTCCATAGAGTCCATTTTCTCGCGAAGAAGGAGAATTAGGATAACAACAACAACAACAAATGTCAAATGTTTTAAATAGTAGATATAAAACCCGCCCTGGCCACACAACATGGTGTCAGAATATTAGATGGACTATACGCCACATATGGACATAATTGTGAACACGCCAAAACGCGAGTAAAAGTTTGAAATGGCCACTTATCAAGTTTCCGCGCCAGAACAGTTCAATTTTTCTAAACCAGAACAATGGCAGCAATGGATAAGGCGATTCACTAGATTCCGCCAAGCTTCAGGCTTAAGCGAGAAAGACGATGAGACACAAGTTAACACGCTCATCTACACAATGGGCAGTGGAGCGGAAGATATATTAGTGTCATTAAAATTGACAGAAACAGAGCGGGGTGAGTACAAAACAGTTGAGAAAAAACTGAATGACTATTTTGTGGTTAGGCGTAACACAATAATGACGAGCCAAGTCAACCAAAGGAAACAGAACGAGGCGAATCAGTTGACACATTTATTACGTCATTATAACCAGTTAGAACGAACACTGCGGGTATGGCGTCCTACACGACGAAATAATAGAGATAGACTTGTCGTAGGGCTTGCGCGACAAACGATTAGCAGAAACTGCAATTGGACCGACAGAACTGACTTTAGAAAAAGCTGTGAAACAAGCTAGACAGTCAGAACTGTTAAAAAGCAAACAAAGTGTTGTTAGAAAGAACTGCAATCTCACCAAAGTGACAATAAAAATGTAAATACTGATGTAGTTCACAGTAGGGGCAGACCGACGTTTCGTGGACATGGTAGCAAAAATAGAGGCTCAACACGAGGTCGGCAGACCACATACAACTATGTCAATGACACAGAAACAGTCGTCATGTCAAAGATGTGGATATTCACCAAATCACCCTAGAGACAGATGCCCTGCTAAGGACAAAACTTGCAGTAAATGCAAGAAACGGGGACATTTCGTGAAATGTTGCCTTGGAAACATTAGTGAAGTCGTAAATACAGAACAAGATAATTATGTCGACTCGAGCGAAGTATTTCTTGGAGAAGTTGGATGTAGCGACTCGGATCCGTGGTTCATTGATGTAAAACTACAGGATAAGCATGTGAAACTTAAAATAGACACTGGTGCAGATGTGACAGTCATACCTGAGGACATTCAAGTGAAATGCAAAAATTTAAAAAATGCAAAAATCGGACAAAATCCTTCATCGACCAGGACACACAAAACTTAAAGTTTGTGGAATGTTTAATGGCAATATTCGGGTTGGAACAAAAGTGATTGACCAAAACATTTATGTTGTCAAGGGACTGTGACAACCACTGTTGGGCAGACCAGCAGTTGAACTGTTAGGGCTTGTTACTAGAGTACATGAGGTTCTTTCTGAGGAAACAGATTTCAAAGCCCAATACCCCAAATTGTTTACTGGATTAGGGAAAATCCGCGGCGAATACCAAATCAAACTTCGCGAAGATGCATTTCCGTTTGCGCTTACAACTCCGCGTCGCGTACCTTTACCGTTACTCCCGAAGGTCAAGGCCGAACTGGCTAGAATGGAAAATCTAGGTGTTATAACACGTGTCGACGAACCGTCAGACTGGTGTGCGGGCATGGTCGTAGTACCAAAACCGAGTGGAGATGTGCGGATATGTGTAGATTTGACCAAACTGAACGAGAGTGTTCAACGCGAGAAACATCCACTTCCGGCGGTAGACCAAACGCTTGGACAGCTAACCGGAGCTAAATTATTCACAAAACTCGATGCAAACTCGGGATTTTGGCAAATAGAACTCTCGAAAGAGTCCGCAATACTTACAACTTTCATTACGCCATTCGGGCGATATTGTTTTAGACGTTTACCCTTTGGAATTTCCTCGGCACCGGAACATTTGCAAAAGAAAATGTCGCAAATTCTCGAAGGTCACGAAGGTGTAGTTTGTCAAACCGACGACATTTTAGTGTATGGTTCCGATACAGCCGAACATAACAGAAGAGTAAATTCTGTGTTACAGAAACTAAGCGATTCCGGGGTTACTCTGAACGGTGACAAGTGTCAATTCGCGAAAAATGAGATTAAGTTTATTGGTCACATAATAAATCAAGATGGAATTAAAGCTGACCCGGACAGAGTTAAAGCGATACGAGATATGGCAGCTCCGACCGATATTTCAGGTGTTCGACGTTTTCTTGGACTGGTCAACCAGATGGGAAAGTTTTCTCCTAATCTCGCGGAAAAGACAAAACCCATACGCGATTTATTGAGTGAAAAGAACACGTGGTCGTGGGATCAACCCCAAGAGCTAGCATTTAACACAGTCAAGCAGGATCTTTGTTCTAGTCCAGTGTTAGCACTTTATGATCCGAACAAAGAAACGATTGTATCGGCAGACGCGTCATCCTACGGAATAGGCGCTGTTATTACGCAAGTACAAGAAAATGGAATTCGAAGACCTGTAGCTTTCTGTTCGCGAGCGCTGACAAACACGGAACAAAGATACGCGCAGATCGAAAAAGAGGCACTAGGCTTGACATGGGCATGCGATAGATTTAGTGATTTTCTTATTGGATTGCGTTTTCGATTAGAGACTGATCACAAACCGTTGATTTCACTGCTTGGTTCAAAGAGTTTAAGCGAACTTCCACCGCGTATTCAACGCTTTCGAATGCGGCTTATGCGATTTAACTATGACATATTTCATATTCCTGGGAAGGAACTTTATACGCCAGATACACTATCACGCTCGCCGAGCCAAGGACTTACCGAAACTTGACCCAGGGGAACGTGTATGGATTAAAGATTTCAAAACACGGGGTGAAGTTGTAAAATCCGCGACAACTCCGCGTTCATATATAGTACGAACACCAAAAGGCGAAATTCGTAGAAATCGACGTCATTTATAACCGACATCTGGTCCCAAGATTCCGGAACCACCAGATACGACATACGACACGCCGAGCGAGACTAACGATGTTGTCAACATTAAATCGGAGTCAAATCAAGTTAGCGATGGTAATGTTTATCGTACTAGATCGGGAAGAATATCTGTTCCCCCAGAAAGATTAGACTTGTAAGTTTGCGTTTAATTTCGTTTGTACGTTTACTTTTGAATACAGTGCCACTTGAAAGGGAGATGTAGTGTAATCTAATGAAACAGACTATAGTATGATATTGATGACGTATGCTTTTATGTCATGATGACGTATGCTTTTACGTCATATATTATAACATGTGCGGGAGCCATCTTTAATAAAACGCTCATCATGTCAAATGTTTTAAATAGTAGATATAAAACCCGCCCTGGCCACACAACACCTACGACCTCACACTTACGGCGTGAGCACTCTACTAACTGAAGTAGATAACGAGACCACGGGGGTGATCCTGATACACGGTATTTTATTTTCGTCGGAGTATTCCGTCGGTATCTACGTCCGTTTTGATCTTACGTTTTACGTTAAAAAGTAGAGAAGAAAGTTTTTCATATTATTTCATAAAAACGGAACTTTAACAGAAAGCTAAATGTTAGTTTCATTGTATTTGTTTGTATGTATCTGTCTCGTATAAAAGATTGCAAGAAATAGTCATATTTTTCACGTACCTGTAAAATTTCTATATTTGGTAGATGCTGATTTTAATTCAACTGTTTTGGATTCATATGATGTTTTTATCAAAAAAATTCTCATGAAATGGTTATACTTTTATAAACTCGCAAAAACAGAAACTTTACTCTGCTTTTCAGCGAAATTTTATGTTTCGTTTTAAAAGCGGAATTGCATAAATGTTACGATTTCCGACCAGCTGTGTTGTACGCTTTTCGTGAAGATATGTTACGGTTTCCGTTTAATATGATTCGCAATTTACACAGCACATACTTCATTATAACTTTAGATCGTATGTCTTTCGTAATCAAAAACAAACATACTAATCCATGCCCGAATCACAATCCAGAAGCAAAGTAAACACTTTGGAACTGACAAGTTAGGTTAGACACGTGAACTTTCACCAAGGAAGTGAGGCTGGGCGCTCCGGAAGGGTAAGCACCTCCTGTTTAGCTAGCTACACCCGCCACCAAATTGTGTGAAAGGAACATGGAACTATGAGACGTCAAATATATCCAGGGCAATCATAGACACAGAGACATCAAACTTGTCAACAATACTGTGATGATGCATATGGCTAGAAAACTTTTCATAATCTCCACATGTTGTTTCAGAAGAGATTCAGAAACCATTGCAGGGTAGAACTCAATTTTGAACGAGAACAGATCAAAGAACGAAAAAACAACATATATAGCAATACATTACTTCCAAAATTAAAAGAAACACTTGCGATAGAGTAAACCATAAAAAGTTATACCAATTGCACAAATAAATAAATCTACGTGTGAAATGCTATTTTGAAAAGGATCAAATGTAATTCATATATAGTGGGGTTTTCACCTAAGAATGTAGTTTTAAGAACGGTGTTTTAAACCTCAGACAAGATCCAGGCAGTCAATTCATAGATGGTAAATGAACCAGTGAACCCAGAGAAGCCGCCGACCTTCGGCAAGCGAGGTGACAACGGCTCTGGCTACGTTTTTCACTCTTCCCGACACTTTCTGTATTAGGTCCTGCATGTGGCATACCAGGATATTCAGCTTTCACCATCTTTGTGTTATCATGTTGGCGTATTTTGTCAGTGGTGGCTTACAACTAAGATCTCACCATTATCATCACCCTTTATGTACTCTCTCTCTCTCTCTCTCTCTCTCTCTCTCTCTCTCTCTCTCTCTCTCTCTCTCTCTCTCTCTTCAGATCATAAGGAACAAGCGATCAAGCGATTCGTATGATTTTTTCATGTAACAAAATCGCCCTGTTTCTTCACGGTTGCCGCGATGATTGGTGGTCAAGTTATTTGTTTCAGAGCAGTATTGGCATCTGTACGCGGCCCTTGATGTTTCAGACATTATGAATTCATGACTGAAATTTCATATGATTGTTTTGTTACTAGTGGGTTTCATAGATCTATGAAAAGTGGTCCTCTGTGTACGAGTGGTCTAAAGGATAGGCCGATGTACGAGTCCTACACAGGGCAGTTTGTCAATTGGCTTGCCGAAGGTCGGCGGCTTCTGTGGGTACGCTGGTTTCATACACCATCTATGATTCAACTGCATCCATATAAGTGGAAGGTTTGGTACGTTTTGGTAAATTGGCCCATGATACGTTTAGTCCAAAAATGGGTATGTTCTGGTAGGGTACGTTCTGGCATGGGTACGTTTCATCCAAAATGGGTACGTTTTGGCATGGGTACGTTTTAACCTACTCCAAAAAAGAAACTAGAAACGCGAACATGTCTGGAGAACATGTTACCAGCACTGTTTCACAAAGTAGGAAGAGGACGGCAAGTTGCAACAGTCGGAAGACCAGATTCTTCTTTAAGCCTAAACGATGATAAAAAATCTGACTCTGCGTGTAGCCCATCCAGAGATAAATATGGATCAAGTTTGGAACGTTCACTTACTGAGATACCACCCAAAACATCTCAATGGAATGAGAATCATTTGAGTTCGCTTGGTGTTGAAATTGTATTCCGTTCGATTTCATCTCCATAAACATTGTGGAAAGCGTGTATAAAGTTGCTCTAGGTATTATAAAGTTCGAAAAGAAACATGAAAATTATGAAATAATAGAGGCAAAACAGTTCAAACAAGAGATACTGACTAACCCACCAACTGGATGGGTAAATTTAAAAAAATACAAATCCATTAATGATATTTTGAAAACTGACTTAAGTACACTGAAATCCCAAATAACGTCTCTCAATAATGTAACGCATAGAGAGATTGAAGGTAGAAATTGGTTGCCAGGTTACCATGTGTCCATTCCAACTTCAAGATTGTTTGCAAGATACAGGTAACATTGCCATAAATATATTCATGTAAATTTGATTACATTGTGCAAATACAAAGTAAATACTGAAGTGACCAGAGCTGAAAAAACCTTTATACACAAAGGGGATTGAACCCGCGACCTTCTGCTCCGGAGTCAGATGCTCTACCACTGAGCTACCAAGACATACAGCTCTTTGGAGTGTAAATTACACTACAATATAATATTAAATTTTAACAGTGATTTTTGTGTTGTAAAAACCTTTAAACCCAGGACAGGGATTGAACCCGCGACCTTCTGTTCCAGAGTCAGATGCTCTATTACTGAGGTACCCAGACCTACAGCTCTTTGGAGTGTAAATTACACTCCAATATAATATTAAATTTTAACAGTGATTTTTGTGTTGTAAAAACCTTTAAACCCAGGACAGGGATTGAATTCGCGACCTTCTGCTCCGGAGTCAGATGCTCTACCACTTGCAGAGTAGACGGGTTCCAGTTTTACTTTATATAATAGAGGTTTCTAGGTTTCCACAAATTAGAAATAATTAGTAGCCAAATTTCTAAAATTTGTGAAAATATAGTCCTTTTTAAAGTATTTTTCCACAAATTTGATAAAATAGGTTACTTTTTGAAAGAATTCCTCAGAAATTAGTAGCCAATGGCGATTTTGGCTACCAGGAATGGAAACATAGGGTTTACAATACTTGAGTACAGAGGGGTCAAATTCAGGACCCAGACATTTTGTCCAGTTTTCACAGGATTCCGTTTTTTTTTCAGGGTCTGATTTTAAATATTTTCACCTTATTTGAATGTTTCAGGTATTAATTTTTGCTATAAAGATAATTTTGGTACTTAGATGAAGATTTAAAGGGCAAGGTCACAGATGCATAAGAATACTGAAATGTTTTTTTTTGAGTTAAAATGGGGTTCGCCGCTGTACCACATGATACCTTTTAATGTGTCTGCGAAACACTTGTTTCCAATGGACATGAAATCGCACAATATGACATTTTCCCGTAAAAACAATGTTATTCGGGGAATTTGTGACATTGACGTTTTCCAAAATGTTCCACACAAACGTTTAGAGGTATTGACCACATGGTACAGCGGCACACCCTATTACTGTAAATCTGCACCATATTTAAAAATGTGTTTCAATTTTGAACAGTCACTTTAGCAAATGCACAGTAGTGTGGTTTTAAATCTATCAGATGCACCAACCATTCCAACTGACGTATCGCTAGTGATGTGCCGATGATCGATTATAATCGAAAATCGATCGATTGTGGCCTGATTTTAAGCGCTCGATTATGTGGTTGAATAATCGATGATCGGTTCTCTTTTTGGTGGGAAGAAACTACGGATACAGAACAAGAAAAACAACAACACATGGCTGACATGCACGTAGATATATCAATATTTAGGTTGAAATCTCACCATATAAGTGAAATATTCTATCTTAACTGGAACATTAAACATCATTCAAACTCTACAAATCAACTCATAATCACAACAAACACAGTTATTTAGTTTATTTAGTGGCATTTATTAGTATATATACATTTTTATAACAATTGCAATTACTAAACAATACTTAAATTCTATGTTTTGTACTGAACAATGAGCAAATGTTTATTTTCTATGTATTTATTACATAATCGATTATTTCCGATAATTAGTTACTTGAGTAGTTCCGATTATCAATTATGAAAACCCAACCGATTCCCATCACTACGTATCGCCCACCATGCCTTTTATGTTCCGACAGTGGCTGCCACCACAGTACCAAAGCAGCCTTACGGCAAATATGACATACTTGTGTCAGTCATGAAATGGCTTAATTCAGGCTGAGTTTTCATTCTTTTTGTGTGTAATTCAAGAATGTTGGGCCTTTGTCTAAACATTGTGGGAAATACAATTTCCTGTTCACAGATTGATTATTATACCTGCTGCAAACTAGTTTAAGGGGGTATATAGGAACCATCATGTCTGTCTGTTTGTCTGTCTGTCCATGTAAATCATGTCCAGGCCATATAACCTAATTGTGTTGGACGGCTTGCATGCATGAAACTTCACATAAATAATTTCCACGGTCAAAAGGTTTGTCTTGACCTTGAACCAAAATCATATCTTAAGGCCAGGGTCACGAGAAAACATTAAATGTTGGAGGCGGGGTATATGGCTCTGAAGAGACAGTTCAAGTTGGGTTTTTTTCTGTTTTGCAGATTTTATGTGATGGGAGAACAGTTTGGTAGATATTTACTGTATATGGCTGAAACTAAACAACGAGGAGAAATAATAACAGACAAAATGTACCAAACTTTGTTCAATTTGTTTCTAGGAATGTTTGGAATATTTGGCAAGTAAGTACCATGTCCTTAAATCAACATCAGGGGTTCAAAATTATGTTTTGTAATGAAAGGTCCAGGACCTTTTGCCTTTATTTTTGGCAGGTCCCACATAAAGTTTTGAAAGTCCAATATCAACATTGAAAGATCCATGTGCAATTATGTAATTATATTGAAAAAGTAGAATTATTTTGGTAAAAATGGCAGGTTCAGCGGACTTTTACAATTTAAATATTAATGGTCCCAAGGTAAAATCAATAGGTCCCGGACCTCGGACCCAGGGAATTTTGAACCCCTGAACATAATACATGTGAGGTGGGTAATGGTGTTTTAATGTCCCAGCCAAGAATATTTCATTTATATCGAGATGTTGTAAAATTTTGTGATAGGGTGTAATTTTTAACAATACATTGCATGAACATACAGGGATTTTTCTGGGTATCCACAGGGTCTGGTAAAGGGACCCATTCCCAATGCAAAAAACATACATTTTTCCCAATTCTGTAGTAAAAAATTCCCAATTAACTATGTTTATCAATTTTTTGAGAAAAAAAAATTCACAAGATCATCAACATCATATTCGGAGGATATCTCGTTCTGATAACGATTTCAATATATATTAACCCACATTTTGCTGGATGATATATATAGAGACAAAAGAATCGGCACTATTTTGCTGTGAACACTGATATAATTTGTTCAATTACCAGTATTCTAGAGGTCTAGAATTTTTAATGTGTTGTTGTGATTTTTCCCAAAATTACATTTTTGTTGAGCATTTTCCCAATTTCATCCCAAGGTCCTTTTCCCAAAAAGGTCAGAAAAATCCCTGACATATATACTTAGAGAAGCTAAGAATTTTTTCCAAAATTACTGGAATAATATTGCCAGGATATTAGTTCAGAAAAAGAGGAGAGGGATCAAGAATATAAAATTATATAGAGAGTAATATGCTAAACTTCACATGAATAATCTTCATGATCCAAAACTGTGTCTTGACCTTGAACCAAGGTCAGATCAGAAAGGTGCAGAAAATTTCCCTGTGTGTTGCACTGATGGCAGTATATAGCAGGTTTCTTTGTCATGCCAAGCCTACCATGACACGGGGACCTCTTTTATTTTAAGTTCCTATCCAAAAGAACGATGACTCATTTCATAAATGCAGAGTACTTGACGAATGAACAATCACTACCCACTTTCATGACTGAACTTTCCACTTATGGAGCGAGCGCTCTACCAATTGAGCTACCACAGTGGTGACAAGTACATGTATATAATCAGAGTTATAGAAGCTGGTGCTGTGTCTCAAATTACCAGGGTTTTCCCTGCCGCACAAGAAGCTGCATTTTCATTTCTCATAAATGTCCCATAAAAAAATATCATAAATCATTTAATAAATTAATAATAATAATTAATAAATTAATGCCTTTGGTGGTGCAATCTTGATCAGTTGGGAGACCCAGAAATATTCTGCTCCAGTCTATTTTCGCTTTTCCTAAACGTAAGTGTTGCTTACGTGTTCCAAGGGAAGTAACTTGTATATGCATAGTATTTTCAGCAATCACCTGTGCACTCTAGTGATGTGCCGATGATCGATTATAATCGAAAATCGATCGATTGTGGCCTGATTTTAAGCGCTCGATTATGTGGTTGAATAATCGATGATCGGTTCTCTTTTTGGCGGGAAGAAACTACGGATAGAGAACAAGAAAAAAAAACAACACATGGCTGACATGCACGTAGATATATCAATATTTAGGTTGAAATCTCACCATATAAGTGAAATATTCTATCTTAACTGGAACATTAAACATCATTCAAACTCTACAAATCAACTCATAATCACAACAAACACAGTTATTTAGTTTATTTAGTGGCATTTATTAGTATATATACATTTTTATAACAATTGCAATTACTAAACAATACTTAAATTCTATGTTTTGTACTGAACAATGAGCAAATGTTTATTTTCTATGTATTTATTACATAATCGATTATTTCCGATAATTAGTTACTTGAGTAGTTCCGATTATCGATTATGAAAACCCAACCGATTCCCATCACTAGTGCATACACACAATTATTATTCATTGCCTTTCGAAGACAGAGGGGTATAACTAATTTGAGGTTCTGTTTGTCTGTCCATCTGAAATTCTTGCCTGCACGAATTCTCCAAAACTATGAAGCACTATTTCATGAAGCATCAACATTGATAGGAGATGTGCATATTGTTAACTCAAGTTGGTTTGCTCATTTTCCTGGGAGTTATTGCCCTTTGACCATAAGTGCAAATCAACAAAATAGAACCTGCTGGCGAGGGATCTTAATAAATTAAATTAAATTGTTTTAAATTTATTTCTACAGCATATTGTTAACTCAAGTTGGTTTGCTCATTTTCCTGGGAGTTATTGCCCTTTGACAATAAGTGCAAATCAACAAAATAGAACCTGCTGGCGAGGGATCTTAATAAATTAAATTAAATTGTTTTAAATTTATTTCTACAGCCAAGCTCCCCCGGTAGGTAGAATGGACATTAATTCAGAAGATGTAGTTTCTGTTCCTGGTATGATGGTGTCTCAAACTGGAAAGATAATAGCAGTCATTAAGGTTTGTGATATAGTTGCGTTGATTGATGTTGTTTAACTTCCCAGTCACTAATATTTCACTTATATTGAGATGTCACCAGCTGTAGGCAAAGGTGCAAAAAATTTGCTTGTGCATTGCGCTGATGGCATTATTCAGCAGGATTCTTTTTGTGCCATGCAACCGTGACATGGGGCTTTGTTTTATTTTAAGTTCCTACCCCAAAGAACTATGACTTTCATTTCGTAATGCCGAGTGTTTGGCAAAAGAACAGTGGGTTTGAACCCATGACCTCCCACTTAGGAAGCGAGCACTCTACCAACTGAGCTACCACAGTGGTTGAACTGAAATCTAAGGACTTGACAACCATGTCATATATAGCACAAAAGCAAGCTGTTTGACTTATGTCCATCTCTCCTTGTGGAGAATTGGGTCAGATATCTTTCTCCTCCAAGAATCTCTGTTGGCAGCTATTTTAGCAGCTTCACTTCATGTCCCAAGTCCAAAATCCGATCTTTCCCTTTCAACAGTCCTGCGCCAGGTCTCCTTATGCCGCCCTCTTCTTCTCTTTCCTTCTGCTGGTGTCCATTGCAGAGCAATCCTTGGATGTTCATCTGGCTTCTGTCTTAATATGTGTCCAATCCATTTCCACCTCTGATGTTTAACAAGCTCGCTTATCTTTTTTGTTTGTGTTCTTTCTCTGATTTGCTGGCCTGTAAAAATTACAAGCGAGCAAATCAAAGCAAGCTGTTTAATCTTGGTAAAATAAATTCTTAACAATTCTGCTTTATGCAAAGTTTTCAGATAAGTCATATATATAAGATCATTGAGTCCCTTTTTAGCTCACCTGGCCTAAAGGCCATGTGAGCTTTTGCCATCACTCGGCGTCCGTCGTCCGTCAGTCAGTCAGTCCGTCCGTCCGTCAGTCTGTCAGTCTGTCAGTCCGTCTGTAAACTTTTCACATTTTGGCTATCTCCTCTGAAACCCCTAAACCAATTTTAACCAAACTTTACAGGAATGATGTATGGAAGGTCCTTTACTTAGATTGCCGAAATTTTTTTGATCCGCCAAAAAACATGGCTGCCAGCGCAGAAGATAGTTTAACATTGGACCCTATGGGAAAAATGCATTTTTAACTATTTCCTCAGAAATGACTGAAGCAAATTTAACGAAACTTCACAGGAATGATGTATGGAAGGTACTTTACTTAGATTGCAAAAATTTTTCTGATCTGTCAAAAAACATGGCCGCCAGCACAGAAGATAGTTTAACATTAGACCCTATGGGAAAAGCATATATTTGCTATCTTCTTTGAAACCGCTTAGCCAATTTGAACTAAACTTTACAGGAATAATGTATGCAAGGTCTTTTACTAAGATTGCCCAAATTTTTCTGATCCGCCAAAAAAAATGTCCGCCAGGGCCAAACAAAGTTTAACATTGGGCCCTTTGTGCAAAGTTTTCAGATAAGTCATATAAGATCATTGAGTCCCTTTTTTATTTTTCCAGGTAAAAAACCACTTAAACAAAATTAATACAGAAGAAAATGAACCACCATTAAAGACTCGTAAAATGAGTGCTGGGAAAGATGAAAGGCTAAGAATTGACCACCTTGATGAACATATTGTAGGACAAATGGGAGGAGATATGCTGGTTCATCTGAAGGAAAGTGCTAGTAGTGAATATAAAATACTAGGTATCATAGTCCAAGAATCTTGTGTAAGTATTTAATCTTTAGCTTGTTAACAGAGGTCGTGGTGGATTAATCCTAATAGATTAGCTCACCGCTGTGAGTTTGAATCCGGCTCAGACCACATGTGGGAAAGTGAATTTTCCTTGCCCTTAGCCTTTACCACCGTGTACTGCTTCGCGTTAGGGGGACATGATTATGTCTAATCGGGGGACATGATTTGAATCGGGGGAATTCAGACAGGTGGGTTCAAAATGCTTTCGTTTTGTATCAAAGTAACTTATTTTAGTCTTAATTTATGCCTCACGGAACATTACGATATGTCTGTGAGGCAATGCATCCACAATTTGGTGTAAAATAAGGTCATAAATACAACTTTACCCCTGCAATGTTTTGCTGGTGTGGACTACGAAGCATTTTTCAATACAAAATGTGGTATTGTGTACATTTGAAGGTCTACACAATACAGATTTTGTATTCGGTATATAAGCGCGTGGCCTAGTGGTTAAGGCATTGGACTCATGATTTGAAGGTCGTGGGTTCGATCCCTGGACCGGGCGATGTGTTGTGTCCTTGAGCAAGACACTTAATTTCATGTTGTTCCAGTTCACTCAGCTAAAAAATAAATGAGTACCAGCAAAATGCTGGGGGTTAACCCTGCGATGGACCGGCGTCCCATTCAGGGGAGAGTCTTGTACTCTCCATCGCTTAACGCCACCGAAACCGGGATAAGCTCCGGCCTGATGGGCCTAATGGCTCGGGACAGACTTTTAACTTTTTTAATTTAATCTTGAGCTTGTTAACAGAGGTCGCGGTGGATAAATCCTAATGGATTAGCTCACCGCTGTGAGTTTGAATCCCACTCAGACCACATGTGGGAAAGTGAATTTTCCTTGCCCTTAGCCTTTACCACCGTGTACTGCTTCGCGTTAGGGGGACATGATTATGTCTAATCGGGGGACATAATTTGAATCGGGGGAATTCAGACAGGTGGGTTCAAAATGCTTTCGTTTTGTATCAAAGTAACTTATTTTAGTCTTAATTTATGCCTCACGGAACATTACGATATGTCTGTGAGGCAATGCATCCACAATTTGGTGTTAAATAAGGTCATAAATACAACTTTACCCCTGCAATGTTTTGCTGGTGTGGACTACGAAGCATTTTTTCAATACAAAATGTGGTATTGTGTACATTTGAAGGTCTACACAATACAGATTTTATATTCGGTATATAAGTGCGTGGCCTAGTGGTTAAGGCATTGGACTCATGATTCGAAGGTCGTGGGTTCGATCCCTCGACCGGGCAATGTGTTGTGTCCTTGAGCAAGACACTTAATTTCATGTTGTTCCAGTTCACTCAGCTGAAAAATAAATGAGTACCAGTAAAATGCTGGGGGTTAACCCTGCGATGGACCGACGTCCCATTCAGGGGAGAGTCTTGTACTCTCAGTCGCTTAACGCCACGGAAACCGGGATAAGCTCCGGCCTGATGGGCCTAATGGCTCGGGACAGACTTTAACTTTTATATAAAATAACATCAATACTTTCATCTGTACCAAACTTATACCTCTAAAACCCCCTATTTCTTTCACAAATTAGTGTTTTAAATATGTATTAACAGGGGGACATGATTTTGGAATTGCCTGGGGGACATGAACAGAGGTAAATTACAAACGATGCTGTTGATTTTTACAAATAATTTCAGAAAACACACCATCACAGGGATTTATCAAGGGCCTATTTAGGGCCGAAATTCGACCCCATTCCCAATGGAAAACACATTGATTTTCCCCAAAATGGGGTGAGAAAATTCCCAATTAGAAAATCATACCAGATACATAGCGGAAGTCTGGCCATAAATGTGGCTGCTATTCTCAATCTTCAATCAACTCAATACACTAAAAGCATTAGATTTAATCATTAATGGCATCAAAAATGATGTCAAAGTTTTCCCAAAGTGAGCAAAAAATTGATAGTTTTTCCCAATTTTTAGTTTAGGACCTTTTCCCTAAAGGCCCTGATAAATCCCTGCATCAAATGCCACGGGCTCTTGATCACATTAACTGTTTGGGCAATATGCATCAATTTCTGCATTTAAATACGCATTCATATTTTATGTGCTATCCTTTCACCTTGTCCTGAGTGTACTGCAAAGGTAAAAATTTCTGCCACTTAACCTATAGCTGGTGACATCTCTATGTAAGTGAGATCTTCTTGACTGGGACATAAAACTCCATTCAATTAATCAATTATTAGGTTTTGTTTTATTTGTGTAGGCATTTGGGAAACCTTTCTTATTCAGACCACTGTGGTAGCTCAGTCGGTACAGTAGGAGGTTGTGGGTTTGATCCCCGGGCCGGTCTGACCCAAGACTTGAGAATGGGTAGTGACTGTTCTTTCGCCAAGCACCCAGCGTTTAGAAATGCAATTCACGGTTTTTCTGGGAGGTCATGTGTCATAGTAGGTGTGGCACAATATAGAACCCTGCTGTCAGTGCAGTGCACAGGCAAAAGTTGGCCTTTAGCTAGTGATGTCTTGAAAAAAGTGAAATATTCTTGAATGGGACTTAAGGCAAATTAACCCTCAAACATTCCAGAATTCATTTTTTAGGGTTAATTTGCGTTCAATCTGGTAATATATTACCAAACTTTTCGACCACGAAATTGAACATGAAAGAGTCACATGAATGTTTGCGGCGTAATATGTATATTATGTGACGTAGTTGTGTATTATGTGACAAATATTGTCTTTGATCCAGGGATGGACGCAAAAGCATGGCGGATGATTCTGAAAAAAGTTGCAACATGCATTAGAGGAACTATTTAATTCTGTGATGAATTTTTTCGATTTACACACGAAAAAAAAATTCTGATAGCCTTTGTAAAATTGAAAAACGACTTGATTACTAATTTGAAAGGCATTGGATACCTCAAGAAGTAAACCTACTGGAAAAATGAAATCAGCCATTTTTCTTTACCAGGTTATAGTTCCCGAATGTGTATTGCTGATTAATATTCAAATCAGTGATGCGGTCGTTTGTCATTTATAGTCCTATGAATGCCAAAAGTCTCAAACTTGAAGACAAAGAAAATAGGCAAGACTAATGAAAATATACACCATCATTACTCAATTATTTATTTATTTATTTATTTATATTTATTTATTTATTGTTTGTTTGTTTTCCAGGTAACTTTTACCTATCTAGAAAAACAAGATGACATTGAAAAAACTGATAGTAATGATGCAAATACATTTATGAAAGGAAATTATGTCATGAAATTCAGCAAGCCATACAATTATCTTGATCCTGAGGAGTGTGAAGAGTTAATGGAACCTCTGATATTGCTTAGTTTGCTTCAAAATAATCCAAATTTCTTGATATGTTCATAAATGTTGGTTCATTTATGATAAGCATAATATTATAGAATATAGCCACATACACACGGGGCTGTGTAAATTGCCAAAAACCTGTCAAGGGTGTAGCTGAGCATACGCACATACCACTGTGCGTAATTTAATTTTCTCAAATTCATATTCCGAAATTTAAAAAATAATTATATGACAACTAATTTAAAACTTGAAAGTAATACAAAATTTAACCCTTGGAACAGTGATACTATCATAATGAAAGACACGATTTATGCATATGAATCAATGTACAATTTAGTGGTCGTTCGAATTTCGTTTTGTCCGAATTTAGTCGAATACCGTAGTTAAAAGGTATCTGATTTAATCTAATTTTCTCTTGTAGATAAGGGTCGAAATTCATGAAAAACGCACCATTCTTGTTGTATTTTTTTCAAAATTTCCTGGGGGAAAAACGTGCCTATGGAGCATACATGCGCCTTCGACGCATTTTTCACGTTTACGATGCGTAATTTACCAACATGTTCAGCTTTGCCCTTGCCTGTATAACATTTTTTGTCACCCTTCAGAGCAGTACTACATGTAGTTTGATCTTTTTAACTTCCATTTCTTATTTTGTGTGACTTGCATACGTTGTCGCCGTGTTTGTTTATCGTAACTAGACGTCCGTGTTGTACAAGTTACTTTCCTTTTACCGCTAAATGTCGCATGTGTTTATGTACCCTGGCAGATTTCCGAACATAGCTCTATGAACCCGGCAAGTTAACCAATCGCTATGCGAGAAATTTCTATGAAGGGTGACAAACATGGTTAAAGCTGGTCCTATTACAACAGACTGAAAATTTTCACAAATTTAAATTGTTAAAAACATTATGATGATAAAACTGAGTGTTTTTCAGCTAAAATAGTGTTTTTATCTTAAAATATATAAATTTCCCAAACTTTTATATTTTCCTCCAAAATTTCAGAAAATTTCAAGAAAAACAACTTGCAGGCCAGGCCATACTTGATGCAATATACCTGTGTTCAGAGAACTGAATACATCTTTTTCAGTTATCCTTTAATGTTTGCTACAGGTGTGTGTGTGTGTGTGTGATGGTGTGCATGTGTGTGTGTGTGTGTGTAATGGTGTGCGTGTGTGTGTGTGTGTGTGTGTGTGTGTGTGTGAATTTACATTGTTATTAAGTTCAGTTTTCGGTGAATTTACATTGTTATTAAGTTCAGTTTTCGGTGAATTTACATTGTTATTAAGTTCAGTTTTCGGTTTGAATTTATACCAATAAACATGTAGTTCTACTACAAAACTACAAAAATTGGAGTTTTTATTTTTTAGGTTTAAAGCCTTACATGTTGCAAGTCAAATACAACAGTTTCAATGTTTTTACTTTGCTTTGGCATTGTGATTTTGACATTGATTTGATTTATCAGCAGCAGAACCACGTGCACCATCATCCCTCCTTCAGCCCTCTCAGTGCTTTGATTGATTTAAGAGTGTTATAAAATGTTTTTTTTACTGTATAATTTATTCTTTAGGTAATACATAATTGTAAGAGTTGAGTAATGGTGTTTAACGTCTCAGCCAAGAATATTTCACTTATATCAAGACGTTGTCAGTTATAGGCAAAGGTTCAGAAATGTTACCTGTGCATTGCACTGATGGCATTATACAGCAGGGTTCTTTATTGTGCCACCCATACTATTACAGGGGACCTTGTTTATTTTAAGTTCCCATCCAAAGGAAACTGTAACTTATATTTTCTAATGCTGAGTTCTTGGCGAGAGAGTCAGTCACTACCCATTTTCAAGTCTTGGTTCAGACCCGGTTGGGGTTCGAACTGCAGTGGTAAACAGAGGAATAAGTTACAATTGACGTATCGCCGACCACGCCTTTTATGTTCCGACACTGGCCGCCATCACAGTACCAAAGCAGCGCCACGGCAACTTATGACGTTCTAGTGTCAGTGACGTCGACGTTAAAATATCACAATTCAGGCCGAGTTTTCATTCTGTTTGCGTGTAATTCAAGCATGCTCCGTCAATGGGTGAGGTTATGGTACTTGTGAAGGATCCCCAAACGTTTTAAATGAGACAATCAATATACGCATATATACTTTATTGTTAAATATTTATTTATTTTATATTTCTGTTCTAATAATTTGATCCTGCGGTGGCTCAGTTGGTAGAACGCTCGCTCTGTAAGTGGGAGGCTGTGGGTTCGAACCCCGACCGCGGCTGACCCAAGACTTGAAACTGGGTAGTGACTGTTATTTAGCCAAGTACTTGGCATTATTAGATGAAAGTCGCGGTTCTTTCGGATGGGAACTTAAAATGAACGAGGTCTCGTATCACGGTAGGCTTGGCAGGCTAAAGAACACTGCTGTATAATGTCATCAGTGCCAGGCGCGCTTGTGCAAAATTTCTGCACCTTTGCCTATAGCTTGCAACGTCTCGATATAAGTGAAATATTAAGCATAATTATATTACTCATCTCAACTCTTAATGATTTGAAAATCATGCGGTGTTTAAGTGTACAGAGCATCCCTTTCTAGAAAGGAAAGATCCTCTATAATCAGTACCGTGACTACCTATGAGGCAACTGCCTCGGTAACTTTTAAAAAATAACCAAGTACTTTTTCGCAGAGAAGTGATATTTTGGGTGTAACTGTTATTTAAAGCGAAACTTGACACACAGTATTATATAAATAGATTGGAATTCACGGAACCCTTAAATGATGACGAGCGTCACTTGATTTTGTCCAATAATTTCGAGCCACCCAGTAAAAGTTACTTTCATAGTTCCTAAAATGAACAAGGCAGGCGTTTCAGTAAAATGATTATATAACTAACTGTAGATATAAACAAAAAGTTATAAAACGAATTGCCAGATCTAGGATCATTTGACCAGGAATTACAAAAATCGCTTAAGTTTTGTAAGGGGACTAGAAGGAACGTCACAATGATTATTGAGCTTTTAGCGACTTTGCCCGTTGGATCGTGCATCTGCGAACGATTCTTCTCAGCAAAACGCAGAAATATTCTGCAATATCCAGGTTACTCACTGAAATGATAGACATATTTTTCTGATACCCACCCACATACAATTTAAACTGTTAAACTTTCCTTTAACCTGGATCACGTGGTTTAGTGGTGTGGTTAAACTAGTTTTGATGGTATAAAACCATCCCACATATTTTTACAACAGCTGGTCTAGTTTTGAGCTTTTCTGTTATACTTTATCATTATACCCTTAAAAACTTTGGTACTGTATGCAATTTATACTTTATATGATTTGATCTTCAAGTTGAATTCTTGCCTCGGTTTATTTAAGGACCTAGTTACGGTACTGATAATTTGAAAATCATGCGGTTTCTTAGTGTGCAGGGGCGTAGACAGGTACCTTTTTTAACCCATATAAATATAGAAGCTCCGTAGGCGCATCATATCTAGGGAGCCCGGGGGAAAATTGAAAAAGATGTGTAATGGAGCTTTTTTGCGACACC
Organism: Anadara kagoshimensis; assembly: GCA_021292105.1. Classification (NCBI taxonomy): domain Eukaryota; kingdom Metazoa; phylum Mollusca; class Bivalvia; order Arcoida; family Arcidae; genus Anadara; species Anadara kagoshimensis. Next base: position 32,562,385 of record CM037868.1, read on the forward strand.
TGGACCTCAAACGTTGTAAAACTTTTAGTGAAAAATAATACATTTGTATATATATTAAGCTTTAAAATTATACTACAGTCAAAATTGTCTATAAAGGCCCTCAAGGGAACAAGTAAAAGTGGTCTTTATGGATAGGTGGCCTTTAATTATATACAGGTTCAAATATTCAAATAATATAAATAAAGAACAATTGGGATACAATTTTACTGGCCTTTATAACCAAGTGGCCTTTAAGGCAGGTTGGACTGTAGTTAATATAAAAACAATAGTGAATTTAGATACAAACATACCATTCCATGTTAATTAACATTGTTAAAAGGCAGAACAAAACTTTGCCAAAACGAAACTTTGCATTTATAGTTGAACAAATAAAACAACTTGCTTGTAGTAACTCTGAAAAATCAAGTCCGTTCTAAGAACAAAACATAATTCTATATTTGTATACTGTAAATTATTTTTTATCCTTTTCTAATTTCTTCGTGTTTCTGTAAAAATTAAAAAAAAATGATACCAACTGATTTTTACCGAGGCCGTTGCCTCGATTGCCTCATAGTATTTTACGCCCCTGGTGTGACTAGAAACAAACACAGAGCACCCAGGGGCGGACCCCAGATTTTTTTAAAGGGGGGGGGGGGGTGAGAATTATATCAATGCTAGATGCGAGCGGCGAACGCCGAAGGTGCGAACTTCCAGAGACGAGGGGTCTAGGACAGAGCCCCGATGGGGGCCAAGAAAATAATTTTTAATATTTTTGAGGACCTCTGGAACAAAAGGTATACAGAAATGGGTTGTTATACAATGTACTTTAACATATGGGGGTCACATCAGTCAATAGCTCTTTCTCTAGCTCTCTCTCTCTCTCAAATTTTTCAAAGGTGGGGGGGGGTTAAAGCAACCCCCCTTAAATCCACCACTGGGACCCGTTTCCATGAAAGGGAACACACTCTAATTTCAAACAAAACTCTAAATGGTACGTGAACGAGTTCAAAAACTAATGCATATTTTCGCCCGAAGAATCTTCAGTGTATCCCTCTCATCATTGCATGCGACTAGAGCCACTCCAACGATCAAGTGTCGGGGCTTGGATCCCCGATATATTGATATTCGCGGTTTTCACGGTCAATTTCAACCGCGAAAATAAGTACATCGCTTAGTTTTCTACAAATAAAAATGGGCCCGACAAACGCCGCAAATGTCAATTGGCGGTAATTTTAACATCCCACTTGGGATCCCTTTATTTATGTCCATGGTATTATATACTAGTATTTGTGTTTCATTTGCTCAGATTGTAGGAAGAATTTAATGCAACATTTCAAAAATTTCCTGTGGCAGCATGCCTTGAGATCCCCTCCCTAGTCACTTAGTATTCTGCATGAACAGAAAAGTGAACCCCCTTTTTTTGTGCTAGAATGCCCCTATTCCCAAATTTAAATTTTTTGCACATGATAAAATTTGGAACCCCCGCCTTTTCGAACTACCTTCGGCTCGGGAGATAACGTTACCTTGGGGAAACAATCCCCCAAATTTCCCTCAACACATTACAAGGGCACTGTTTCGTGATATCAAAAATAAACATACTAATCCATGTTCGAATCACAATCTAGAAGCAAAGTTTTAACAAACATACTAATCCATGTTCGAATCACAATCCAGAAGCAAAGTAAAAACAAACATACTAATCCATGTCCGAACCACAATCCAGAAGCAAAGTAAAAACAAACATACTAATCCATGTCCGAACCACAATCCAGAAGCAAAGTAAAAACAAACATACTAATCCATGTCCGAACCACAATCCAGAAGCAAAGTAAAAACAAACATACTAATCCATGTCCGAACCACAGTCCAGAAGCAAAGTAAAAACAAACATACTAATCCATGTCCGAATCACAATCCAGAAGTAAAGTAAAAACAAACATACCAATCCACGTCCGAATCACAATCCAGAAGCAAAGTAAAAACTAACATTCTAATCCATGTCTGAATCACAATTCAGAAGTAAAGTAAAAACAAACATTCTAATCCATGTCCGAATCAAAATCCAGAAGCAAAGTAAAAACAAACATACCAATCCATGTCCGAACCACAATAAAACAAATATACTTATCCATGTCCGAACCACAATTTTGAAGCAAAGAAAAAACTTTGGAACTGACAAGTCAGGTTAGTTTAGACAAGTGAACTTCCACCAGGGAAGTAAGATCGGGTGCCCCAGAAGAAACCTTGAATATATTCAAACGTGTGTAATTTTATTTGTGTATACCGAATGAACAAGGTCAAATCAAAAACAAACATACTAATCCATGTCCGAATCACAATCCAAAAGCAAAGTAAAAATTGGAACTGACAAGGTACAACACGTGAACTTCACCAGGGAAGTGAGGCCGGGTGCTCCGGAAGGGTAAGCACATCCTGTTTAGCTAGCTACACCTGCCACGTGTGTAATCAAGAACATGGAACTATGGGGCGTCAAATATATCCAGGGCAATCCTGGACACAGAGACATCAAACTTATCAACAATACTGTGATGACGACCATAAAACTTTTTGATACAATGCATTGTGTCATTAAAATAGCACATTCAACTATTCTAAACGAAAACAACACACTTGTAATGCAATCAAACATTATAATTTTCTTAATTTATCTATTAAAATTACTGTTATCATTCTTTATCATAAATATCAAGGACGCAGCAAATTATTTTTTAGTTGGTCTTAATTTTTTTTTTTTTTAAATCTTAATACTCTAAATGTATGTTTCAGAAAAATGGAAGCATCAACACATTTCAACTATTCTTTTTAACAACAACAAGCTTGTTATGTACTGTAATTAAACACCTTTATTTCTTTAATTATCTCATCATTACAAAAATTAAGGCCACATCAAATTAAGTTTTAGTTTGAGTTTTAAATTAAATATGTTTTTTCTAAAAAAAAAATCCTTAAGTCTTCAAGTGAAACGAGAGAGAGAGAGAGAGAGCGAGAGAGTTATTGTATTGTCATATACCATTTTTTGAATTTAATCATAAAATACATTCAAAAAATGGTATTTGACAATACCATTTTTTGAATGTATTTTATGATTAAATTCAAAAAATGGTATATGACAGTATGAAAAAGCAAGAAGTGTACAAACATATCTCACAAAAGCATAAAATAGGCTGCCCCCCAAAAAAACTTTTGAAAAATTCTTCACGATGGATACATAAAGTGTAGCTAACTTGCCATTGCAGGCTTTTTTACACGCGGAAAACGGTTTGACATTTATTTTTTTTTCTTCTACTTATTAAATTTTGTAGGCGGACAAATCCGACGAACTACAAATTAATTAATTTGATTGGTTGGTTGATTGAACGGGGATTCGCGTCATGTAAAGAATTTTTCAAGTACACCGAGACGTCAACAACTGTAGATTAAGTGGCAGAAATTTTTGCCTTTGCAGTGCGCTCAGGGCAATGTGCAAGGGCGGTTCTTTTAAGTGCCAAACCTGCCATGACAAAGGGCATTGGTTTTACTCAAGGTTTTATCCGAAGGACCCCGTGATTTAATTTCTAAATGCCAAGTGCATGGCAAAATAACATTCACTACCCATTTTTAAGTCTAGGTCAGACCTCGACCGGGGGTTTAGACCCACGGCCTCCAACATACGGAGTGAGCATTCTACCAACTTAGCTACTGTATTGGTACAAATTAAATTGGCTTGGCCTTATCTGTTTTATCCGAAGGACCCAGTGATTTAATTTCTAAATGCCAAGTGCATGGCAAAATAACATTCACTACCCAGCTTTAAGTCTTGGTCAGACCGCGAACTGGGTTTAAAACCCACGAACTCTCACATACGGAGTGAGCATTCTACCAACGTAGCTACTGTATTGGTACAAATTAAGTTGGCATGGCCTTATCTGTTTGTATAATTGGTATATTTAGAATTCAAATAAATTATTTAATGATTGTTTGCTTGACAATACACCTGCGGACGGAGAAAAAAAGCGCGAAAACTATTTAATGGCGTATGTATAGTAATAGTTGAATAACTTGTTCTAGTATCAATCATACAGGTTTTTTGAAATTACAGTACAGACCTGTCAAAAGTTTAACACTGAGTTAACAAAAAGGGGTAAAAGCTTGGATGCCCGAATGTCGGACTGTTGGGATATAGGAAAGGGGGGGGGTGTGAACTGTCGTTTTGATGGTAAAAATTCTTTAGCACAGCAATGTTAACCTTTCGACAGGCCTGTATTTTATATATATGCAAGACAAAATTAAAACATTATAGAATCTACTTATGTTTTTAACCTAACTGCGTCAAAAATTATTTTATTGATACGTTGTATAAAATGCGTTTATTTCAGGTTTAAAACCGCCCGTCACTTGACACCCAATTAGGGGTTTAGTTGGTGACCTTGACCCTCGACCTATACACCTAAACTTTTAATTACGCTACACGTAGTCTCTTATTACAGGCACAGTCTAAATGCCTGCGTTCCGACTTGGATTTAACCTTGACCTTCACGCCTATATGCTAATGTATGCGAATCGTCGTCTATTTTTGCAAGCCTAGACCAAAATGCCTGCGCCCCGACTAGTATTTGAGTTTGTGACTTTGGCTTTTGATCTACACACCTTAATATAATAGTTCGCGATACATTATCTGGGCCAAATACCTGCTTCCTGGCCAGGATTCAAGCGTGTTACCTTGACCTTTGACCTGCACTCCTTAATATAGTAATTTGCTACACATCATCATCAAGTGCAATTGTGCTTTATTTTTAAGCAATAGTTAAGGTTTTTTTTCACTCATATGGAAGCGATCACTTCTTGGATGGTGAGATGGAGTATTTGGCAGTGTCTAAATTTTACAACCCAATCCCTTCGCTGTTTTTCATTTTTATCGATTATGAGTGTTGTGGGATGCTGGAGTTTAATAATGGCGATTTACTTTCTATTCAATGGTTGATGAAGTATCTTCACACTCTTGATGCTGGAGTGGAATACAATAATACAACAAGATTTTACGCCCTTTTTTACGTCAATTTTTTTTTCATTTATTTCATTCATTCATATCGAGGCAGCCAGTTTTGAAATGGTGGAGTGAAATAGACTAACGGCATTTCACGTCCCAGTCAAGATTCTTTCATTTATATCAAGGCGGTCAGATCTTAGTTGATGGAGTCCGGAGTACCCATACATCGCCAATGACTGCTGACAAGCGAACTTTTTCACTAGAAACCGCACGAAAGGGAATTGAAATTAGGTGGCGAGAGACGATATGATCTTAAATCCTGCGGTTTATTGTCCAAATCATTCTGTTTATGACAGTGAATTACGCTTTATTTCATAGAAAATCAAAATAAACTTGAATAATGCTTGATATTGTTCACTTACTTGTACCTAGTCGAAACTAATATCTGTCTGCTCATCCGAGATTGTTATAAAGTATTTTTGTAGAAGAAAGAAACCTGTTTGAGCTTTTTGGGATTTTACATGGCGAAAATGGCGATGTTTACACTGAAAGTTATGTCATTCCTGACGTTGTACGTCATATGCGCAACAGGATCCGCAATTTGCCTGGTTTTTACTAAATGTTAAAACTCCATTGCGCCAACATTTTACTCTGTGTAGAAATATTTTTGGCTCAGAACATATTTAATCTATTTTATAAGTTTATATGAGTTTCTATGACAATAAAGCGTAATTCACTGTCACAAACACGGTGATTTGAACAGTTGACCTGTGACTCGGCCACTGAGGCTCCAGCTTGAAATTAATTGGGAATAAGGATAATGCTACCTGGGACAGCGATTGTAAAGGAGAGAGAGAGAGAGAGAGAGAGAGAGATTCAAGGATAGCGAGACATATAATAAATTACACATTATACCAGTTTTAATTTTACAGCACTAGACGGCCGTTTCGAAATACAATATCTCATCCGTAGTGCTTGGACCAAAATTATGAAACCGAAATTGTTTTTCAAGATGTTGAAAAGATACCCAAAGGACCAAAAGAACATTTGACATCTTACGTCATCATGTCAGCGCGTGGAGCAATGGCTCTTGAAGTTGCAAAGCAAAGTCGATGTCAAATACTTTATTGAAGCAAAGATATTGCAATTGTAATTCTACTCGGACATTGATCAGTATGTCTACACCTGTATTGACTGTCGCAAAGTACTTGTTTTTGACAATTACATTATTCTATTCTAATGCACAAACATATTCACATTTACAAGATATTGGAAGAACAATCCGTAACCGAAACTTCCACAATATCAACTACCGCATGCGCATTAGGTTTGTCGATTATTGAACTTCCGGTTTGTTCAGTGCTACTTTTGTTTGAAGTCACGTTAAATCCGGCTAGGTCGTAATCCATACTGTTCGCTTTTCTCAGCATGTTGTCATTGAATCTGCAAAATAATTTGATGATTTGTATCCGGCATTCAGTGAATCGCCACACATAAAGGAATGGGTTTATAAAACTATTAAGTTTTTCAATATAGGCCAAAACTGCATATAACTTCAAACTGTCCTGAACTTTCTTCCCTGTTGCTGTTATGTATATAAAATAGGCATTTTTAGGAAAATACATAACACAAAGGGCTCCAACAATGGCAGAAATTTTAATGGTTGGTCCCAAGTTAAATCTATTTTTATTTCCCATACACTGGATCGTCCTATTTTGTTTTAAAACCATCCAAAATATAATTGAATACGAAATTATTATAAGTAAAAAACAAATATTTCTGAAAATCAAAGTGATGAATTTGTTCCCTTCATTGTCGAAACAGATACAGGGCGCTTTTCTTTCGAACCCGTTCACGTATGACAAGGATGTGACCAATAATGATACAATCCAAGTGAGTACGGATACGGCTATGGTACGATTCTGCGTCACCAGCACGTGGTAACGGAGCGCCATTGTGATGCTGAAAAGCCGGTCAATGGCCAACAGTGTCATGAAAAATAGACTAGCGGTAATTAACATCACGCCAATGATACAACGGGTTACGCACCATGCTGGAATTAAATGAAGACTTTTTACCGTTGCTATGGAATCCACAAAGGTGAAGGTCGAAGTAAGTAAATCTGTAACAACCATGTTGACACAAATGACCTTGATTTGAAAATTCATTCTTCTGCATTTTAACAAAATCATGAGCGCAATGATATTTGACATGAATCCTATCACAGAAACTATGGTAACGGATGTTGCTACGTAACGCATAGCGTTCATACTGCTTCTGATTGGTTCAGTGGTATTGTTACTCATTTTGATTGGTTAACGAGATTTTTTTTCTTTATATTTGCGTTTTAACAAGTTCGTCGATAATTATTTAATATACTAATAGATCTAATTCTGAAAATAAAAAAATACAATGGATAACATGCGTACTAATCCATGTCTAAATCAATATCTATAAGCAAAGTAAAAAAATTGAAACCTAAAAAATCTGGTTAAACACGAGAAATTCCACCAGGAAAGCGTGGCCAGGTGCTCCGGAAAGGATAAATACCTCCCGTTTAGCTAGCTTAAACTTAAGCAATAAGGTAGTACCAAATGATGTAAAAAATGTGTTAAATTATGAAAAGATATTCCAGCCAAAAATGATGTCAAATCTACAATTCAGTGAAACCTTAAGAGTACAGTACATACCTGTCAAAAGTTTAACACTGAGCTAACAAAACGAATCTTAATCCCAGCTCCCTAGTGACCGAGTGAAGTCAAAAGTTCCCGAGAGACAGATACCAGATACCGATATATAGGTAACGAAGGGCAGCTAGGTGCTCCCGGAAAGGCACTTATTCCTTAACTTATTGAGTTGAGTTGAGTAATGGTGTTTAACGTCCCAGTCAAGAATATTTCACTTATATCGAGACTCGCCAGCTATAGGTAAAGGTGCAGAAATTTTCCCTGTGCGCTGCGCTGATGGCATTATACAGCAGGGTTCTTTAGCGTGACAAGCCCACCGTGACACGGGACCTCGTTTATTTTAAGTTCCCATCCGAAAGAACCGTGACTTTCATTTCGTAATGCCGAGTGTATGGCGAAAGAACACTCACAACCAACTTTCAAGTCTTAGGTCAGACCTGGCGGGGGTTCTAACCCACGACCTCCCACTTACGGAGCGACCACTCTACCAACTGAGCTACTGCAGTAGTTGTTAAACTTTCGACCTGTCTGTACTGTAACACAATACATGGTCTTAAGTCTTAAATAAAGAAACCACCTAAAAAGAAACATATATCATAAAATTTCATTTCCGTCCAAACTATTCTGACCGACAAATGAATCCGTATGATAAGCAAGGTAAACTGATTTCAAATTCCTAATTACGTAGAGATATCGTATATATATTTTTTTTACAAAATCAAACATACCCTGCCATATCAAAATCACAATCCTGATTCTGAAGATTCTGAAACTTTTTTTAAAAAAAAATGAATTCGTATAATAAGCAAGTAAAAAACTTATTCCAAATTCCTAATTACGTAGAGATATCGTATATACATGTATATTTTTTACAAAATCAAACATACCCTCCCATATCGAAATCACAATCCTGATTCTGAAGATTCTGAAACTTTAAAAAAAATGAATTCGTATAATAAGCAAGGTAAAAACTGATTCCAAATTCCTAATTACGTAGAGATATCGTATATATATTTTTTTTACAAAATCAAACACCCTGCCATATCGAAATCACAATCCTGATTCTGAAGATTCTGAAACTTTTTCTTAAAAATTAATCCGTATAATAAGCAAGGTAAAAACTGATTCCAAATTCATAATTACGTGGAGATATCCTATATTATTGTTTATCCTTCCGGAGCACCCGGTCTCACTTTCTTGGTGGAAGTCCACGTGTCTAACCTAACTTGTCAGTTCCAACACTGATTCTGAGATTCAAGAAAATATTCTTCAAAATTTATCATTTCCGCCAATTAGTCATTCAGCAATTGAACCCGTAAAATATTAAAACTGAATCCAAACTGCTTATAACGTTTGAGTGTTGTAAATAGATAAAAAAAACATACTTATCCATATCCGAATCACAATCCAGAAGCAAAGTATAAACTTTGCAACTGACAAGTTAGATTAGACACATGAACTTCCACCAGGGAAGGGAGGCCGGGTGCTCCGGAAGGATAAGCACCTCCTGTTCAGCTAGCTACACCCGCCACGTGTAATCTAAATTGTGTGAAAGGAACATCGAACTATGGGACGTCAAATATATCCTGAACTTTTGAAACTAGAGATAAAAAACAAACTTACCAATTCATGTTCAAATCCCAGTCCTAATGCCTAAAGATTCAAGGAATATTTTCTAAAAAACAATTATGATTCCTGTCAATGTTTTAACGATGATTGACTCCGTATACTAGTAGTAAACAAAGTAGAAAAACTAATCCCAAATTGCTAATTATAGTAGAACTTTAAAAGTTTAAGATAAAAGCAAAGTAACCAATCCATGTCCAAATCACAATCCTGATGCTAAAGATTAGGAAGTATTCTTAAAAAAATTATCCAATTGCTAATATTGATAGAACTTTCAAAATTAAAAAAATAAATATCAAACCTACCAATTTATAATCCATGTCCAAATCATAATTCTGATGCTAAAAATTTCGAAAATATTCTTATAAAAAAGGCAAAACTTTCTAATTATAATATAACTTTCAAAATAGAAAATTAAAAAACGAACCTACCAAATCATAATTTATGTCCAAATCCTAATCCTGATGCTAAAGATTCGGAAATTATTCTTAAAAAAATGATTCAATTTGCTATTTATGATAGAACTTTCAAAAATAAAAAAATTAAATAACAAACCTACCAATTCATAGTTTATGTCCAAATCACATTCCTGATGCTAAAGATTAAGCAAATATTCTTAAAAAAAACTGATCCAATTTCCTGTTTATGATAGAACTTTTGAAATTAAATAACAAACTTACCAATTCATAGTTCATGTCCAAATCACAATCCTGATGCTGAAGATTCGGAAATTATTCTTTAAAAAATTACCCAATTTGCTATTTATGATAGAACTTTAAAAATAAAAAAATAACGAACCTATCAATTCATAAATTATGTCCAAATCACATTCTTGATGCTGAAGATAGGAAAATATTCTTTGAAAAAACTGATCCAATTTGCTATTTATGATAGAACTTTCAAAAATAAAAAAATTAAATAACAAACCTACCAATTCATAGTTCATGTCCACATCACAATCCTGATGCTAAAGATTCAGAAATTATTCTTTAAAATGTATCTTGCCAAATAGCCCCTTATAACAAACCTACCAATTCATAATTCATGTCCAAATCGCATTCCTGATGCTAAAGATTAAGAAAATATTCTTATAAAAAAGACAACATTTGCTAATTATGATAGAACTTTCAAAACAAAAAAATTAAATAACAAACCTACCAATTCATAATTCATGTCCAAATCGCATTCCCGATGCTAAAGATTAAGCAAATATTCTTTAAAAAAATTATCCAATTTGCTATTTATGATAGAACTTTCAAAAATAAAACAAATTAAATAACAAACCTACCAAATCATAGTTCATGTCCAAATCACAATCCTGATGCTAAAGATTCGGAAATTATTCTTTAAAATGTATCTCGCCAAATAGCCGCTTATAACAAACATACCAATTCATAAATTATGTCCAAATCACAATCCTGATCATAAAGATTCCGGAAATATTCTCTAAAATGTATCCCGCAAAATAGCCATCGCATCTATCAAAAATCACAATTTTAAGACTCTAAATTCTTTATACATTCGGTATCAACATAGATGTTGTAATAGTTAGATATCTTTACTGATAAAATGTATATAATCCTGATCAATCAATACCAAAGCTTCTTTAAAACAGATCACACATTACAAGAATACATCACAACTTCTGGTCCAAGATATAGAAATCTTCATCCCGAGTATTGTCTTGGGTAAATTTGGTAAAATAAATTTTGGTCCTGTTGAATTTCAACGGGTTTGGTTGGAGCATTACCGATAATGAATTTTACGGCCTTCTTGTTCTGCAAAATCAAATTAGGTTTTGAAAGTATTGTATCAAAAAACAATATTGTAAATTTAAAATCACCTTTTTTATCGATAGATTTTTGCCGAAAAATAACATGTACCTTATGTTGTATAGTGGAGGTGCAAGATGGAGATACCTTGTGCCGCTGTTTGTTGGATTTTTCTATCTGCAAAAACAAATTTATAGAATTGTTCCTTTTATATTCTCGCCTGACAAGTGCGAAATATAGCAAGTCATTCTATATTTTTGTTATTTTCGTTTATTACCATTGTCGTCATATTTTTATCTGTAATTTTATTATTATGTCATATTGGTGACAAGGTACACTGCAGGCCTGTCGAAAGTTTAAACCTAAGCTATCGCATCAGTGTCAAATGGACAGCTTATCTCGACCCTTGGTTAACTATATCTCGACAGTAGCTATCTATATATCGTTTGGAATTTTTTCAAAATTTTATCAAAAACAACATACCATGTCCGAATCACAATCCAGAAGCAAAATAAAAACTTTGAAACTGACAAGTTAGGTCAGACACGTGAACTTCCACCAGGGAAGCGAGGCCGGGTGCTCCGGAAGGGTAAGCATCTCCTGTTTAGCTAGCTACACCCGCCACGTGTGTAATCAAAATTGTGTGAAAGGAACATGGAACTACGAGTCAAATATATCCAGGGCAATCCTGTACACAGAGACATCAAACTTATCAACAATACTGTGATGACGGCCAATAGTTATCAATCTCTCAGTCTCTCGGCATCCTAGCAAAACTCCTTTTCGTTTGCCCATTGTTAAACTTTCGACAGGTCTGGTCTGGGTAACTCGAAGCTATCTTAGCAGTTACGTATACTTAACGTCTTTGTGTTATATATAGGCATTAAGTGTTCGTAACTGCTAAGAGAGCTTCGAGTTTACCAGCCCTGTAATGTTGTTTTCAAGGAAATTTTAAACTGTTAACACGTGCAAAAATAACACTATACGGCAACTGGCGTCAAATCGTGATTATTTCAGGAATAAGTAAATCGAAACGCTTTGTTTAAACATCAATTATTCTATAAACGGGTTAGAGAAAAATATTGCTTTGTCATACTTTTATTTTTAAATCATTGGCTAGTTTTTATATTTAAAAAAACCGCAAACAGAGTTTAGGAGGGTATATAGGAATCAACTCCGTCTGTCTGTCTGAATGTCCGTCCCAATCTCGTGTCCGCTCCATATCTTCCATGTTTATGGATGGATTTTGATGAGACTTTTAACAAATGTAAACCAAAATGAGACGACGTGTCGCATACGTGACGCGCATGTGCATAAGTCAAAGGTCAAGTCAGGGGGTCAATGTTTGGTATTTGGCTCTCAAGAGACAGTTGTAGTTTATATTTCAGCGATTCAACACGAAAATTCAAGTAGCATTTATATTGGAATTTCTGCAAACAGATATGCTCCTTAAGAAAACTAACCTTACGTCACAAATACTGTGTACAAATAACACATTTTGTAAAAAAAAGGTAAATTTTTAGCCATAAATTATTTTTGACCCAATTTGGCGAAATTTTCACTGTTATGCAATATTTTGTATATTAAAAAGTAGAATGAATTTTGTATCTTTGCACTTTTCAAATTGCAACGCAACAAAGAACAGAAAAAATACACTTTAGTGAGAAAAGACAACACGATTTTTGTTTTAAAGGCCCTCAAAAAGTTTTATGGCCGTCATCACAGTATTGTTGATAAGTTTGATGTCTCTGTGTCCAGGATTGCCTTGGATATATTTGACGTCTCATAGTTCCATGTTCCTTTCACACAATTTTGATTACACACGTGACGGGTGTAGCTAGCTAAACAGGAGGTGCTTACCCTTCCGGAGCACCCGGCCTCACTTCCCTGGTGGAAGTTCACGTGTCTAACCTAACTTGTCAGTTCCAAAGTTTTTACTTTGCTTCTGGATTGTGATTCGGAAATGGATAAGTATGTTTGTTTTTGATTATATGATAGTGTATCGTCTTTTGGACAACCTGTCGTGATACGGTGTATCGGTTTTAATGCCTTTTTCAAAGGACCCCGTGACTTTCATTTCTAAATGCCGAGTGCTTGGCGAACGAAAAGTAACCACCATATTTTAAGTCATGGACAAACTTAGCTTTGGTTCGAACCGACGACAGCCTCACATACGACGCTAGGAACTTTACATTAACGCTACAACTTCGACATGTTAGCCGTAAATATTTGGTTTCCAAAGTTATATGCCAAAGCCGCTTATTGGAGTAAAGGAACACGACTGGGAGTCCGATTAGGTTTCAGATTAACGAATGTTCCCGCAAGGTTATCAAGATTAGGCAGATCATCTGAGGATTATATACAATACTGGGTAAATATTTTGTTTTGAAAATATTTATGCAGTACGTTTAAAACCACAATCAAAATTAAACATGCATAGCAAGCGCTTCTTTCCAGAGAGAACCGAGTTTTTGGAAAGAAGTGTTTAGGAAAAATATTCCATTAATACAGAAACAGTCAAGATTTTGGGACTGACCTAATACTAAGTTTTTTTTAAATATGTAGAAATGTTCCTTGGTTCAGCCAGCTACTATGAAGAACTGACCAAATTACTTTACAGTTTACAAGGAGAAAACATTCTCAAAAGGAGTGCCGAGGAACTAACATTTTTCACAAGCTAACTTGGATAGATAACATTGCACATATTCTCCAAATTTAGGATAACTAAGAAATAGAACGACATCTATATATCTGTTGGTGGATTTCAATTACCTGGCGACGATATATAATAATAATAATACCTGATTTCCCCCGTACCCGAACCCTATTGAAATCTGAATCCAAACAGAAAAGTAAAAATTTTCAAAACTGGACAATTAAGTTAACAAACGTTAAAAAATTACCTCCTGTTTAGCTAGCTACATTGCCAGATATATCAGTAATAATAACTGATTTCCCCCGTATCATGACAATGATTTTGAACCTGTTTTGTTACAAAATTCCCTCTACTAAAACCAATATAATTTAAAAAAAAAAAACACATTTAGCCATGTCATGTCCAAATTATAATCTCAAAGTAAAGTAACAACTTTGAAGCTGGCAAATTCGGTTTAACACGTGAATTTTCATCAGAAAAGCGCGGTCGACTGTCTTGTTCAGGTAAGCACTTCGTGTCTAACCAGCCAGGTATGTAACAAAATTTAGATAGGAAGAAACATGAAACTATAACACGTTAAATTTACCAGGGTAATCCAGGACACAGATCTAGAGACAACATACATAACATTGTGATGAGGACTATAAGACTTTTCCAATGCCATTATAAGCCTAGTAACATTGTGATGATGGCCATAAAACTTTTCCAATGCCCCTATAAGCCCAGTATCGCAACTCGCTTTTGGTTGGGTTGATTATTTCACTTATGGTGAGCTGCGTTTTTCAGTTTGTATCCACTTTCAACTAAATAGGGCCTTGTGACTCTTAACTCCTGATGTGGCCTGAAACAATGGAATATTTCAATAAATAATTGAAGATCTGGAACTACGTTTTCAAACTTTATTCTGTGGCAGCGTAATACAAAGTCATATATATTTACAAAGTATTACCACTTTTTCTTATTCCTTACACACTTAATAAACTCACATTAAGGTTGAACTCTAGATAATAAAATATAACAAATTTAAATTTGGGAAAATTAGCAGTGGTAGAGATTATGAAAATAATTTTAATAAAAATTTACAATAAAATTACTGAAAATCAAATAAAATAAACTGAATTAAAATACTTAATTATGCTTTTTCTACATAAAGCCAAAATTAAACAGATTTTGCTCTCAAGCTAACATAAACAAATACTTTATAAAATTTAAAATAAAATGAAATGTCTCCCTTGTATATTGAACTTTATAAAATTTTAATACTAATTGAATGAGACAATAAAACAATAAAAATTTGGGAATGCATTAAAACTTGAAAGTCCATAACTATATATACCAGATTTTGACACACTCTCACACTCTACAAAACAGTTCATAAAAATAACTAATACAACAATTTATGCATGTAACTCTGAGCTCACTGGACAAGCACCAAACTAACTTATGAAAATAAGTTCTTAAACTTATAAACTTATAAAAGTGAAAATAGAAATATCGCCTAAAATACATGTACTCAAATTATTTCATTATTAAATTACTAAGTTTCACTATGAATTTACTTAAAAAAATAAGTAAAAAATTACTTAAAATTACTTAAACTTTATAATTTTGTTTTGAATAAAATAAATTAAATTTTAGCTTACCTGAAACAATAGAATATTTCAATAAATAATTGAAGATCTTGAACTACGTTATCTAACTTTATTCTGTGGCAGCGCAATACAAAGTGACACTAATCACCCAGAAAACATAGTTCCACAATTTTGGGACTTGTTTCAAGATTTTGTGATTTTAGCCAATCAAATATACTAATGTTTTAGAAAAAGCGTATGAATTTCTAAAAAAGTGTTAAAAATCTACTTTTTTAAGCGAACGAATAAAAAGAAACAAAGTGCAAGGGCCTAATATGTCATTAGCGAAAACTTGTCGAACTGACCAGTACACCTGTCGGTGTAATAACAATAATCATATTTAATTACCTGGTGAATAACAATAGGCTCACCAGTACCTGACAATGGTAGAGTTGTCACACCTGACATAACTTGAGCTAAAAACAATGATAATAATAATAAAAATAATAAATGTTTATTGCGTAAAGTACATACATACTTGTAGCATATATACATATATATTTGACTGTCACAATAATGTCATAATGTTTCATAAGCAATATATGTATACAATACATTTGATTAGATGGATAAACAGGTTAAAGCAAATAGTTTGAAAGCATAATACAAAAATTCACCTAGTTTGTTAATTTTGGCAGAGCTATAATTGCATGATAACAATATATAAAATTTATATAAATTCAGCCAATGACAAACATATTTAGAAAAATATTTGATACGCAAGTCAGAATATGCAGGACAGACAAGTAGAAAATGATACTCATTTTCTATGACACCCATGTTACAACATTTACATACACGTACATACACGTAACGACTTATCAACATTGTAATACCTTGCAGTTTCAACAAACAATGAATGTGAACCAACACGAAAATGAAATGTGTAAAACGTTCCATAGTCCCGCAATGCTACAAAATAAGGGAAGTTATGTAAATGGGATATACGTAAAATACTTGAAAAATAAACTTTGAATAACTTAAAAATAATTAATCATTTCTTTCCAAATATAAAATAAAATCTAATTAAATTTAAACTTGTATAATCAAAAACAAACATTCTAATCCATGTCCGAATCACAATCCAGAAGCAAAGTAAACACTTTGGAACTGACAAGTTAGGTTAAACACGTGAACTTCCACCAGGGAAGTGAGGCCGGGTGCTCCAGAAGGGTAAGCACCTCCTGTTTAGCTAGCTACCTACACCCGCCACGTGTGTAATCAAAATTGTGTGAAAGGAACATGGAACTATGGAACGTCAAATATATCCAGGGCAACCCTGGACACAGAGACATCAAACTTATCAACAATACTGTGATGACGGCCATAAAACATGATTTATAAAAAAACTGTTGGCATAAAAAGTTACTGAAAATTGTATTATGACAACTAGGAATCTTTAGAAACATGAAAGCATCAAGCCTCTTCCTACCAGGACTCCGTATTACTAGCAAATACTTTCTAGTTCAAGCAATGCTCGCTTTTGTCCTCTCCATTTTTCGACTGCGGTAACACTGCCCGACTTATAGATTTTGGCGTATCAACTTTTATTCTCTACATAAAGATTTTAATTGAAATTTAAGAAATATACATTTGAAATTCAAGAAATATACATTTGAAATTTAAAAAATATATTTTAAATGTCGTTGTACAGGTACAAAGGACAATAAATCGGCTCATATTGCATAAAACCGAACGAAAATAGAAAAATAATAATCATTAGTGTCATTTTATCATGTTATTTTTTTTCTAACACAAATTAATTGACTGAAAACGCTTACATTACAGTAAACTAGCATGACCTGTCAACCTCTCGTCAAGTCTAATTTTGGTTTGCGTTCTTTATTGTGACGTCAAAAAAGGCGGGGCAAAATGCGTTGGTGATGAAAAGACGTCAAAGAAGGCGGGGCTAAATACTCTGAAAAGGATGAATGGAGTTGTTCTATTAATTTACAAA
Source organism: Anadara kagoshimensis (assembly GCA_021292105.1). Classification (NCBI taxonomy): domain Eukaryota; kingdom Metazoa; phylum Mollusca; class Bivalvia; order Arcoida; family Arcidae; genus Anadara; species Anadara kagoshimensis. Next base: position 32,579,680 of record CM037868.1, read on the forward strand.
ACCAGCGGATAAGAAATAAAAACAAGTATTTTGTAGTATTGAATTATTGCCCTTTTGCAAATTCTCAGCAAAAATGTCAAACGATTAATATTGTAAATATAATAAAAAATAAAAATACTAATTCATGTCCGAATCAAAATCCAGAAACAAAGTAAAAACTTTGGAACTGACAAATTAGGTTAGACACTAACTTCCATCGGTGAAGCGAGTCCTGATGCTCTGTAAGGGTAAGCACCCCTGTTAAGCTAGCTACATCCACCACGTGTGTAATTAAAATAGTGTGAAAGGAACATGTAACAATGTAATGACAAATATATCCAGGTCAATCCTCGACATAGAGGCATCAAACTTATCAACAATACTGTTATGACGGCCATAAAACTTGATAAGCCCAGGCTTGCAATATCCCTGGGTCAACATTTTTGTTTGCAAGCAGCCTGCTTCAATTCGTTGTAAGATTTTGAAATTGGCAATGGTATCATAAATTGCTTCGCCATTTTATGAAAATTGTCACTTCTAGAATCTTGTTTATACCCAATAAACCACAACAAATTGAAAGTTATTTCTAAAATATGTTTCTTGCATAACAAAAACCGAATATATCACCAAAACACATGTTTAACATTTTTTCTATACTATTAATCAACTTTAAAGGTCATTGCGATAAATAAGACTAATGTTGTTTTGGTATCTATTCCTATTGTAAAATTCGAGTAAACGTGTACATGAGCCCAAAGAGTACTCCTAATTCTTATGAGTATAATTATGTCAAAAATATTTTCTATAATACAAATTCAAAAACAATATTTTTAAACATAAACGAGTTTTTTATGATAATAATTAAATGATAAATGCTTTTCTATATTATTATCATAAAATAATTCATATAATGTTGTTTTTCAAATTTGTTCTATGGATCCATAGAAATTTAGCGGGTCCCGGTATACACGTTTACGTCACGTTTGTGTATGACGGTCAATAAGCTCTTTTATTATATATACAGTCAAACATGTCCATAAAGACCAAGGGAAGCAATAAAAGTGGTCTTTATAGGTAGGTCACTTTTATATACAGGTTTAAATAATATGAATAAAAAACAATTTAGAAACAATTCTAATGGCCTTTATAAGCAGGTGAACCGTATATAGAGGTGGCCTTTAAGTCAGGTTGGACTGTATATAGAGAAAACAGGTTGCATTTTCACGAAAACGGTTTTTTCCTGGATCATATAATAAATAGGATCTTACATTCGTGTTTATGTAATATTAAATTAATTAAACATGTTTAATAATTTATTTATGCTATTTATGCATTGCTAGTTCCTGAAAAAATTATCCAACTCGTTTAATAATTTCAAATTTATATGAACACTCATATAAGATCCTCTATATATATTTTTAATATTAGTGTCTGAATTTGCTGCTAGTTATATTAAAATAATTAAATTCTAGGTATCTTTTTGATGTCATCATAAATAAGCCACATTGGTCACGTCATCAATAGAAAAGATGATGGGATTGGCGGTTGTTAATTGTTACGAGCTCACTCCGTCAGTGACGCCATTCGTATCAATGCGCCATGTGAAGGTGACAATTTGAATATAAAGTTTTAAAAATATTTAATTTTCATTAAAATTATAAATATTATTGTAAAATTATTTTTTAATTAAATTATAAGAAATGACATTGATATTTTTTTGGTTTATCATTTTAACCCCCACAACCGGTGTGTAAACTTTTGTATAACCTGCTTCGCGGAGTTATACAGTTTACACACCGGTTTAGGGGTTAAAAATGATTAACCAAACAATATCAAATTTATTTCTTAAATATGAAACTCCTCAAAAGCTCAGGTATACTCCATCTTGAAAAGTTTTATCTTTGATAAATTTGGTTAAATACATTTTGATTCTTTGGATAAATTTTGGTTTCACAATTTTGATCCAAGCACTACTGATGAGGAACTATTTTTTTGAAACGACCGTCTAGTGCTGTAAAATGATCACTGGCCCCAGTTTCACAATCATTCTTTAGCTAAGATTTTCCTTAACTTAAATTTAGCAAATTTTTGTGATCTCTTTTTGGAACTACTGGTGAATATTTTGTCAAAACTAAATGCAAATGTTTTAATCTAGAAGTGATCTTAAAAACGACACCTTAAATTTATGAATATTTTGAAAATTAACAAAATTATAATTATTTGAAATTTTGCAAGATTTAAGTTAAGGAAAATCGTAGCTAAGGAATGATTGTGAAACCGGGGCCAGGTATACTATATAATATATTATCATGAGTGTTGAAGGTCGTGGAATCCTTCAGTACAGAAAGAATAAATGTATCGAGTTTCTAAATATAGAACAGACCTGTCAAAAGTTTAACACTAGGCTAACGAAAATGAATTGAAGCCGGGTGGCCAAGTAATGGATAACCAGTGACTAAAAGGCTACATAGCGATAGGTATAAACTGCCTAAAAGTTAGCTAAATGCTAAACTTTCGACAGGCCTGTACTGTTTTTCTAAGAGAAGGCAATAAAGATTGAATTGACCTAATTTGTTTCATCTTTTTGCGTCATTAAAAAGTGTCAAGTTTATATTCATCACATGTAAAATACATTACAGACCTGTCGAAAATTTAACACTAAGCGAACGAATTATTAGCATTTCATAATCGATAGCTTAGTTCGACTCTCGTCACCTAGATCTCGACAGTTGCTGTCTATCTTTCGACAGTATTTCGGTCATAAGCTACCAATATCTCGCCCATTCAGAATCTGAGCTTCGATTTCTTTTCGTTAGCTCAGTGTTAATTTTTCGACACGTCTGTATTGTATCTGACTTTATTTTTTATTCTCCATTTAACAAAATCGTTTAAATACAATATCTAATATGTGACAGTACTGGACTGTCGAAAGTTTAACACTAAACTTACCAATTTTAACTTGTTTTTAATATATAAAGAACATAAAAAGCTTATGCCATGACATTTGCATATTTTGGTAACTTAATGATACCTTAACTAGCAAACTAATTACTTGTACATACTACCGCAGTGGACCAACATGAAATCAGGAAATGAAATTATGTAATAAGTTTGATTTTTTTTCATGTGGCTGATAAAAATGTCTCAAGGCCTACTGACCAAATCGGCACAATTTCAGCCATTAAAAGGAATGATTGGTAGCTGGTAATGTGGATTACATGACAGTTTATATGACCAAATTAACACTAGGCTTGCCAATTGACGTATCTCCGGCCACGCTCACAATGTTGCGAGAAAGGCCCGGTATGCTTGAATTACACGCGAAAAGAATGAAAGTTCGGTCTGAATTGTGCTATTTAATGACGTCACTAACACTAGTACGTCATTAGTTGCCGTGACGCTGCTTTGGTACCGTGATGGCTGCCAGTGTCGGAACATAAAGGGCGTGGCCGGCGATATGTCAATTGGTGACGAACATGCAACTTATCTTGGTGCCTATAATTATTGCCTAGTATACCCTTATCAATTTTCAGCAGCCGCTATTTTTCTCGGTCACTACCTCTCAATACTTCGACCACTTGACGACCGATCTTCGACTGCGTTTTGATAGCTAATTGTTAATATTGCGACACGTCTGTATTTAATCTTTAGTCTCCATTAAGCAAAATCGTTTAAAATTATTATTATGTTATAGTACAGACATGTCGAAAGTTTAACACTAAGCTTACCAATTGATGACTAATAGGCAGCTTATCTTGGTCCATATAATTAGAGCCTAGTATATCCTTACAACTCTTCAGCAGATGCTTTCTGTCGCGGTCACTAGCTATCCCTATCTCGACTACTTGGCAGCCGAGCTTCTACTGTATTTAGTTAGCTCGGTGTTAAACTTTCGACAGGTCTGTAATGAATATAGAACAAGATGTTATATTCTGTGTTGTCAATTTCACAATATTTTTCTATTTTATGGATTTTCTGCACAAAATCATTTTATTTTGACTTTCCGTTATATTAAAATCGTTTATTATTATAACATCTTAACGGATCTTTAAACTGTTCGGTTTGTCAAAATTATCATACAACACGCAATGAAGGATAATCAGGCCAACAACTCGGTCAGTTTACTATTTTATTTTAGTACATCACGTGATAAATTGTAGGAAATTGATTGGATATGTACATGTACTCTATTTTGTATAGTTTCTGTCTTTCCTTAGCAACGAGTATAGTACCGTTAAAAGCAAGGTACTATTGTTTTTCCAGACGGGTACTATACTTTTTGCACGCGCCACCTTGGGAACATGACGCAATTTTGTAAAAAAAAAAAAACATGGCGTCGAGATTCGGCGATGAGGACCCAGACAAATTCATTTTAGACCAGAATGTACATTACACAATTGAAAATGCCTTATGTCTTTATGCCTGCCTGTAAATTTAAATGTCATTGATCAATGGTTAGAATGCACTATTATGCTTTAAAGTGTCATGTGATGTACTAAATATATTATTATGTTTTCCTTCGGAACCAGTGCTACTATAGTACTGTCTTGGGGAGTATAGTGTCTGAGCCGATAATGTATAAATAATTTAAGCAGGAAAAATGAAAGACTTAAAAGTAAACGCTTAAGCTTGGTAAATACATATTACATATTATATACACGCGCTTGCGCGACGAGTAGTGATACAGCTACGAAAAAAGGACGAGACCTGATACGAAGGGTTGTACATACACACTGTGTATATGCTATTTTTATCTAACATTTCCAATTAGGTTATTTTAAATAATAAAAAAAACAATACTTTATGTGAAAAAGTACATTTTACCACATAAAACAACTGAACTATGTTATGACATGTTCTGTAGTAATGTCGTCATTGTTTACAGATTTCCCAATGACGTCATAATGAGAAGTGCACGTGTACTTTACCGCTAATGTTGTATCACCACAGTTGGTGATACAAGATTCTGTATCATACGTGTTCGATAAAACTTGTATTTCGTCAAATCGGACAGAAAAACTAGTCTAATGTTAGATAAAGACATTTAACAATGTTCTAAGGCCAAAGCCCTAGGTTCTAAAATTAAGAAGCTGGTTGATCTTGGTCGCCAACTTTTGTGATCTTGTTGACCTTGACCCACAATTATTACATTTTGATAATTGTACGTACCAACTAGTATTTGATTGGTTTATCAATACTTTTGACATGACCTTGCTTTGACTTACTTGACTTGACTTTTGTCCATCTCTCCTTGTGGAGAATTGGATCTTGATTTAGATTCACTTAAATACATGCCTTATTTGTACCAGCTGTATTAGAAGCGGTATAGATCCAGTATTTTCAAACCAATTAAAGATGGTTCTGTTTTTTTTAACGTTCTTTTAAATTAATTTGAATAGAGGCCGATGTGCACGTTTGTGCTATTTTCATTTTTCCTATTAAAACAGAATCAATGCTTATAATTAAATCTATCAAATTTCCAGAATAATAAAACCATTTCAATGCAATATCCATCACTATTAAATAAATAAATAAATAATAAAAAAACACGCACACAAATGAATCTTAATTACGTCCTTGAGCAGACAATACGAAACCATTAAGGTAATTCCCGGCACCTGAGACCAAAATATTTTAGAATAATAACTTTCTGCAAAATCCCTTAAGTTTTGTTATGTTGAATAAAATAAAAATAAAATAACGTGTTTTCAGAGGTGTTTTTAATTAATACTTTGAAAACCCATTTAATTTTCGGTTTTAATTACAATTTCAAGACAAAATGCCAAAATATATGTTTAAATACATTTAAAGAAAACAATAATATTATAATATTTACAATAGCCATTTTTTCCTTCTATGATACATTTTGAGCAATTATATGTCATGTGGTGTTATAGATAATAAAATTAAATTATTTTTTTCCGTAATCGATGCAAGTATGAATCACAATGACCAGTCCAAATTAACAGGAACGAAAATGGGAACAAGAACGGGATCGCTGTGTGTGCAAAAATATCTTTAATTTCCATTGTCTAATTAACACAAAAAATTTTCGGACAGGTTGTAAATTCGGCACAGGTGGTTTAAAAATAGAACACTTATCATTGTAATTGTGGCAAGTGCAATGACAAAAGTCTCCCACCTTCTGTTTCCATGGCACCGACAGCCATGTTAGAAATTTAAAATGCAGATTGCACATTTGAATGCTTGATACAGTGTTTCACAGAGATTGAGTTTGGCGTCTATGAGGAAAAGGGCGGAAAGTGGAATATATCTACTACTACTACTACTACTTATAATAATAATAATAATAATAATAATAATAATAATAATAATAACTAGAGATTGTAACTGGGATGTTACGTATGATTCCCAACCGTCAATAAACTATATATATCTGATATGTCTTGGTTTTTTAAAGTACATTTGACTTTAACTTTCATATTGGCTGACTTGAACAGATGGGTTATAGACAAAGCGTACCTCTGCCAAAACGTTTTGGCGGTTACGTTTTAATGGGTACGTACTAGAATGGGTATGTTTTGGTAAAAATGTGGGTGCGTTTCTTCCAAAAATGGGTACGTTCTGGTAAGGTACGTTTTTACCTCTATTACTTGGAATAAATTGTTTATTTACAAGATTTTATGCTTGAGTGGACTTTTTTGACGGCCACTAAGTGGAGTTCCTCATGGATGAAAGCATAACTACAGTGTCATAACCAGCTTATGTCTATTCAGAATTGGTTTCCCAGGGTATTCAACTACGTATTTAATTACGACCACCCAACTTCGAGATAAAACTAATTGATCATATCTTGCATGTCTACACAGATAACAGATTATTGGTACCAAATTTCATCTAAATCTATAAAACCGTTTCTGAGATCTGCATAAGCATATACTATGACAGTAGGTCTTGAGAGAAGAATAAGAAGAATAAGAAGTGGGTGGGGAATAATAATAATAATAAAGAAAAGATAAAAAACGGAATAAGGACAAGTCTCCCACGCACTGGGAGACTTAATTATCATCATACCTGATCAGTTGCTGATAGTGTTTCAAGCCCATGACTAAAATCGTAGCGGCAAATTTTGGAATGGTGGAGAATCCGGAATGTTTAAAACTATATGCTTCTGTAATTTTGTGATACCTCAATTTTAGATGTTTTCGTGGTTATTATACCCCCGCTTAAAAAGTGGAGGGGGTATATAGTGATAGGGGTGTCCGTCCGTCCTTCCGTTACACCTTAGGGTACCTATCTCTTATCCGCAACTCCTCCTAAACCCTTCAATGGATTTTCATGAAACTTTCACACAATCTTTGTGATATAATGTAGATGTGCACCTCCTATTTAAAAATTTGATCGGATGGATTTTTTATGTGGGGAGAGCGGGGTTATTTTTTGTGAGTTTGTGGCTCACAGTTTTTCTAGTTCTAATCAACGAATTCACATGTCAACCAAATAACATATTTAGCTACCTTTAACTCGAACCACAAACCACGAATTTCCAACTCCACAAAATTGTGTCCTTAATGACGACGAAAATTGAACACTACGAAAATAAATGGTTCAGAACATTTAAGTGCTACTAGTCTGTGTGCAATGCAAGACGTTACTGGGTACATATAGTACTGGCATGGCATACTAGTAGCTAGTTTAATAATTGACGGATCGCCGGCCACGCCCACTATGTTCCGACAAAGGGTCGATATGCTTGAATAATAGGCAAAAAGAATGAAAACTCGGCCTGAATTGTGTGGTTTAATGACGTCACTGACACTAGAACGTCATTAGTTGCCGTGACGCTGCTTTGGTACCGTGATGGCGGCCAGTATCGGAACATTGTGGGCGTGGCCGGCGATACTTACCATAATCGTAAAGTTCTCGTCCTATTTGGTTATCCCCCCTGTTCACTTATAAACTTGTCGGCAAACGTGACAAGTTATTATAAACAAATGCAGACGATCAGGGGCAACATTAAATGTCAGAAGTAGGACAACGCTAGCACTACAAGAGAAATAACCGGTTTCCTAGGACATGCGAAAAATAGTGGCCTTCTAGAAGTATAGTCCTTGTCTTGAAAAAAAAAAAACAATACGGAGATATAGTGCTGTCAAGGGGAGGCGCGTTTTGCTAAGGGAAATTAGAACCATTCAATCAATCATGTAATATAACTTTGAAACTCTACAATTTAATACATATACGCATGAAGCATCAGTTCAATAAATGTCACCATTTAGTTGCTTGATAAATTTGTATTTGAACTCCATTTTAAATTTCAATGCAAGGTAACGTCTATTTTTCTGTCTAATTTTTCAGTTTGACGTGTTTGATTTTTTATTTGAACGCCACAATTTGGTGATCCAATTTTCTCAGTTTGGCGTCTGATTCATTTTTCTATTCAAAGTCACATATAATTATTTCAGTGTAGCATTTTAAGTACATAAAAACCGAAGTATTAATAATCATTCCACCTGTTAGTACAATAAGGTAACGCTAAATTCAAAAATTATCTACAGGTTTTGAATACACATAAGTCAAATCTTATCAACATACATAAACGCCTCCATGGTATTGTATTCAGGACAGGAAATAGAAGAGATCGAGCAGAAACGTACTTTCCCTAAAACATGATTGCTTTAAAAAAGAAACAACAACACACCAGTCCCAGTTCAAATCCTAAACGCAAAGTAAAGCCGTCGCAAACTTGCAAGTGAAGCTAAAAACGCGAACTTCAACCAGGGGAGAGAAAGTGTTCTGGGGGTAAGCATGCAAGCTACACCCTGAATTAACGCCGCTCAAAGTATACTATTAATAATCATAATAAGTTGGTGGTTAGTTTGCTTTGAGAGGTGATGGAAATTATATCGCTACAACGTCATTTCTAGACAGTTATAATTAAACGGTTAAAATAAATTGTTGGTCAAACGAACATATTGCACTGATATTTAATGTAAATAGAGCAATGACCTTTGACTTCTAAGTGACGATTTTGGCACCTATATATTTGAGGTCAATTTTAGGATGGTGAAATGTCCGTATAGGGCTACATGTATGCTATACGCTCATCCGGCCTAGCTTCCATGTTGGAAATTTACGTGCCAGGTCTCAAAGTTTTACTTTACTTTGCAGTTTGTGATTGGTACATGGACCAGTATTTTTTTTTTTTTTTTTTTTTTGTAATTTGAACTTTGATCGGTATTATTGTGATTTAGAGTTAGACCGGTATTTTTGTGTTTGTTTTTGCAATTGTGATTTTAACATGAGCCAGTATGTTTGTGTTTGATATTGGGATTGTGATTTGGACATGGACCGGTATGTTTGTGTTTGTTTTATTGATAAAACTTAGTCTAGGCAGACAGGCAGTATGCAAGATAAGACAATAGTCTCGAAATCGCAATTAAGTGTAACATATTATATATTTAGGACCTACAGTACAGGCCTGTCGAAAGTTTAACACTGCACTATTTTAACAAACTTGTATCGAATCGGCAGCTGAGATCGATGCCCCGCCAGCTATATATCGACAGCTTTTCGGCAGCTGCTATCTATCACTTGCCAGCCACAAGCGTTCCAAATCTCGACCACTCGGCAGCCATGCTTCGACTCCTTTCAGTTAGTTCAGTGTTTTATTTTCGGCAGCCCTGTGCGGCATGGCATGTAAGTGTTTTCAATTATTTCACCTTCTAGTACATTTAAACCACTGCTGTAGCTCAGTTGGTAGACTGTTCGCTTCGTAAGTGGAAGGTCATGGGTCCCCGATAGCTCGGTTTGTAAAGTGTTTGGTCCGTAACTGGGAGGCTGTTCGTTCGACCCTCGGTCGGATTTGTTCAAGACTTGAAAATGGGTAGTAACTGGTTATAGTTTTTTTTCGCAAAGCACTTCGCATAACGAAGTAACTGTTTTTCGGATGGCAACTTAAATTAAACGATGTCCCGTGTCACGGTGGGCTTGGCACGATAAAGAACCCTGCTGTAAAATGACATCAGCACAACACACAGGCAAAATTTCTGCACCTTCGCCTATAGCTGGCGACGTCTCGGTGTAAGTAAAATATTCTTGACTGGGACGTTAAACACCATTACTCAACTCTAGTACAATAAGGTAATGATAAAGTTCTAAACTATCTGTACAGTTTAAATACAAAAATAGTTTTTCTTATCAATGTAGATGAATCACTCCAAGTCTCTTATTGATAACGGTCATTCAACTTTTTAAGTACTTTTTTTAAACCAGCGCTTGCAATATCGTCGAGTCAACAATTCACCTGCAAGCAGACTGACCCGTTACACAAAGCCCCCGCAATGAAAACAAGCTATTCCATATACCATAGCGCGCCTAGTGCTACCAGTCAGTGTCAAACCAGAGACAACAACCTGTTGTCAGTTTCAAAGTTTTCATTTTGGTTTCGCTTGGACATGGATTTTAATGTTTGTACTGTAGCGCACCTAGTGTCACAAGTCAGTGTGCAAGGGGGGGGGGGGGCAAGATCCTGTTGTCAGTTTCAAAGTTTTAACTTTGCTTTGGGATTGTGATTTGGACATGGATTGGTATATGTGTACTATAGCGCACCTAGTGTCGACGTCACCAGTCAGTGTGCAAGGGAAGACAATATCCTGTTGTCAGTTTCAAAGTTTTACTTTTTCTTTGGGGTTGTGATTTGGACTTGGATTGTTATGTTTGTAGTATAGCGCACCTATTGTCACCAGTCAGTGTGCAAATGAAGGTAATATCCTGTTGCCAGTTTCAAAGTTTTTACTTAGCATTGGGATTTTGACTTGGACATGGATTGGTATGTTTGTGCTATAGCGCACCTAGTGTCAGTCACCAGTCAGTGTGCAGGGGGGGGGGCATTATCCTGTTGCCAATTTGAAAGTTTTGGACGTGAACTGGCATGTTTGTTTTTCATCTGAATTGAAATGGAACAAGTTTTCTTAGATCTGTGTTATAAGTAACAATCTATGCAACCAAGATTACGGAACAGTTTAACCCTTTGAGTACCAAGAGTATAAGGGTTTCGTCTTTCTTTTATTGGACTTGTCTATTAGGTCCAAATTAGGCCCTGTGGCATTCTTAGGGCTAATGTTAAAACGGTCAATTAACACAAGACAAGTAAAGACAAGCATAATTATATTTACTCCATAGATGATAAAATTCGGACAGTCACTGGAGATAGATGTACATGTTAATGAATAACGCTAGTCTTTTACATTATTTCCGACGCTGTGGCTCAGTTTGTAGAGTGCAGGGTCCGTAACTGGGAGATTGTGGGTAGTAACTTGTTTTTGGCAGAGCACTTGTCATTACGAAATTAGGAAATGAAATTTAAGGTTCTTTTAGATAGAAACTTAAAATAAACGAGGTTCCGTGTCGCGGCAGGTGTGACAGGATAAAGAGCCCTGCTGTATAACACACATGCAAAATTTTAGCACCTTCCATTATAGCTGACGATGTCTCGATATAAGTGAAATATTCGCGACTGGAACGTCAATCACCATTACGCAACTTAATTGTTTTATCTTAGAAAAAACCTTAAAGATCTGTAATTGGACTCAATAAATACAACCAAGAACACAAAGTATTTTAACCACTGCGGTAGCTCAGTTGGTAGAGTGTTCGCTCCGTAAGTGGGGGGTCGTGGGTTCGATCCCCGACTGGGTTTGACCCAAGACTTGAAAGTGGGTAGTTACTGTTCTTCCGCCAAGCACTCGGCACCATGAAATGAAAGTCACGATTTTTTCCGGATGGGAACAAAAAAAAACAGTTGCCGTGTCACGGTTGGCTTGGCATGCTAAAGAAACCTGCTGTTAAATGTCATCAGCGCAACGCACATGCAAAATGTTAGCACCTTCGACTATAGCTGGTGACGTCTCGATGCAATGAAATATTCGTGACCTGGGCGTTAAATACCATCATTCAACTCAATTCAACTCAATTTAAATATCATGCATAAAACAAGACAAGACAAACACATATTGAGCCACATAAAAAAGCCAATCAGGATAAGAAAAGCATTGAGTAATGCTGATTAACGTATCAGTCAAGAATATAGACGTGGCTATTACTACGAGTAGTATGTGAAGCTCTACAACCATGCCACTTGTTGTACAACCAGTGGAAATAAAAAGCACGATAAAAACTAATAATCAAAACCACACACACATATATATATATATTATATATTATATATATATATATATATATATATATACCGCCGATCCGTGTGCAAACAACAAGAAAAATGAAAACTGAAAAGTTATGAAAACGAATTTCCACCTGGTCGGGTACTTACGAATGGTAAGCATCTTCCGTTTTGCTAGATGCACCAACCGCTTGTGAAAAAAACCTCGGGAATGAAATAAACTTAAAGTCGTAAACACACACGTATTTATTTTTGCGACGACTAATTTTCCCTAATTTCGCGGTCGTTTGTTTTTTTCGCCAACATTGATACCGAACGAAAATTGTATTATGCTATTGTGTTATAATGCATATCTAAAAAATCGCGAAAATTATACTACACGGATTTGTCGAAATTTCCTATACCGCGAAAATAAATACATATACTGTATCTAGTCCTGACAATCTTAAATACAAGTTACACATTTAAAAAAAAAACTAAGGTATACTTCCTAATGTAAAGTATTGCCTTAATTTGGGTAAATATATTTTGGTAATTTTAGATATCTTTTCAACATCTTGAAAAACTGGTTTCACAATTTTGGTCCAAGTACTGTAACAACTCCGAATGAAGTCCGACGACTATTGAAGTCCGGATTTGCCTATTGAAGTCCGGACTTCATTAGGCGTTGGAAATTTCGACGTTGCTACAAAGCACTACTGATGCTGGGGTCCTACCTACCAGTTTTCGGGTCCAAAATACAGAAAAAATAGGAATATGGGGTCAAAGTTTTACAGGAAATTATAGGAGATTTATAGGAAATTATAGGAGGTTTTTGCTAAAGCTATACAAATATTTTTAAGTAGTTATTCATAAAATATACATCCAAGGTACCCTTCCCCCTTCCTTCAGACATTAACTTTCCTCCTTTCACTAACTAACATAAAATATTGGCAACTTCAATGTACACTTACTGCTTAAGAAATGCATATATGTTAATCTTGCTTCAGATATGTACTAAATGCGGGAAAAATATCCTGATGCTACCAGTAACAAAAATATAGGAAAATATAAGAAATATAGCAGATTTTTTTCAACTTATATAGGAAAATATAGCAAAGGGACAAAATTATAGGAAAATATAGGAATGGTAGGACCCCTGCTGATGAGGAATTGTATTCCGAAACGGTAGTCTATTGACGTCTAATGCTGTAAAATTAAAACTGGTATACACATGTATAATAGTATACTTATCAATAATAATGTGATGGCGAAAGAAAGTCACTAACTATTTTCATGAAAAAAATTTTGGTTTCACATTTTTGGTCTAAGCACTACTGATGAAGAATTTTCCGGAACGGCCGTCTAATCGGGCGTCTAATGTTGTAAAATTAAAACTTGTATAATATGTTATACAAAGAATATACTTATCAATAATATTCTGATGGTGACAAAACAGTCACTGACTGTTTTCAAGTCTTGGTCAGAAATCAGTCGGGAGGTCTTGTGTGGGAAATTTCATTTATCATGCACATGTTTTTCAAATATTGAAATACACGTGTTGTTGTCTTAATACTCGTGAACTGGATTCTGATTGGCTAATAATAAACTATGACATTTCCTTAATTTGGAAACTGTGCCGTCTTTCTAGAACAGATAAGGAAAAAGAAACTGTATATAAAGCGATTTTTCTGCCAATTTTCGTAAATCCAGTATTCTCAAGCCATAACGTTGTGCTACTCATAAAGATGTTCTTCAAAATTTGTTTTTCCGTCGCACTATTGGTGTTGATCTCAGGTAAGAAATTACAAATTTAATTCTATTGTTTTTTAAAATTTAAATTGAAATTGAAATTTCTGAAAGCATGTAAGACATTATGGCAAACTTTGCTCGATTTTTTTTAAACTTTTGATAAATCTTGTCCCAGTTTCACAATCATTCCTTAACTAAGATTTTCCTTAACATTTTGAATTTCTATCAAAAATCAGCACATGCCAATTTGAATCCTAAAAATCAAAACTCATTATAATTTTTTTAATTTTATTTTGAAAATCACTTTTAAATTATACATATAATATAGTTTTTTTCAAAAAATGTATATGAAGTTTTATCGTAAAAAAGATTATAAAATGTGCTAAATTAAAGGGTAGGAAAATCTTAGTGAAAAATGATTGCAAAACTGGGACCTGAGAATTTTTAAAATTTTTAAAATAAAGAAATTTAATGTTTTTTCTTAATGTTGTTCGACAGTGAACCCCGTGATATCTCATACATTGGACTACAAACAGGGTTTTTCTACTTTTAAATTGTCTCCAAGATGGTTGAAAATGTTTTGCAATAATAACAGATATTGCAAACAAAAACAGATTTATATCGAAATCACAATCATAAAAGCAAAGTGAAAACTTTGAGAAGTTTCAACTTACGTAAAAACACGCCATCTTCGACTAGGGAATTGAGGTCGGGCGCATCCTGTCTAGCAAACTGCAGCCGTCACTTGTGCAATCAAATTTTAAGATGAAAAGAACATGGAATACAGTCAAACCTGTCTATAAAGGCCATTCAAGGGAGCCAGTAAAAGTGGCCTTTATGGACAGGTGACCTTTATATACAAGTCCAAATAATATGAATAAAGAACAATTGGCATACAATTCTACCGACCTTTATAACCAGGTGATTCTTCTATAGAGGTGGCCTTTATGGCAGGTTTGCCTGTATATCCAATATAACATTCTTTTTATTGGGATTGGGCAGCGAATCGGTGATACCCAATATACGGCGCTGAAAAGATACTCGAAATACTATGTACACGCTGATATTGAAAGATTAAATTATACCATCATGACTCTATATCAAGGGCGATAACCGATTATAACTGGAATAGCGGGATTAAGATATTAAGTTTTCGTTGCTTTAAAATTGTTTCCAAAATGTCTGGTGGTAATCTCGGTAAAACTACTACTGTAAATAATAATAATAATAATAATAATAATAATAATAATAATGATAATAATAATAATAATTTTACTTTACAGGTGATGTGGACGCACGTAAGTTTAATCTTAATTTTTATTTTTTATTTAACATTTTAACTCTTAATCTTAAAATACTAGTAGCACTAAAATACGGTGTCATAACTCTCTTACGTTAAAGCCTCTTATGAATATTGACCACATGTACAGAGGTAACTCAGTTGGTAGAGTGCTCGCTCCGTAAGTGCGAACCCCAACGACTTAAAGTTGGGTAGTCATTGTTCTTTCTCCTAGCACTAGCCGTTACAAAATGAAAATAGCGGACTTTTTGGATAGGAACTTAAAAAAAAAGAGGTCCCGTGTCACGGAAGGCTTGGTATAATTAAGATCACTGATGTATAATGTTATCAGCGCAATGCACAGACAAATTATGCACCTTCGCCTATAGCTGGCGACATATCGATATTAGTTAAATATTCTTGACTGGGACGTTAAACACCATTACTAAGCTTTCAACATTGACCACAACGGTAGGTTATGTGGTAAAGTACTCGTTACCATGCAAACGAGGAATCGGCTGTAATTCTACCAACGACAGCTTCTCCCACACGTAGAACTGTAATTTTTAACGTTGAAATAATCATCGTTAAATTTTCCTGTACATTATTTTGTTAATTATTCTTAATGTCTGACTAGATGAACATCTCCAATGAAATCGAGATTTGCAAGCGCAAATGTTTATTTCATATGTCTTGGTTTTCGTGCATCAAATATTTCTAAGTACCAGTTTAATTATTTCCCAACTATTCTGAAGCATAAATCAGTTTTGGTTCGTTTCAATGAAACTAAAGATGATATATATATTCATTTTTTCGGGCACTCCGGTTTTCTCTGCTATCAATAAACTGACCATCTAAATAATAGTAAGAGAAGTGAGAGAATCTTAACTGGAGCGTAAAATTCCATTACTCGGATCCACTCAACACTAGTCTTCTATTTTGGTAACAACTGGCTTTTCGTATTATGGGACATATAATGTCATTCATTTTTGATTTATTTTCATACCCCTAGGAATCACGATATCTGTCCGTCCGTGTAAAATCCGTGTTTGGGCCATATCTCATAAGTACTTTCGATGACTGTCATAAAACTTCACATGAATAATCTTCATGGTCCAAAGGTGTGTCATGACCTTGAACCAAGGTCATATCGGAAAGGTCAAGGTCTCGGGAAACCCTTGTAGATCGATGTTTGGGGCAAAGACATTTGGCTCTCAAGAGACAGTTCTAATTTAAAACTTGTTTTAATTGAAGGACCACAGAAACGTCTTACTTGCGAGATAGGACATGCCAACATATTTGGTCTGCAGTTGAATGATGCGGCATGTGCTGCTCATTGTGTCCTTGAGGGTTACCATGGAGGCGATTGCCATGGCAACGTTTGTGTTTGCCGTAGTTAAAAACCAGCGTTGTTCATAAATCTATGAGGTATAGTATAAAAATAGGTTCAAAATTTCTTGCAATTTATACTATACACGAAATTTTGGTTCGATGTAATGTAACGAGTCCCCCGGTGGCCGAGCGGTCCAAAAGCTCTTGAGTTTGAATTCAACTTTGATAGATATAAGTGTAAGAAATTTAGTCGAAGGTCGGTGGTTTCCTCCGGGCACAGAATAGTTATTTTCACTCACACTGATGATCAGATCACGTGACAAAAATGTTAATTTCTCAATTTCTTTCCCGATGAACATACAGCCAGTTTTATCACTTAGACTCAAATCTAATTGATACATTTTGTATTTGCAGGTTGCTACCATAGAGAAGAAACGCAATTTAATGTATAATATTATATAAAGAATAAAATAATAAAAAAAGAATGATTTCATATTTGTCACAATGATTTTATAACTGAAAAAAGTAACTTGTTACTTTAAAACATATGTAGTTTAAACGCACATTTGCAACTGTCAATACAGCAGAGAATGACCGAAATAACCGAAAGCAAGAAGACGACAGGAAACAAGTTAGTGGCAGTAACATCTAAACAAAACAAGTCTAGAAAAAACAAACACAATCATGTTAGGACAAATGATTATAAAACATCCTTCCTTCTTTCTAAAGAGTCTAGGTGGCTGGGTGGTTTAAAGCGCCGGGTACGGATCATATTGTCTATATATCACCGCCTCGGTTCGAATCCTGTTCAGGCAGATCCTAGTGTGAGAAAGTTTTTCAGTTAACTTCCCGAACGACTGTGGTTTCTCTTGACACTCACTTTTTTCAATCATCCAAGAATTGTCTCGAAACAAGTGAAAGAATCTTGAACGTGGCGTAAAAACCATCACGCTACCTCACTTCCTTCTTTCAAGAGTTACAGCATCCCTTCTTTCCAGAGGGACATCGATGGCGGAGTCGTTTAAAGCGCCGACTAACAGATCACATTGCCCCTTACCGCCTTGGTTCGGACCCTGTTCGAGAATTATGACAGTATGAGAATTTTTTCAGTTTGGAAGCAGAACGGCGGTGGTTTTCTGTGGACACTCCGGTTTCCTCCTTCATCCCAGAACTGAATAACTACAGTCATTTTGTGTTGTGGAAAAGTTGAAAAAAATATAAAGAAAAAGAAATAGGAAAAACAACATTTGAAACAACTGAAGATTATAAAGATTAATATTATTAATATTAATACCTACTAATATATCATAGACTTCTGCCGATGGAACTGTTCTCCTATAGTGTTGTCTGTAGAAGTATAGTGCCCGAGTCGATAGGCGAGATCTTTATACCACTCAAGACATCATTATACAAGTGTTCCCGAGAGAGATGTCCATAATAGATTTAGTACATCATATGTTTCGGTTTTAAAAAATTTTCTAATTAGCTATGAAGTTTATTCAACATCTTTTTTTTTCGAACAGTAATAAATAAATAAATAAAACTACCATAAATACTTTTATGTCGGGGAACTATACGTCGGCTATGCGTTGTCAAGGACAAAAAATGGTAGTTATGTAGTTATCCAATGATAACGCAACAAATTAGCATGTGATGTACGAAATCTCAACAGCTTTTTCGGCAGCTGCTATCTATCTCTTGGCAGTCACACGCTTTCCAAATCTGGACCATTCGCCACCTCGTCACCTTTCAGTTAGTTCAGTGGTTACTTTTTGACAACCCTGTACTGCATTCAATAATTTCAATAAGTACAAAATAACCACCGTGTTAGCTTATTTGGTAAAGTGCTTGCTCCGTAAGTGGGAGCTCGTGGGTTATATCCCCGGCCGGGTCTGACCCAAGACTTGAAAGTAGGTAGTGACTGTTCTTTCATCAACTACTCGGCATTACGAAATGAAAGTCACGGTTCTTTCGATGGAAATTTTAAATAAACAAGGTCATGTGTCATGGTGGGCTTGGCACGATAAAGAACCCAGCTGTATAATGACATCAGCGCAACGCACAGGCAAAATTTCTGCACCTTCGCCTATAGCTGGCGACGTCTTGATGTAAGTGAAATATTCTTGTCTTGGACGTTAAACACTATTACTCAACTCAACTCTAAAGATAACATTCTAAAACTATCTTTACGGTTTAAATTCTTATCAATGTAAATGAATCACTCCTAGTCTCTCATTGATAACGGTAATTCAACTTTTTGAGGACCTTAATAAGCCCGCTCTTGCAATATCCCACGAATCAGCGATCCGTCTGAAATCAGCCTGTCCCGTTGCACAAAGTTCCTGCAATAAGAATAAGCTCTACCATAGCGCACCTAGTGCTACCAGTCAGTGTGTAAGGGAGACCTGTTGTCAGTTTCAAAGTTTTGGATTGTGATTTGGACGTGGATTGGTATGTTTGTAGTATAGCGCACCTAGTGTCAACAGACAGTTTGCAAAGGTAGACAATATCGTTTTGTCAGTTTCAAAGTTTTTACTTTACTTTGGGATTGTAATTTGGACATGGATTGGAATGTGTGTACTGTAGCGCACCTATTGCCACCAGTCAGTGTGGAAAAGGGGGGTTTAAAGTTGTCAGTTTCAAAGTTTATATTGTTATTTGGGATTGTGATTTGAAGAGAGACAATATTCTGTTGCCAGTTTTCAAGTTTTGGACGTTAACTGGCATGTTTGTTTTTCATCCGAATTGAAATGCAACAATTTTTCTTAAAATCTGTGTTAAATCAACAATAAACGCAACCAAGGATACGGATCAGGGTAATGCTGAAACAGCCAATTGAAACAAGACAAGAAAATACAAACATTTATGTAACATTAGACAAGTTTTTCTGTTTGATTTGACGAAATTCAAGTTTTATCGAACACGTATGATACAGAATCTTGCATCACCACAGTGTGTTGATACAACATTGGTGGTATAGTACACGTGCATTTCTCATTGTGACGTCATTCGGGAATCTCCGATTTGTCAAATAGAAACAATGGCGTCATTACTACAGAACATGTCATTAACATAGTTCAGTGGTTTTCTGTGGTACACATAAAGTATTGTTTTAGGAAATGTTAGATAAAAATATCATATACACAGTGTGTATGTACAACCCTTCGTATCAGGTCTTGTCCTTTTTTGTAGCCGTATCACTACCTGTCGCGCTTGTAATATGTATATATTTAGTCCATTTATGATAAAATTCGGGCCGTCACTGGAGATGTGTATGAAAATGAATAACGTCAGTCTTTTATCTTAGTTCCGACACTCTAGCTCAGTTTGTAGAGTTCTCGGTCCGTAACTGCGAGGCTGTTGGTTCGATCCCCTGTCGGATCTGATCAATTCTTAAAAGGCTTTTTTTTTGCAAAGCACTTGACTATAAGAAATTACCAAATGAAAGTCACGGTTCAATTGGATGGGAACTAAAAATAAACGAGGTCCCGTGTCACGGCTGGTGTAGCAGAATATAGAGCCCTGTTGTATATATAATGACATCAGCGCAACACATATGCAAAATTTTAACACCTTCGACTATAGCTGCCGATGTCTCGATATAAGTGAAAAATTCACGACTGCAACGTTAAACAACATTTCTCAACTC
Organism: Anadara kagoshimensis; assembly: GCA_021292105.1. Taxonomy (NCBI): domain Eukaryota; kingdom Metazoa; phylum Mollusca; class Bivalvia; order Arcoida; family Arcidae; genus Anadara; species Anadara kagoshimensis. The sequence continues at coordinate 32,599,792 of CM037868.1, forward strand.
AACTCTTTTATCTTGGAACAAATCGTAAAAATTATTATTGTTCGCACAGATTTTCAAAAAAACCCTTGAAAATGAGCTTTCTTTTGAAAAACACCCTTGAATTTAGGGTTTAGTCTTTAAAACGCTGATTAAGATTGAGAAATAGAATATTTCTGCCAGTAAAATTGGCAACTTGCTGATAATAGAATTGCAAGTCATGGTCATCAGAGTGCTTTGTACATATGATGATTATATGTATTACAAGCGTTTCAAGCCACATTGTTTGAGGCGGAGTTCACCTCACTTATAATATTTGGGAAATCCATTTTAACCACCGATGTTTGACTGAAAGATATTATATGCAGGGAATCAAAAAATTCAAGGGAAATAACACATAGTATATTAAAAATAAAAAATAAACTGATTCAATTTGTAATAACGGTTGCGTCAAAAATAACGCATCATCCAAATCGAGTTGCGTCATTCTTACTATCGTCGCCTAAAGAAACGCAAGAAACGCACTCTGGAGAAAACACTGAATAACAATAGGATTCAACAAATGCAATCAAGAACACAAAGCAATTAAATGAGAATACATAAGACAAGACAAGACAAGACAAACGCACATTGAGCCACATAAAACGGCCAATCGGGATAAGAAAGCAGTGGGTAGTGCTGTTTAACGTGTAAGCCAAGAATATAGGCGTGGTTATTACTAGTATGTGAGGCTCTACAACTATGCCACCTGTTTTACAACCAGTGGAGATAAAAAAGCACGATAAAAACTAATAATCAAAAACACACACACTATATATATATACCGCCGATCCGTGTGCAAACAACAAGAAAAAATGAAAACTGAAAAGTTATGAAAACGAATTTCCACCTGGTCGGGTACTTCGGAATGGTAAGCATCTTCCGTTTTGCTAGATGCACCAACCGCTTGTGAAAAAAACCTCGGGAATGAAATAAACTAAAAGTCGTAAACACACACGTATTTATTTTTGCGACGACTAATTTTCCCTAATTTCGCGGTCGTTTGTTTTTTCGCCAACATTGATACCGAACGAAAATTGTATTATGCTATTGTGTTATAATGCATATTTAAAAAATCGCGAAAATTATACTACACGGATTTGGCGAAATTTCCTATACCGCGAAAATAAAAACGCGGAAATAAATACGTTTACTGTATCCAGGAAAATCTTAAATACAAGATACACATTTAAAAAAAAAACAAGGTATACTTATGTAAAGTATTGCCTTAATTTGGTTAAATTTATTTTGATAGTTTTGGTAACTTTACAACATCTTGAAAAAAATGGTTTCATAATTTTGGTCCAAGTACTGTAACAACTCCGAATGAAGTCCCACGCCTAATGAAGTCCGGACTTCATGTACACCTACTGTTTTAGAAATGCATAAATGTTATTCTTGCTTTAGATATGTACTAAATGCGGGGAAAATATCACCATGTTTAATCCCTGAGGCTACCTGTAACAAAAATATAGGAAAATATAAGAAATATAGCAGATTTTTTTTAAATTATATAGGAAAATATAGCAAAGGGGCATAGTTATAGGAAAATATAGGAATGGTAGGACCCCTGCTGATGAGGAATTGTATTCCGAAACGGCCGTCTAATCGGGCGTCTAATGTTGTAAAATTAAAACTTGTATATAGCAGTATACTTATCAATAACAATATGATAGCGAAAGAAAAGTCACTAACTATTTTCATGAAAAAAAATTTGGTTTCACATTTTTGGTCTAAGCACTGATGAAGAATTTTCCGGAACGACCGTCTAATCGGGCGTCTAATTTTGTAAAATTAAAACTTGTATAGTATGTTATACAAAGAATAAACTTATCAATAATATTCTGATGGTGACCAAACAGTCACTGACTATTTTCAAGTCTTGGTCAGACATCAGTCGGGAGGTCTTGCGTGGGAAATTTCATTTATCATGCACATGTTTTCATATATTGAAATACACGTGTTGTTGTCTGAATATTCGTGTACTGAATTCTGATTGGCTGATAATTAACTATGACTTTTCCTTATTTTGGAAACTGTGCCGTCTTTCTAGAACAGATAAGGAAAATGAAACTGTATATAAAGTGATTTTCCTGCCAATTTTCTTAAATCCAGTATTCTCAACCCATTACGTTGTGCTACTCATCAAGATGTTCTTCAAAATTTGTTTTTGCGTTGCACTATTGGTGTTGATCTCAGGTAAGAACTTGCAATTTCTTTTTTATTGTTTTTTTTTTAAATTAAAATTTCTGAAACTATGTAAGACATTATAGCAAACATTATTTGATTTTTATTAAACTTTTAATAAATATTGTCCCTGTTTCACTATCATTCTTTAACTGAGATTCTCATTATAAATTTGTTAATTTTATTTTATTTTGAAGATCACTTTTTAAAAATTTTTATTTGTATATAGTTTTTTTTCAAAAATATTTATAAGAAGTTTTATCGTAAAAAGATTAATAAAATTGGCCAAAATAAAGGGTAGAGAAATAGTTATGAAACTGGGGCTCGAAAATTGTTTTATTGTTTAAAAAAAGAAATATAATGTTTCTTCTCAATGAGATTCGACAGTGAACCACGTGATATCCGTAAATTCGACTCCAAACAAGGTTTTCCATTCTTAAATTATCTCCAAAATGTTTGAATATACAAACGTGCAGATCAATGTCCAAATTAAAATCGTTTCAAAATTACGTTAAATACAGGGTGTTTCAGAAAACATGTCCTCACTTTGCGTCTTAATAAAATCAATAACAACAAACACTTTATTTGTGAAAAGCTTATCACTCTATAATTTTATTAGATATTACTTAAGGTTGAACACTATATTACGTAGCCAACCAGCTATCAATATCAAAGATTTTTTCATTATATGCAGAATTAGCCCAAGAGCTAGTGGGGTTTGAAATATGTGTCAATGGCCAAAAGCTTTGAAGGTTGTTTCTGATAGAAAAATGTCTGTAGTTTTCGAATTTGGGCGTCTTGTGAATGAACTCGTTTCCGATTTTTTTTCAGACGCGAGTTTTTACACTAGAATCGCATTTTTCAGCCGGTTTTTTCGGTAATTTGATAATTCTGCATTATGGACGCGATATGGCCTTAAAATGTCTTATTACTGATGCGGTTATCAAGAATTATGATCATTGTTGACATTTAAGTTAAAAACTTCTTGATACATTTCAGATTTTTTTTTAAAATAACTATTTTAGGAAAAAAATAGACCAAAAATTTTGCGTTTTTAATATTTTGCCCTCTTTTATGTCTTATAAAAAATAATAAAAGCATTTAAGTGAAATGTTTTACCATATTGTCACAGCCTAATGTGTTTTGCATTCAATAAAAGTAGCTGCATATCATTTGGTAGGAAATTGCGGCACCCACAGTGGAAAACTTTCCCCTACCCCAAAAATTGCAAATTTCTCAAAAAATCGATCTTTACTACAAATTTTGCTATTAGTTGCCATACTGATTGTTATACCGTGTAAGCTTTAATACTTGGGTGACAACATTGAAGACCTCTAACTAAAAACTTCTTGTTAAGCATTCAATCTCAATTTTGTGGCCAATTTTAAACAACCGAGTTTTGCGTTTTTACTTAATCTTTATTCGTTAAAGTCTTGTAGCGCATTCAAAAAAAGCCTGATTATCAATATACTATTTTATTTAGAATCCCTGATGTTTGTGCTTTATTGTGCAAGTATAATGTATAACACAATCGTCACACAAACCCTTTCACCACAATTTATTCTTCCCCCTACCCCATATGCAATAAATAAGCGAGTTCGCGAGATATTGATTTTACACTTGTGCGTTCTCAGGCAGTGAGATTTTAAACACGGTAGAGTGTTATAACGTAAATTTGTACTTGAAACATATAGTAAATTACGCTGTTAGCTTGTTTATTCAATGCTTTGATTTTTTGTATTATTAAGCAATGATAGTGCCACGCCCTTTTGTATGACTCGGCAGATGGCGCTGCGCAAAGCGTTTGTGTTACGTTTTCTGTCATTGCAAATCACACGTGGTTGCAATTATAGATACTTTCATATGGTTGTTGTTTATGATAAGTAAGAAAAAACTATTCACCCCTTTTTTCTATTGTTTTGTTACCGTTTATATTTCGTGTGAACAAGTTGATTTTATTTAATATTTGTTTTTAAAAAGAATCCGTGTTCACAATAGAATCAATGAAGTTTTGACGCAGATAAGTAATCTGTTTGTTAATTCTATTTGATTCCGTGACTGAATTAAAATCACTGTAAATAATATTTTGCGATTTGTTTGTGATAACTCATTGTCATTTCAATTAGAAGTGTTGCAAAATGGCCAGCACACGGCTGGATACATCTAAGGGGAAACAGATATTACAGGGCGATAGCACAGATGAAACAAATCTTGTTTGTTGCCTTCATGTCGATAAACGTTTCCAAGATATAGAAATTAAACCTTTTGATGAAACAACATGGAGTAAAGTGGCAAAAGTTGCTGAATATCGTCTTTCGAAAACAAAATCCCACAAATATAAACAAATTTGTCAAGATCTTCCTCAAAACTTTGATCCTAAAACCAATGGTTATCACAGAATGTGTTACAAGAACTTCACTGCTGTCTCAAAAAAAGAACTAGAGTCTTTTTCCACTGTAGAAGTAGAAGAAGTTTCTTACACTTTAAGATCCCACACTGAACATTTATCGGACGAAACTTCCTCCTCCGGTATTTTTCTTCCCGTATGTTTGTTTTGTGGCCTCCTGACGAAGGGTAAGAAAAGGGAACAGTTAGGCAATTGTGAAAGTTTGGAAGCGGGAGAAAAAATAAAAAATGCTGCAATGGTTCTGGGTGATACAGATATGATTGCCAGAGTTTGTGATATAGATTTTGTTGCTAAAGAGGTTAAATATCACCATAGCTGCCGAAAACATTACTTAAATCTTTCTGAGAGGTGTATACCCGGGTCTGCTAAGACAGAATATGGCAACATTAGGCTAGGACACGAAAAAGCATTTAAATGGTTGACCGAATACATAAATAAAACGTTATAGCACAAGGTCAAGCTGTAACAATTGCCTCCTTGTATGAATATTACACTACAATGCTGATGGACATTGGTCTTGATTGCTCCTCATATACCATCCAGACTTTAGAAGTAAAACTTCTAAATCACTTCAAAGATGATATTTGCATGAGTAAAATAGGTAAACGACAAGGCAAAATATTATATCCAAGCTTTCTAGATACAGATCAGATTATAGGTTTCCATAATACGTTTTTATTAAATTCCAAAGTCACTGAAGCTGCATACCAGTTGCGAAATACAATATTAGAAATGTCAAAGACATGTCCCCAATTACAGAACCCATTGACTGTAAATGAAATACAGAAAGGCCAAGCTAACCCCCCAGACATACTTATGCAGTTTTTTAAAACTCTATATACAGGGTCTTCAACAAAAGAACCTTCTGAAAGAATGAATAGATGCATCAGTTCAGCAGCAGATGATGCTTTGTTTGCTGTAACCAATGGCGAAATAAAGCCATCAAAACATTTATGTCTTGGACTGGGTTTTAAAAGTATGACTGGTAGTAGGAAAATTATTGAAGTACTAAATCATTTAGGGCACTCAATAAGTTACCATGTTGCGGAGACACTTGAAACTGAACTTGCAATGACAATATCAGACAGGAATCAGCTAACTCCTGATGGATTACTGAAAATTCCAAACTTGTAACCGGAACGGCTTGGGATAATTATGATGAAAACACCGAGACTTTGTCTGGAAGCGGAACTTTGCACGACACAGTTGGAATATGTTACCAGAACACTCCCGACGAACAACATTCAATGGGGGACTCTCTAGGAATTCCACAAGTATCCACTACACAAACAAAGTCATTGAAACGTAAACGCTCTTTAGATATTGAGGACCCTATTTTAGAATCTTACAGAAAGCGTCCAAAAATAACAAAATTTCAATATCCCGTAAAAGCAATTTCGGACCCCTCTAATTTAAATGAGACCAGAAAAAGGGATTTAACATGGGTGATTTGTCACCATTTATTTTCTAATATACCCATGTGGTCAGGATGGAATTCTCTAATCACAGTAGATCATCTACCAGAGCAAGTGATAGGCTATATGGACAATATAAGTTTGCACCGACCCGATTAGATGTGGTGTCGGAAACATTACGTCGATCGCAGATTGTGGCACGGGAATGTTCTGATAACACAGCAATTGTCCACTATGATCTTGCCATAGCTAAACCAGCGATGCAGATACAATCGGAAGAATCACCAAAGTACGACAATATTTTCATATGTTTTGGTCCTTTCCATATAATGTTGGCATATTTTGGCGCTCTTGGTCACTTAATTGAGGGCTCTGGCGGACCATATGTGCTAACCGAGACCAAAGTTCTGGCAGAAGGGTCTCTAAATGGGTTCATAAAAGGGAAGCATTATAACAGATGTCAGAGAATGCATACTATATTATCTCTTTCTTTCCGTATTCTCCATTTTCGGTCTTTTCTGGAAGAGCATGGTCAGATATCTGAATCTTTATACGAGCAGTTAGAACAATTCATTACAAATACTTCTTCAGAAGAAATGCAAAACGTTCTAGAGCAAGAAAATTTAAAATCTATTTTGATATGTATGAAGCCTTTTCCAATGACACAAGAACTGGAAACCATGGATCAACAGCACAGTATTGGTTTATGTATATTGAATTAGTTGAACTTCTGTTACTTTTCAGTAGATCTTGTCGAACTAACGATCTACCTTTATTTACTTACTGCTTAGGAAAAATGTGTCCAGTATTTTTTGCAGCTAATAGACCAAACTATGCAAGATGGATGACACGCTATCACTTAAATTTACTTAACATTGATATAAGTCATCCACAAGCAAGAGCAATGCTTGAGAATGGTGGTTTGTCTATAAGACGCTCGAATAAATCATTTTCCAGAATTCCAGTGGACATGACACTTGAGCAGACAATCAATGCTGATGCTGCATCTCGTCTAACTGGCATTTCTGCATTCAGCCAGTCATATACGGCCAGGCGAAGATGGATGATTACACGAAGTGTCCGCAGTGCTATCGTTGGTGCTCTTCTCTCAAAAACTGGAATCCGGAAAAAGGGGGATGTGAATCAAGAGCTCAAGCCGTCGCGAATTCAGAGAGATAATAAAGATGTAAGTAGTTTGATCGACTGTATTAAAGCAACTAAGAATCCGTTTGATACAGAGATAAGAAATGAGGATCTCCTGTGCATATCAACTGGTAACAGAGTCAAAGATGATGTGAAAAATGAGATACTTAGTTGTGTAAAATATGGCGAGCAATCTTTTCACGACTTTAGAAATGGCTGTTTTGCAGATCCTCTAGATTTGAAAAACCTATTACAAGAAACAAATTGCGCACTTTTGCATCTTTGGCACTTAAGGTTCGGGTTGAGGTGAAAGCAAAGAAAATCATACAGCTACAGTGTTCACGTGATCTATTTGGTAGGCTTTTGTTTTTGGCAACGACAACAGATATAAACTTGCAGAAAGTTTTTGAATATCCTCTCACTCCCGTGCCGCCAGCTCTTGCACAAATTGACGGGAATATGAATAAAACCGACAAATCAATACTTATGAAAATGTTAGAGAGCAAGGCTCATTCTGATCCTCCAGCTGCAAATCAAATTGATGCTTATGTCGTTGATGCCATGTTCCTTATACAGTTGCTGTCAAACCTACCAGATACTTTTGAAGGTGTAGCCAAAACCATTCTCAAGCTATTATGTAAACTGGCAAAAGAAATACACTTTGTTTGTGACACATATGTCCATCCATCCATCAAAGATATTGAAAGAGATATGCGAGGAGAGAGCAGTGGACCAGATATTGTAGTAATGGGCCCAAAACAAAAGCGACCTCATGATTTCCGTTCAGCTTTGAAATCTGCTAATTTCAAGAGGTCATTACTATCGTTTTTGCTACAAGAATGGAAGAATGATAACTATGCTGACATTCTTGCAGGCCATACATTATATTATGCAACAGAGGACCACTGCCATCAATTCTATTGCGAAAATGATGCAACAGTAGTGTGCAGTGAAGTGTCCAATCTTGCCTGTACCCACGAGGAGGCAGATACCAGGATCACCTTACATGTGCAATACATTGCCTCAAGGTCCGATTCTCCTAACGTAGTGGTTAGAGCAAATGACACGGATGTAATGGTTATTTTATTGTATCATTGTCACCAAATACATGCAAACATATGGATGGATTCAGGCACTGACGGCACCAATACTAGGCGATTTATTGATCTAACAAAACTGTCCAATGAAATTGGGATCGAAATGTGCCAAGTTCTTCCAGCTATCCATGCTTTCACTGGATGTGATTATACTGCAGCATTTCTTAGAAAAGGTAAAATTAGGCCTTATAATATCGTTGAAAAAAGTGCAACTTTCAGAAGCGTTTTCTCAAATATTGGAACAAATCAAAGAGTTAATGAAAGAGATATGAAGGTAATGGAATCTTTTGTCTGTGAAATGTATGGCAAAAAAAAACATTAAAACAGTAAATGAGGCACGATTTGCCATTTTCAGAGAGAAATACGCTCCAACAAATCAAACTGACCCATTAGAAAAGCTCAAAGGAGCCGATCCGAGTTCACTACCTCCTTGTAAAAGTGTTCTTGTTCAGAAAATCCTCCGAACAGAATATGTTGCATATTTTTGGAAACATGCCAATTGCAGTTGTCCTACATTAAATACTCCACAAGAAAATGGATGGAAAAAAGAAAATAACAAGTATGCGATTCACTGGTTTGAAGGTGAACAGATTCCGAAAGATATAAGACTGAAGATGGACAGTACAACTTTTACAGAGGATGACATGGGAGAAGATGAGGATGTACGTGAATCCGACAGTAGTGATAGTGAAGACACTGATGATGAATGAAATTATAATTCTGAATGAATACGAGTTATTTTGAACCAGCCTGTCTAAGAGCACTAACACAGTATATCCCGTGAATTCGCATATCGTTAGCATATTGGGGTAGGGGAAGAATAAATCGTGGGTAATGGGTTAATGTGACGATTTTGTTACACATTATACTTGCACAATAAAGCACACACATCAGGGATTCTAAATAAAATAGTATATTGATAATCAGGCTTTTTTTGAATGCGCTACAAGACTTTAACGAATAAAGATTAAGTAAAAACGCAAAACTCGGTTGTTTAAAATTGGCCACAAAATTGAGATTGAATGCTTAACAAGAAGTTTTTAGTTAGAGGTCTTCAATGTTGTCACCCAAGTATTAAAGCTTACACGGTATAACAATCAGTATGGCAACTAATAGCAAAATTTGTAGTAAAGATCGATTTTTTGAGAAATTTGCAATTTTTGGGGTAGGGGAAAGTTTTTCCACTGTGGGTGCCGCAATTTCCTACCAAATGATATGCAGCTACTTTTATTGAATGCAAAACACATTAGGCTGTGACAATATGGTAAAACATTTCACTTAAATGCTTTTATTATTTTTTTATAAGACATAAAAGAGGGCAAAATATTAAAAACGCAAAATTTTTGGTCTATTTTTTTCCTAAAATAGTTATTTTAAAAAAAAATCTGAAATGTATCAAGAAGTTTTTAACTTAAATGTCAACAAGATCATAATTCTTGATAACCGCATCAGTAATAAGACATTTTAAGGCCATATCGCGTCCATAATGCAGAATTATCAAATTACCGAAAAACCGGCTGAAAAATGCGATTCTAGTGTAAAAACTCGCGTCTGAAAAAAAATCGGAAACGAGTTCATTCACAAGACGCCCAAATTCGAAAACTACAGACATTTTTCTATCAGAAACAACCTTCAAAGCTTTTGGCCATTGACACATATTTCAAACCCCACTAGCTCTTGGGCTAAATAATGCTGTTTATGTCAGTCATCTTTACCTCAACTGATGATGTCCTTTGTTTTACGTGGATTCGATCAGGAAAATGAAACTGGTCACTCCGGAATGGTAAACACCTACTTGTCAACCAGCTATACCCACTACGTGTAATATAAAAATTCAAATAAAAGGAATATTAATATTACAGCGTTAAAAACAGTATGGTAACCTTGGTTACGTCGATGCCATACTTATCAACAATATTTTGATGACTGCCATAAAACATTTTGGAGGACTCGATTACTTTTTTTCAGTGGGTTTAACGGCGAACCACTTGATATCACATGTGTTGATCCAAGGTTCGAAACAGTGTCCACCTTCTAGCTCCGTATGTCGCGATTTTAAAAAAGATACGAATGTTGGTCGCTATTCGGAGCTTGCTGTTGATTTTCTGTTGAAAATCGTCTCCAAAATCATCAACAACAATACATATTTATTTCATAACGTCAACAAATGCATGCGAACTTGTATCAGGCACCCTTGTATCCTTTCAAGAATAAATTAATTTTCAAAATACATATATACAATACTTGTAAGATAAATAATAATAATAATAAAAATAATAATACTGTAGGTTCGGAAATTTTCGCGTCATCTAATTTTCCCGTGAACGCACTTTAATATTTATTCGCGTCTTTTAATTTTCGCGTGATGGCGACTTTTTAGTTATAATTTCAATTACTGCTTATTTTTTCGCGAAGCGACTGGTTTCACTCGCGAATTTACGCCAAAAAAAAACGATCGCGAAAATTTACAATAATAATAAATAATACTTTTATTCGTATTACAGTTGAAGCAGACGCACGTAAGTATAATTTTTATTTTTTTTTGTTTTTTTTCTATTTCTGAAATAATGAAATACTATAAGCGCTATCATACGGGGCTCATATGTTTCTCGCTTCGAAGTTTTAATATTGCTATTATATTTTAAATCATTATCTTTTAAACTTGTACAAAATTTATTTATAAACTATTTTGGAAAAAAAAATTATACTGAAATACTAGGAGCGCTAAAATACGGGCCCATATGTTTCTCACTTTGAATTTTAAATATTGCTACATGTATTATATTTTAAATCATTATTTTTTAAACTTGTACAAAATTTATTTATAAATTATTTTGGAAAAATATAAATTGTTATTATTTTCTCATTAGTATTCTGTCTTAATCTATTTTCAATATTTTCCAAAATTTATTTTTGAAAAGATTTTGATTAAAATGTTATAAGCAGTCTTTTATTCATTTATGGGAGGGGGTCCGTTGCCGAGTGATCTAAAGCGCATTATTGCGGATCACAGGGCTTCTCATCTCTTAGCTTCTAATACCGCTCGGGACAGATCCTAGTGCGAGAAAAATAATTTCAGCTTGTTCAGCTTGCATTCTGGTTGTGTATTCTAGCACTTCGGTTTCCTTGACCATCCATTAACTGTGGCGTAAAATCCCTTTTCTCCACACCGCTTCTCTCTTTTGGTCACAAATGCCTTTTCTTATTATGGGACATATAATTTCATCCATGTTTATTATACCCCCAGAAAACTAGTTTGAGGAGGATATATAGGAATTCTACATATCTGTCTCTCCGTCTGTCCGCCTGTCTGTCCGTGCATGGGCCATATCTCATCAATGTTTTGGACCACTTTTATAATACTTTTCATGATCCAAAGGTGTGTCATGACCTGAAACCAAGGCCATACACTAAAGGCAAAGTTCGCAGGAAATCTTGAAATGTTGGGCAGAGGTATTTGGCTCTCAGGAGAAAGTTTTAGTTTGATTTTTAAACTCTCGCAACCTACTTTGAGGGGGTATATAGGAATCACCGTATCTGCCTGTCAGTGTAAAATCGTGTACGAGCCATATCTCATAATTTCTTTAGATGACTTCATAAAACTTTACATAAATAATCTTCATGACCTAAAGGTATGTCATGACCTTGAACCAAGGTCATATCGGAAAGATCAAGGTCGCGGGAAAACCTTAAACCCTTGTAGATCGATGTTTCGGCGGGGGGGGGGGGGGGGGGGGGGGTTTGGCTCTCAAGAGACAGTTCTAATTTAAAAATTGTTTTTATTGAAGGACCACAAAAACGCCTTACGTGCGAGATAGGACATGCTAACATATTTGGTCTGCAGTTGAATGATGCGGCATGTGCTACTCATTGTGTCCTTGAGTGTTACCATGGAGGCGATTGCCATGGCAATGTTTGTGTTTGCCGTAGTTAAAGCCAGCGTTGTTCATCAATCTATGAGGTACAGTATCAAAATAGGGTTATTAATTTCTTGGTCTTTATCCTGGACACGGAATTTTTGTTCACGTCATGATATCGAGAACCCCCGTGGCCGAGCGGTCTAAAGCGCGCGCATGAGGGTCACAGCTCTTGGGTTTTAATTCTAACTGAATTCGAACATATGTAGAATAAGTGTAAATAAGCATGTCTTAGGTCAATTGTTTTCTCCGGGCAGAATGGTGACTGATCGGTTCAGAACTAGTTCTTACGAATTCGAAACGCGCGCTTGATGATCACAGCGCCTACTTGTAGGTCGGAATACCATTCGGACAGGTCCGAATTTGAGTAAGTTTGTCAGTTTGCTTTCCAAAGGACCGTCGTCGACAGTTTTCTTCGGACACTGCGGTTTCCCCCACAATATCTAAACCGACATCCTCGATATAAGTGTAAAATGTTGAGTTAGAGCACAAAATACTTTCTCAACTCAACTAAGTAAAATTCAACGCTTTATATAGCATGCACACAGAATACTGGTTCGGTGATAGAATTTAAAGTCAAGTGTGTCAACCGCAACACTTCATTAAGACGCTGGACACTACAATACCTCAGTTGATGGTTTACTCGCTTCGTATGTTGGAGATTGTATGTATGAATCCCGGCCGGGATTTGAACAAATCTTTCAATTTCCTATAATTTGAACAAGTGCCATACACATGCAAAAATATCATTAACAGAAAAAATGGGGGTTTCAATCCTGTATTTTCCCGCTACTGATGTCAACGTAATGTTATAAGGTAATCACGTGACCAAATGGGTTTTTCACTCACACGCTGATCACATGACAGAACGGTTTCATTATTAACCACATGCTTATCACGTGACAAATTATAAAATTAACTCGCACGATTATCACGTGGCAGAATGGCTAAAATCTAACCACATGCTAATCACGTGACGGAAAGATTAATTTCACTCACACTGATGATCAGATCACGTGACAAAATTGTTAATTTCCTCATGTCTTTACTAATAAACTTACAGGCACAGTTTTATTCTAATGGGATTATTCATCCAATTCCTTTATACATTTTGTATTTGCAGGTTGCTACCAGACAGAAGAAACGCATTAATTTAATGAATAATATATAAATAATAAAATAATTAAAAAATTGATTTCATATTTGTCACAAAGATTTTATAACTGAAAAAGTAGTTTGTTACTTTTAAAACATGTGTAGTATAAACGCACTTTTGCAACTGTCAATACAACAAAGGATGACAGTTATAACCGAAACCAAGAACCCAAGAAGACGACAGGAAACAAGTTTGTGGCAGTAACAACGGTAGTAGCATATGTATCATCTAAGACATAAGTTAATGACAGAAAAATCTAAACAAAACAAGTCTAGAAAAGAAAAAACACAATCATGTTAGGACAAATGATTATAAAACATCCTTCCTTCTTTCTAAAGACTCTTGGTGGCTGGGTGGTCTAAAGCGCCGGGTTACAGATCACATTCCCTATACATTAAAACCTGGTCATAATGCCCCTCGATAATTTTGCCACCTGGCTTTTCGCCACACTATTTTGAAGTTCCAAAATCCATTTTGTTTATGTTGTCCTTTATCCGTCTCCCTCAACTTATCGCCAAACCCCTTTATAAAGCCAACATTTGACTGAACAAAGGTGGCGATGAATCGAGGTTTTACTATATATCACCACCTCGGTTCGAATCCTGTTCGGGCAGGTCCTAGTGTGAGAAAGTTTTTCAGTTCACTTGCATAAAGAACATAAAAAGCTTATGCATGAATACTCGTGCACTGATTTCTGGTTTATAATAAACCATGACATTTTAATATTTTGGAAACTTAATGACCTTAACTAGCAAATTAATTACTTGTGCATGCTCTTGTAGTAGACAACAGGGAAATCAGGAAAGAAATTGTGTTATAAGTCTGAAGCGGTTTTTTTAATTATGTGGCTGAAAGAAATTGTCTCATCAGGGCCTACTGACCGAATGGGCATAATTACAGCCCATTAAAAGGAATGATTGGTAGCTGGTTGTGTGAATTAAATCACAAATGATATGACCAAATCATAATGATAAAAGACAGTGGTATTGAACACATGTCAACATTGAGCTTTTTAGTCTGTGAGCCCGTGTCTCCAATACCACGTTCTTTTATCATAATAATTTTGCAAGGCGATGTGTGATGTAACAGCTATCAATCATTCCTTTTAAGGATAAAATATGGAACTGTTGGACAGAGACAATTTTAAGTTTAAAGAGAAATTGAAAATTTTACTATGTGTGCAATTTTTTTGAAATAACATTTTGAGCAGAGACTGACATTGTACATTACTATATATAAATGATTACAATATTGTCGATCTTTGTTCTTTTACCTAATAATAACGAAACATTCTTGTATCAAATTATAAAAATACGAGTAGTATTACAAATTTCAGTACCTAACAGGAATTTTGACTTTTTTAACTACATGTAAATGATTATATATTTGCCCTCATATAGAAACAAATAGTTATTTTTTTAACTTAAGCTTGTTTATATGACCTTATGTTGACTCAAACAATTGGTATTTGTTTCCCAATTTACACGCTATGGTAAAGCGTGTTCCCACTAGTGCGACTTTGTACAACGAAACAGACTGCTTGCAAATAAATTGTTGACTCGGGGATATTGCAAGCCTAGGCTTATCAAGGCCCTCATAAAGTTTTATGGCCGTCATCACAGTATTGTTGATAAGTTTAATTTCTCTTTGTCCAGGATTGCCCTGTATATATTTGACGTCCCATAGTTCAATATTCCTTTCCATCAATTTTGATTACACATTTGGTGGGTGTAGCTAGCTTAACAGGAGGTGCTTACCCTTCCGGAGCACCCGGCCTCACTTCCCTGGTGGAAGTTGACGTGTCTAACCTAACTTGTCAGTTCCAAAGTTTTTACGTGTGTAATCAAAGTTGTGTGAAAGGAACATGGAACTATGAGACGTCAAATATATCTAGGGCAATCCTGAACACAGAGACATCAAACTCATCAACAATACTGTGATAACGGCCATAAAAAAAATTTGGGGGCTGTGGGACCCCTATATGTAGTAACTACCACAAATGTAATAAAATTGTGTCACATATGTAGTAACGAACCACAAATGTAGGAACGACCGTTACCACAAATGTAGTAACAATTTTTGTTACTACAAATGTAGTAAATGAAATTCGCTATATGTAGTAACGAAAATTTCGAAATCTGAAAGTTAGAAACCAACATTTAAGGTGCGTTCTAACCCGATAGAAGCGACTGTTGTTCCGATAGAAGTGACTTTTAACTCGATAGAATTCTATCCCGATAGAAGTGGTTCTGATTCCGATATAAGTGACTTTATTAAATACCAAAGAAAAATATATGTATAAATTGTTAATTTTGCTGGGTTTTTTCTATTTACTTGAAAACAATTAGTGTCACATAAAGCGGCACATTACAAAATGATTAGCATTAACATGTAATAGTAATTCAGATATAAATGTAATAAATAAATAACGAGTACTAATGTGATGGATGCATCATTACAAATAAGGCGCCCAAACGAATAAAAATCAAACCCTGTATTCAGAACACATATTAGAACTTGTACTTTTTTGCTTTTTTCCCTTTCCATGGCAATGGCTGAAAATTTTAAACCTTTAAATAAGTTCTACATACAATAGAAAAACTGTTGAGAAATTTTAAACTTGTAATATTCTTTTCATTTTAAGATTTAATTTATATAGAGAAGTAGTACATGAATCCAAACGGTTGAAATTCAAACAATAGGCAAAGTTGATTGACATTACCTATACCCAATATCCCAAACCATTGTTTTGATGAGCTAATGATGTGTTGATTTTAAATTAATCCAAGCTTTTACCCATATAATGTCATATTGATAACTAAATGCTGCTACTCTATCGAATTGAATAATAAATCATGCCCAAGGGATAACTGACCATAAGTGTTGCTTATAAAAAGATTTAGCTTGAGAGCTTTAAGACATGGATCAGTGATTACTTAAGTATCCTTGACAATGAAAATTCATGCTTATTGTTTTAATTTTTAAACAAAATGATAGCATCCAGCCCATGAAGAAAACTGTAGTTTGAGGGTGGGGATCTCAAAGTTAGTACCTAGACCTACCTGTCTCCACCCTCCTATTGGAATGCCCATATGGGTTTACTTTAGTATCAATCTATTCAACTTTTTATAAAGAAGTACTTTATTTAGTACCCAGCCCCGCCTGTCCCTGCCCTCCTTTGGAAAACGCCATGGGCATTTCTTCAGTATCAGTCTATTTAACTTTTAAAACTGAACCGGAAAATATATAGTTTCAGGATGGAAATATCAACCATTTAAAAGTTAGTACCAAGCCCGGCCCGTCCCCACCCTCCATCACCAATGACCCCATGGGATTTTCTTTAGTATCACTCTATTCAACTTTTTATGTAGAACCAGAAAATATATAGTTTATGGGTGGGGATCTCAACCGTTTAAAAGTTAGCACACTGCCCCGCCCATTCCCACCCCTCCCTGATACCGCAGGGAAAATCTGCTGATACAGACTTGTGCATCTTGAGACACTGATCATGAATATATATAGTTTTATAGTATAAAATAAAGTATAAACGGCAAAATTGATCATTAATGTTTTTAAGACCCCGCCCTCCTGCCCCTCCCCTAATGACCCCATGGGCATTTTACCTCGGCCTCCGGGGAAGGAGATGGGGTCAACCCTCATGTGAAGTTTGGTAAAGATTGGACCAACGGTCTTCGAGAAATTGGTTGGACAAGTTCATGGCCGGATGAAGAAGAAGAGGAAGAATAATAATAATAATAAGAAACGGTGCAAAAACAATAAGTCGCCAAACTTTGTTTGGGCGCCTTAATAATAATAACTACTAGTATCTGATAATCCTTGTAAGGGTGTTACCCCTGTACCTATGTTATGTATTATGCGATGAGCGATAATGCCAATTGGCCTCGTATTTTCATTATACTTCGGTTTGTAAAGTACATGTAAAATTCAGTTTTTAAATTTAAGTTTCTGGGTTTTCTGTATTTTTTGCAGATTTTAGTAGGGTACATGTATTGATTATTATACTCCACGGCACTTAAGATGTAGGAAGTATAATGCTGTTGGTCGGTCCCTCCGTCCGTCCATCAGTCAATTATAAGTTTTCCGCATTGTTTCCTAAACACTTTCAGATAGAGTTTTTGAATCGGAGTCAACCACAATGAGTTGCAGATCAAGTTAACGTTTTGTTTTACTACAAATCCGATCCTTTGCAATTGTCTTTGATAATTTTATTGAAATACTAGTAACAGTTTTCTGCAGTCTTTTTTCGTAATAGCTTGCACATATTGAACTGATTTGGCATATAGGTCTACCATAATGTGTTACAGATCAAGTTCACGTTTCATTTTGCTTCGCTGAAATTTATGTTTTTACGATGACTACACTTGATTTGGTCCAATATGTGGGAGCAACCTCACTAAGGTTTTTGTAATATTTGCTGATTTTTATTATCTCTCTCTCTCTCTCTCTCTCTCTCTCTCTCTCTCTCTCTCTCTCTCTCTCTCTCTCTGTTGCATTTACAATACTTCGTAAATATCGTTATTGGAGTATATGAACTGCATTTTATAAGATGTGTTAGTCTGTAAAATAGAACGTCTGTAATTATATATGGTGTATCTTGTTCTTTCGCCAAGCACTGGGCATTAGGAATGAAAGTCACGGTTCTTTCCGATGGGAACTTAAAAACAAACGAGGTCCCGTGTCACGGTGGGCTTGGCACGCTAAAGAACCCTGCTGTATAATGCCATCAGCGCAACCCACATGCAAAATTTCTGCACATTCGCCTATAGCTAGCGACGTCTAGATATAAGTAAAATATTTTTGACTGGGACGTTAAACACCATTACTCAACTCTCAACTCTTGTACCCTGCTTAGTGCACTTCTCACAGGCTAGTTGCGTACCCAGTTCGCTAGAAACAGATCATAGTGTGGTACTTCTTTAAGGTTTTCTCTTTTTGTGCGGTTTAAATTAAACGGAAGTGTTAAAAAAAATTCAGATTGTTTTATTTTGTTACTAAATTCTTAGCTTATTATTTTTAATTTGCATTGCTATGGGTGGGTGTCCAGTTGCCTGCTGAATATTGCAATTTGACCAACTAGATGAACAATGCACCCCCCCCAAAAAAAAAAAAACCTGACATAATAAGCAATTTAGCGTTTTCTAAGTTTTAAGTGATGGTGTTGTATTTTGTTTTTGTCTAGTTATGTACGCATCTAACCCCCCCCCCATTTCACCCCACCCACACGAAGTCATCTGATCACTCTGTATTAATTGAAGCACTACAAACTGTCTATTTTGATTTGTACAAAGGTTACACATTTTTAAGACTTTTGATAAAAATACAAATCTCAATGTCGATCCGACGTCATGTAATTTGCAGGTGTTAATTGAATGAATGTTCCACTTATATCAAGGCTTCACCAGCTATATGCAAAGTGGCAGAAAGTTTTACCCATGGAGTGCAATGGAATACGCTAGGGTTCTTTAACACGTCACACCTGGTTTTAGGGTCTTTTCCAAATTACCCTTATGGCTTTCATTTTAAACTACCATTTTTAAGTCTTGGTCAGACCCTGCCCGGGTTGCGAACCCACGAACCTTCCTGGAAGTGGAATAATAAACAAACCATAACAAATAAATAGAACTCAACCCGTCAAAGATGGGGGTGTGACCAAAAACAAAAACTCTTCGAAGCGGCGACTAATAAATGTACTGGGGACGTAAAATTCATCTCGGGACTTCCTTGTAGTAGCCTTGTCAGAGGTGAAAATGACTGTTAACATGAACATGAACCGTGATATTCCACATCGTTATGAGTAGCTTTGAACTGAAAAATCGACTTGCATTTGACTCTGGCTAAACATGGTTGAAACCGAGGAATAATATGGGTTTGGGGTTTCATTCCTTAAATTACCCGACAGATATACCTTAAATTACCTGGCAGAGAAACTACAGTGCTTGTCATTAATTAACACTAGCCTAGATATTACCCATTTTGAAAAAAAATATATCTTATCATTTTTTAAATTTTACTACATTTGTGGTAAAATTAATTTGTTACATTTGTGGTAAAATTTTGTTGCTACATTTGTGGTAAAATTTTGCTACATTTGTGACCAACATTTACTACATATGTGACAAACCTTACTACATTTGTGGTTCGTTACTACATATGTGACACAATTTTATTACATTTGTGACCGTTACTACATTTGTGGTAGTTACTACATATAGGGGTCCCACAGGGGCCTTAATTAGCCTAGGCTTGCAATATCCCTGAGTCAACAATTTATTTGCAAGCATCCTACTTCGTTGTACAAAGTTCCCGTATTGGGAACCAGCTCTACCATAGCGTATTGGAAAACAAATACACCATAAGCAAGAGAAGCAGGTATATTGCTGCATAAAAAGGAAAGTTGATATGTTTAACTATATTTATAACAAGAACAATCTTTTTTACAGCTTGGGCAGTTTAAGTAAATTTTATTAATTACGATGATGATGAAGTACAAATTATTTAAGCCAAAACTTTAAATTTAATGTTTAAACGAAAGAAATTGTTTTATGTTGAATAATTTGTTAGCATTATATGTGATACTTCTGATTTTATTGTATATAGCTATTTTGACAGTGTCTGGTATGCCTTTATGGGCAGGGTACCAAGTTACAGTAATGTAATTATTTTATTTTATTTTGTTTCAGCCAAAACTACCTGCTTAATTTAATTGGGCCAAAATTATCCCTAAAGATACTTCTTACAATCAATAAGTGTCAATCATCATGTTGGGTCATTTGTACTTTTATCTAATAGTTTAACTTGTCCATGTGAAGTTCGGTTTTCATGTTGTAAATAAAATAGTTTAAGTGTGTGAGTGCATGAATTTTTGATGGATGAATGATTTTGAAGGTATAAAAGAAGGTGTGAAAGTTTAACTTGGAGGGAGTATGATATGATCAGAAAGAATGACTGAGGTGCTGAGAAATATATCTTAAAGAAACTTTTTAAGATATGGGTAGTTTGGGAGATACATTGAGCAGAAGAAAAGAAAAAAATTATTGAGGAAAAGTTTGCACAAAGTAAATTTATGTGTTGAATTGGTGAACTTAAAATAGAAGAATTGAATTATGTAAAAAAACTGAATAACTCTGTGTAAATGCTGAAAATTGAATTGATATAGAAGTTGATTGTGTTGAATTGATTATGATGAATTGAAATGTGATATGATACATAGAAATCATTGAACTGTTGAGTGAAAATCGAACTGAAATGAATTTTAATATTGTGAAACTGACTTTGTGAAGATAAGATGAACTATGAAGGATTTAGCAATCTATATTTGTAGTATTTGAGAATTTTTGATGAATGTAGTTTAAAAATTGAATTTCCTGAATAATTATGAACATTTTGTATATTTGTGTTGGTTTTTTTTTCTTTTAAAAAAAAGTTGGTAACAATTATGGGGGCTCGTCTTTGTCATTGAACCTGTTTTATTATTATTATTATTATTATTATTTAAATCAAGTTTTGGTATTTGAAATGTGTGTATATAGATTGTGTAATTAATTATTTTTGTATAGATATGTTTTAATAATTTTGTCATGGCAAGTAGGAAAACATTTTTAAATGAGACTAAAATTGCCGGTTTGTCGGGGCAAGATATTATTGATTACATTGAAAATAAAATAAGAGAAAATGAAGAGAGAGAAATTCGTAGGTTAGAGAGAGAAAAAGAGAAATTTGAGAGAGAATTACAAAAAGAGAGAGAGGAAGCTGAAAGAGAAAAAGAGAGAGAAAAAGAGAAATTTGAGAGAGAATTACAAAAAGAGAGAGAGGAGGCAGAAAGAGAAAAAGAGAGATTTTAGAGATTGAGACAGAAAAAGTAAGACGAGGTTGAAACTAAAATTAAATTAAAAGAGTTAGAAATAAAATCAGAAAAACATAGCTCACCTGTCATTAACCCTAAAATGCCCAAACTTCCTAACTTTAATGAGGCACATGATACCATGGATGCAGTTCTTTATAGATTTGAAACACATGCTAAGTCTATGCATTGGGATCAAGTTCAGTAGTGTACTTATCTTGCCACATTTCTTACAGGTAATGCACTTGATGTGTATTATAATTTATCTTCAGTAAATCATGTAAATTATGATCAGCTTAAAGAAGCGTTGTTAAAAATTTTCGACTTTACTGTAGATGGTTTCAATAAACGTTTTCGAGATCTAAACCCTGAACCGACTGAGGCTATGCAAGTTTTTGGGGAAAAACTGAAATCGTTATTTGCTCGTTGGTTGAAATCCGCTAATGTCAGTACCATGAATCAATTAGCTGATCTCATTCTTAAAGACCAGTTTTTGCGTTCAGTTTCTACCGATCTTGAAACTTATTTAAAAGAGAGAAATTTAAAATCATTCGCAGATGTAGTAGCATCAGCCGAAGCTTATCGTAGTGCGCACCCGGATTTTAATCTAGCCGCTAGTACTAGTAACGCGACTTGGACAATGTCAGCTACAGATGTTCCACCTAATCGAGGCAGATTTCGTAATCGTTTTGTTCGCAGACAGTCTTCAGTTTCTCGCGACCGGAATCGACAAGATCATAATGTTAATAAAACAATAAGATCTAATGTAAACCAGCCCAAATTTCAAAATCGTTTTAGCTCGGAAAACTTCACTTCAAATCGCAGCGTTATTTGTTTTAGATGTAATATAGGTGGTCATATTGCAAAAAAATTGCAAAGCTGTATATTGTAGTAAGTGTGATAGTTGTCATTTTGGTAGTTGTAAAATTCCTAGTCAGTTTTCTGGTTCAGCTACTGCTTCATATGGTGAAGATTTTAGGTCACCTGGAGTATCAGATAATTTTTTCTAGCTCATCTGTCAAAACAGGCCCTAATCCTACCACAGTTTCTTATTCTAATCCTTCTATAGAAACTCAATCACCTAGTACTGGTTCTTATGATTTATTTTCTTAAGGCTACTTTTCCTAATTCTGCTTTGCACAGTAATACTCAACATTTTGCTGGTATGGCATTTACAATTTTTGACTCTTTACAAATGTCTAGTGGTGGCATTTGTCATCAAGTTACTGATTTAGAATCTGCTGGTTTAGCTGAACCTTCAGTATTGCCATCTTTACCCATTTCTAAAGATCATCTTAATAACACACCAGTTACAGTGTAACGCGACACTGGTTGTTCTACAATTGGAGTACGTAGGTCTTTAGTTTCCAAATCGGATATTTTGCATAATCGCACAACTACTTGTGTTACATTTATTAGTGATTTAGTCATTCATGAAATGGCTGAGGTACACATCACATCTCCATATTTTTCCGGTAATGTTTTAGTTTGTTTGTGTGATAATCCTGTTGCTGATGTTATAATTGGAAATGTTAAAGGGGCTTTACTTCCTCAGAATACTGATTTTGTTGGTTTTGACTTAGGTGAATCTAGTGACTTTGCTCATCCGACAATGCAAGTTGTAACACGTGCACAGTCTAGTAAAACTCAAACTTTACAACCATTAGCTATTAATAATTTAATTGCTCCCCTTGAAGTTTTATCTTCAGATTTTGGTCAACTGCAATCATCTGATGTTAGTCTTAGTCCTTGTTTAAGGAAGGCTAATAACAAAATTGGTGAGAAGAAGAAAAATGGTTCTGCTTGGTTCTATGTTGAGAATGGTTGTTGTTCTGCAAATTTACCACATTTGATAAGAAGCAGATCATTTAATTAGTAGTTCCCACTCTGTTACGACAAAAGATTTTGTCATTAGCACATGAAACACTTATAGCTGGACATATGGGATTTGCTAAAACTCTCAATAGGATTCTTAATTATTTTTACTGGCCTGGTGTAGCAGCAGATACCAAGCGTTTTTGTACAAGTTGTGACATTTGTCAGAAAGTTGTATCTAGTCGTAAACCACTTAAGGCTCCACTTTATCCTTTAATAGTTATTAAGGAACCATTCGTGCGGGTGGCTATAGATATTGTTGGACCTATTGATCCTCCATCTTCTTCCGGTCATCGTTACATCTTGACTTTTACTGACTATACTACTAGGTATCCGGAAGCTATTCCTCTTAAGTCTATTGGTACTGTTGAAGTTGCTGATGCTCTGATGGGAATTTTTTCACGCCTTGGTATTCCTGAAGAAATTCTTACTAACCGAGGTTCTCAATTTACTTCTGGTTTATTTTCTGAAATCATGGATTTGTTGTGTGTACAACATCTTCGTACTTCTCCTTATCATGCCGCTACGAATGGACTAGTAGAGTGCTTTAATGGCACACTCAAAAAGATGCTATCTAAGCTAGTCATTGAACAACCTCAGAACTGTGATCGTTTCATCAATCCTGTATTGTTTGCTTATCGTGAGGTTCCTCAAGATTCTTCTGGGTTTTCTCCCTTTGAACTATTATATGGTAGAACTCCTAGAGGCCCTCTGTCAATACTTTATTCAGTGTGGAAGGGAAAATCTACAGATCCCAAAGTTGTTACATCATATCAGTATGTGCTAGACCTCAAGGAAAGGATTAGCAACAGTTGTGATTCAGTTTATTCTAAATTGCAGGCGTCACAAAAGCGCACTAAATTACTTTATGACCGTCGTTCACGTTTACGTAATCTCAAGGTCGGATCCCAAGTTTTAGTGTTACTTCCTACTTCTCAAAATAAGCTTCTAATGCAATGGAAAGGACCTTATTCAGTTGTGTCTAAGCAAGGTGCATGTGATTACATCATTCAATTGGATTCAAAAACTAAAGTTTTTCATATAAATATGCTTAAGGAATATCACTCACGTGATCCTATCCTACAAAATAGTGATCGTGCTATTTCTTCAGTTTGTGCTATTTCTCCAATTTCGGAGGAAGATCCAGTTTACACTTCAGTTCCACTCATGTTACCATCTATTGTCAGCACTGAGACTTATAAGGATGTAGTTATTAATCCTAACTTAAATCCTGAACAAAAGCAGTCAATTTCATCTTTGCTGTCGGAATTTCATGATGTTTTTACTGATGTGCCAGGTCGTACTAAGTTAGTCACTCATTCTATCAAGTTGTCTACTAGTGAACCAATCAATGTCAAGCCTTATCCATTACCTTATTCTACACAGGAAGCCATCAAAAATGAAGTAGATGCCATGCTCAAGTTAGGTGTCATTGAACCATCAACATCTCATCTATTTTTGATTCTGAACCTATTCCTAATCCAGAGGATCTCTTTAACAAATTAGGTAAATGTGTATATTTTACCAAGGTTGATTTATCCAAAGGTTACTGGCAAATACCTCTAGATGTTTCATCGCGTCCTTACACAGCTTTTCAAGTTCCACAGGGCTTATTTCAATTTACTGTTCTAGCCTGTGGCTAGTGCTAGTGCTAGTTTTGCACGTATGAGGAGACTGTTACTTCAAGGTGTGGATTTTACAGTCAATTTTTTTATGATGCATTGATATTTTCTCTGAATTGGCAACAACATCTTGTTCATTTACGATCATCTTTGGATCGATTGCGTAGTGAAAATATCACAGCTCGACCTTCAAAGGTTTCTTTTGGGTTTACTACTATTGAATTTCTGGATCATGTTGTTGGTGAAGGTTGTATACGCCCTGCTGATTCAAAAATTGACAAAGTCTTAAATATGTCTGTTCCAGTTACAAAGAAGGAAGTCCGCAGTCTTATTGGGTTTTGTTCATATTACAGACACTTTGTATCAAAGTTTGCTACTTTACTTGCTCCACTCACAGATTTAACTAAAAAGGGGAAATCTTCAATTGTCAAATGGACTCCTGATTGTCAGTTAGCTTTTGAAGCCATTCAAAGAATCCAGTCTTCCAAGCCTATATTAATTCTTCCTGATTTTGATTTGGAATTTGTATTAAGGACAGATGCATTCAAATAAAGGTGTAGGGGCTGTTTTACTACAAGATTTCAATGCTTTGTATCGCCCAGTTCGTTACATTAGTCGAAAGTTGTTGGATAGGGAACAGAATTATTCCATCATTAAAAAGGAATGTTTGAGTATCGTCTGGGCAGTTGACAAGTTGTCGAAGTATTTGTATGGTCGTACTTTTATCCTCGAGACGGACCATAAACCTCTTGTTTACTTAAACACCGCACGGTTCAAGAATCCGCGTATCACTAGATGGGCTTTATTTCTACAGCAATTTTCTTTCCGCACGCGTTCGATTACAGGCATCAATAATTTAGGTGCTGATATACTTTCTAGGTGTCCGACTTTGTAGAACTGATGGGTCAGTTAATAAGAAAGGGGGATGTGTTACAGTAATTATTTCATTTTATTTTGTTTAAGCCAAAACTACCTGCTTAATTTAATTGGGCCAAAATTATCCCTAAAGATACCTCTTAAAACCAATAAGTGTCAATCTTAATATGTCCAGTTCATCTATTGTCCAGTAATCATCATGTTGGGTCATTTGTACTTTTATCTAATAGTTTAAGGTAGTTCCATACTTTACAAATCGCCTGAAAACACATATTGAAATTTTGATATGTTGTAGATGGGCATAAACCATTCAACATGCCAAAATATCAGGGCAGGTATTCGACTTGCTTAAGAAATTCTGGAGCGCCACCTGGTGGCCATTTTCACGACATAAATGGTCAAAGTATAACTGCTGTTATCAACAAATAAGCTTTAATAATTTTTTGTCATGCTTAGAAACCAAAAGTCTCCTGCATTTAAATTAACCATTATGTCATGAAGATTATTTGGACCAATGGAATTTTACTTCCGGTAACGTGGAATTTTTCTACAGCGCCACCTATAAAGAGAGAACATTTCATTTCCGGAAAACTGAAAGTAACGCCCTTTAGTTAATTTGTAGATTTTTAAAAAACTAAGTCGAATACTACCCCTGATTTTCACATATATTGCACATGAATATATAAGTTTGATTTTCGGAAACAAAAAATAGGGGGTCGTCAGGCTACTTTTTTCATAAAATTGCATCAAAATCCCAAAACAAGATAAATAGCCTCATTTCTTAAGTAAGTAGTTACCAATAATGTCCTAGGATACTATAATGAACTTAATGTTTTTCGTTTGGTATTAACAAATAAACAAAAACACTCATTTTGAGCTATTGGTTGTGCAAAACAAAACCAATTTAAATATCATATGGTCTGTCACCCATAGAAACCCATAGCAACCGTTACCCAACGCAGATCAGTTAAAGTGGAAAGGGGATTCGTATACATTGATGAAGCGTTCTTGATTCTTGGCGCTGAATAAAATGCAAGCACAAGAGCATAGTCGAACTGCTAAAATTTGAAACCGAGAAAAATTATCATACAGTATGTTTATTGAAGAATCGTCAGTTTGCGTCCTATTTTTGTATTTAAAATCACCGAAAAAACCAAAACATAAAGCGCCATTTAAGATACCGTCTTCAAAATTTAAACAATGTTCTTAAATCTTTCAATCTCTCAACAGTGTAGATCTACCTAATTTCCGTTATGTACAATAAATATACATTTTCTTCTTAAAATAGTGTACAGAATTGATATTGTGAATTATAATCTTTTGTGAATGCAGAAAATTATTCTGCTGAATGATAGCATAACAGCGTTCCCGCCATAATTCTGTAGGCGCCGAAGACCACACATTTGTGACGTCATAGATAAAAAAGACGTCAAATAAGACAATTCGACCGTAGGCAGAAAACGACGACGTCATCATGGTATGGAACTACCTTAACTTGTCCATGTGAAGTTCAATTTTCATGTTGTCAATAAAATAGTTTAACTGTGTGAGTGCATGCATGAATTTTTGATGAATAAATGATTTTGAAGGTATAAAAGAAGGTGTAAAAGTTTAACTTGTAGGGAGTATGATTACACTATACACCACAATCCCTCATTCTAAATTGAAAAAAACGTCTTAAAGAAATTGTTCACTTGTCTTTCTTCTACAAAAACGGTAAGCCAAGATACAAATATCTGGTGCTGAACAGGGATTCTGGTTATTTTGTCAAGCATCATACGGATTCCAAACAAAATATACTGAAGATACCATCAACAAAATGTTGGAGTTTTTGATAGATAACATATTTGTTGTGTTTGGTAATATAGTTTTTCAGCAAACAATCGGTATACCAATGGGTACAAACTGTGCACCGTTGCTTGCTGATTTGTTTCTTTATTCTTACGAAGCAGAATTTATGCAGAACCTTGTTAAATCTGGAGAGAAAACTGTCGCCAAATCATTCAACTCAACATACAGATACATAGATGACGTTCTGTCTCTTAACAATCCTAAATTTTGAGACTATGTAAATGTCATCTATCCTAGTGAGCTTGAAATAAAAGACACGACTGATTCCTCAAGTTCTGCTTCATATTTAGACTTATACCTGAATTATGACGCACAAGAAAGGCTACATTTGAAACTTTATGACAAACGTGATGACTTCAATTTTTCTATTGTCAACTTTCCTTTTTTATGCAGCAATATACCTGCTTCTCCTGCTTATGGTGTATTTGTTTCCCAATTAATACGCTATGGTAGAGCTTTTTCCCACTACGGGGACTTTGTACAACGAAGAAGGCTGCTTGCAAATAAATTGTTGACTCAGGGATATTGCAAGCCTAGGCTTATCAAGGCCCTCAAAAAGTTTTATGGCCGTCATCACAGTATTGTTGATAAGTTTGATGTCTCTGTGTCCAGGATTGCTTTGTTCCTTTCACACAATTTTGATTACACACGTGACGGGTGTAGCTAGCTAAACAGGAGGTGCTTACCCTTCCGGAGCACCCGGCCTCACGTCCCTGGTGGAAGTTCACGTGTCTAACTTAACTTGTCAGTTCCAAAGTTTTTACTTTGCTTCTGGATTGTGATTCGGACATGGATAAGTATGTTTGTTTTTGATATGATCAGGAAGAATGACAGAGGTGCTGAGAAATATATTTTAAAGGAATTTTTGAAGATATGAGTAGTTTGGCTTGACACCTTGAGCAGAAGAAAAGTCTAAAAAAATTATTGAGGAAAAGTTTGCACATAGTAAATTTATGTGTTGAATTGGTGAACTGAAAATAGAAGAATTGAATTATGTAAAAAAAACTGAATAACTCTGTGTAAATGCTGAAAATTGAATTGATATAGAAGTTGATTGTGTTGAATTGATTATGATGAATTGAAATGTGATATGATACATAGAAATCGTTGAACTGTTGAGTGAAAATCGAACTGAAATGAATTTTAATATTGTGAAACTGACTTTGTGAAGAAATTAATTTGTTGTGAAGATGAACCATGAAGGATTTGGCAATCTATATTTGTAGTATTTGAGAATTTTTGATGAATGTAGTTTTAAAATTGAAATTCCTGAATAATATGAACATTTTGTATATGTGTTTGTTTTTTTTCTTTTAAAAAAAGTTGTTGCCAATCTTCCGAGCCGTTGGTTATAGTACCATACATCTTAATACATGTTTTTGTATAATGTACATAATATTTATTCTTATGTGTGATATCTGTATGTTGGAATGTGACACTTTTATACTACTAGTACTATATGTAGTAAACAGATACACAACTGGGTTTAAAGATTCAAATATCATTCACGGGTTAATTCATGCCCTTTCTTTCATATGCAAAGAGGTACTGACGGGGCTGTATGTAAGGCACATTAACTGAAAAGGTTTTTTCTTTCTATAAAACAACATAGTTGACTGTAAAACAAAATAAACAATAATTTGGTTTGGTACATATATATTGAACACACAAACATCAAATTAATTTTCATTTTCCTGATAAATAAACTTTGAGGGCAAATACATCGACTAGATAGTATTTCTGATAATGCAGTAGGTCGCTTCGTAATAAAATTATGTCACTAGAAAAATTGTAAAGTTTTGTAAAATGTGGCTACAATCATTCTGAAAAACGCAGTTTTAGCAATAATGAATATGGTTTACACATAGTGTGTATTTACTACATAGACTTTTCTATATTTCCCATAATTTTGACGCTTTCCTATTTTTCCTTTATAAAAGGAAAAACCTCCTATATTTCTTCTATTGTTGTTACTGGTAGCTTCAGGAATTCAGAATGGGGACATTTTCCCACATTTAATACAAATCTGAAGCAAAAATAACATTTAAATAGAATTAGAAAAAAACTGCCTGTCACAGTTGCCAATATTTTATGTTTGTTACTAAAAAGAGGAAAGGGAGGAAAAGGATGTATATTTTTGTTAAAACTAAAAATATCCCTATTATTTTAGCGAAACGCCTATAATTTCCTATAAAATCCTATAATGTGGACACATATTCCTGTTTTTCCTATAATTTTGGAATCAAAACTGGTAGGACCCCTGCAGGCGGTACCTGAGATATATAATACATTATATACAATATAACGTATAGAATATATTATCCCACCATAGATAAAAAATCCTTTATTCCTATTGGTAAATTTATAACCTAAAACGAGGTTATATTAGGTCACATGTATCTCCCTTGTTCCCAAAAATATTCGGTCAGTATCAATTACATACCATGTAACCTATATCAACAATGGCGTCGTCAAAGCGATTTGCTTTTTTCTGTAGATGTATTAATGTTTTGATATCTTGAAGATCATTATTTTCGGTGGGATAAATTCGTTACACGGTGATTAAGTAACCTAATACGGAAATTTAGGGTCTGGGCTCTGCTATCGCGTTGCCCAATATACCGGTAAATTTAAATGACTTCATATATTTCTGTATAAGGTCACTAAATTACTGTGTAACTAATAATACAATACTATAACACTATTACATAAACAAAATAAATAAATACATACTAAATTTTATAGGTAAACAATATTGATTTTTCTGTTTGACCTTTCATAAGGAATATTCATATATTAGAATCCACCTATCACATAGGTGACATTAAGATTCGCAGTTCATACATGAACAGTGTTCGTGTTAAGTGTTACGCGCTATGTACATGTGGACGAAATAAACACGTGCGTTATGTACATGTAGACGAAATAAACACGTGCGTTGAAATTAAAAGTCAAACGAACAGGTCAATGTTGTTTGCCTATAACATTAATCTTAGTATACTTAATCAGAAAACTAACATAAAATAGTAGTATTTGTTTGAATGATAAGTAAGACAGTGCGACTGTGAACTTGATGCACCGAAAATAAATACCAATCTGCAGTTCTAATTATCCAAAACAATTGGACCATGTCTTTAATTTAAATACAGAACACAAGAAATATGCACATGCCTACATACTCGTGCACTGATTTCTGATTGGTTGATAATTAACCATGACATTTGGAAACTGATAAGGCAAGAGAAACTTTATATATTTGTATAAAGCGACTTTTTGTCAATTTTCTTTAATCAGAAATTTCAAGCCACTACGTTTTGCTAGTCATCAAGATGTTCTTCAAAATTTGCTTATGTGTCGCCTTATTGGTGTTGATCTCAAGTAAGTAATAGTAGTATCTAAACCTAACTGCGCCGTATGTGTTACGCTTGCGCCAACCTAAAATGCCGACGAAGGTCAAAAACTCTTCAAAAAGCGGTGATGGATAGGACACGCACCCGTTATTCTGACAATCATGGTGATTCGAAGGACGCGCCTGGGATAGGACACGAACCTGTCACCCTGACAGTCATGGTGATGGATAGGGCACGCACCTGCGATAGGACATGAACCTGCCACTCTGACATTCATGGTTATGGAAAGGGAACGCACCTGTCATTCTGACAGTCATGGTGATGGATAGGACACGCTCCTGTCATTCTGACAGTCATGGTGATGAGAAGGACACGCACCTGTCATCTTGACAGTCATGGTGAAGGATAGAACACGCACCTGTCATTCTGACAGTAATGGTGATTGATAGGGCACGCACTTGTCATACTGACAGTCATAATGATGGTTAGGGCACGCACCTGTCATCCTAACAGTCATGGTGATGGATAGGACACACGCACCTGTCATCCTAACAGTCATGGTGATGGATAGGACACACGCACCTGTCATCTTGACAGCCATGGTGATGAGAAGGACATGCACCTGTCATTCTGACAGTAATGGTGATTGATAGGGCACGCACTTGTCATACTGACAGTCATAATGATGGTTAGGGCACGCACCTGTCATCCTAACAGTCATGGTGATGGATAGGACACACGCACCTGTCATCCTGACAGTCATGGTGAAGGATCTAGGGTACGCAGCTGTCATTTTGACAGTCATAATGACGGATAGGGCACGCACATGTCATCCTGACAGTCATTGTGATGGAATGGACACTCACCTGTCATTCTGACATTTATGGTGATGGATAGGGTACGCACCTGTGATTCTGACAGCCATAGTGATGGAATGGGCACGTACCTGTCATAGTGACAGTCATGGTGATGGAAAGGTCATGCATCTGCCCGCTTGTTATTTTTTGTGTGTCGTCTTGATGGAATGATGGGATAACTTCTTTTATATTTACTAGTATTATTTAACAGCAAAAATCAGTTTCAGATGTCGCCAAATTGCTCCATTTAGAACCTTTTTTCAAAATGGACCCCTATATTTAAAGCGACTACTAGGCTTCTATTTTTGACCTCGGCTATAATTGATTCCTATCTACCCCCTGGTATGAAAACCTTTGGTTAGATTAGTCCTCTTCGTGCCTGGGGCACATAAGGCCTTTACCAAAGACCTCCATCTCTGTGTGTCGGGTGCCATCTGCTGTACTATGCCCCAAGTCCATCCCTGCTCCTTCATCTCTTTCTCAACTGTTTTCCGCCATGTCTCCTTGGGTCTTCCTCTGTTTCTCTTTCCTGGTTGAGTCCATCTTAAGGCTACCCTTTGTATATCTGATATTTCCATTCTAAGGACATGGCCGATCCACTTCCAGCGTTTCTCTTTAATCTGGTCGGATATGCCAACTGTTTGGGTTCTTCCATACAGCTCTTCATTGATGATCTTATTTGGCCAGAATATTTTTAGGATCCTGCGGAGACATCTGGTTTGGGTGGTGTCTAGTTTTTGAGTGATGGTGTTGGTCACCTTCCAGGACTCTGAACCATACAGGAGAACTCCAATTACGTTGGTTTTAAATATTCTGATCTTGGTTTGGGTCCTGATACTTGATGAAAACCTTTGGATTGAGATAAATTAAAATTTTACCTAAAATGTGATATAAATCAGTAACATATTTACCGTGACAAAAAAAGAAACTTTTTAAAACTATTGAATGTAAATCTTGAAAATCATACCACATTTTTCTGATTCCTTCGTGACACAAAAGCGGCAGGAAATTATTTCTGTCACACGGTCATTAAGTCTAGATTTTGAACTAAAAAATAGGATAGATCCGATTTTTCAAGAACAATTGATGAAGCCGAAAAAAATACAATGAAATGTTTTACCATGGTCCTGAGGACAAATCTAAGTAAATAAATGGGCGATTTCTGCACCATAGTATTTGCAAATTTTTAAATAGTGTGGTTTTTTTTAATTTATATCAATTCAAAAAGACATCCATGTCAATGGAAAAGTCTGTCCGTAAGTATCTTTTTCGTCATAAATAAGTTTACTCTGAATCTTTCAAATTTAATTTTTCTGTTGGGAAAAGAAACTAAAAATTGTGCATATAAGTTTTTAAATAAAGCGTAACTTTCTAAAATCGTAATTTGTGTCACACTGTTTGGATAAGTTTCCTATTAGGCCATGTTAGATGCACGTTGTACCAATCTACAATGGCGACTAGGTAACGCGGGAAAGACGAAGGTCACGTACCTGTAAAAACGGTGATGAATAGAGCACGCACCTGCCACCCTGATAGTCATGGTGATGGATAGGACACGCACCTGTCATACTGACAGTCATGGTAATGTATAGGGCACGCACCTGTCATCCCCAGTCATAGTGAAGGATAGGACACACACATCCTGACAGTCATGGTGGATAGGGAACGCGCCATAAAAGGCCACCGGTCAGCAAATTTATCAATTTTGTATTCTTATGGGTAGAATTGTCAATATTTGATGTGTCTGACAACTTGGGGCACCATACATTCAACTGTAATACACTTTAAGCTTACCTGAATGAACTGCTAATACTCGGCAATTTCCGACACCGCTCGTAACTTTCCGGCGACTAAATTGATGACGTACATGGTATTAAGTTGCTGTGGAAAGACTATATGTATTCATATGTAACATATGGGTTTGTGTGGCATTTTTAAGGTTTTTAATGTTTATTTTTTTTAGCCAAATGATATAATTTGTAAGGTTTGTATATAATATTACCACAATGAACAAAAAAATTCACAAATTTCATAACAAATTAAAGCCAGATTTGTCCGTCAGCTTCAATTAGAGGCTAATTGTTTTTAATGTATTCAGGTTGTTTTTCGTAAACATATCACGAGATAAGTGAAGAAAATATAAGTGAAATAATCATATAAGACCATTCAAATTATTATACATGAATTCATTCAAACATAAAAATGTCATAGATTTTAATCAATTTTATTTTTAAAATTAATTTAATTCAAATAGCAATTCAGTGCATCATTCGTTCAAACAGAGACATATAAAACTGTCTGATACAGAGGCTTGTATGTTTCTTATTCAAATCAATCTAATTTTACTCCAATTTTTTTCGAACAAATGCAACGAATCCATACAATGACAAATATTATTTACCAGGTGTCATAAAGATATATTTGTGATTATATACACACGTGGCAATCAATTTTGCAAATTGTAAAGTAAACCCTCTTGATTACAGATGTATACTTCTAAACAGGATGTTTACCAATATAGCATATTGATAATCTCTTAATTACTGGAATGTTAGAGGCTGTAAATCACACATTAAACCATATCAATCTATTGTGAAAAAACTAATAGAATGTTTCATTCGAGTTTTTAGTCGTAGTCGGATATAGATACATTTGGTATCACTGATTGATACGGGTTGTTTTCATCCAATTAAAATTAGGCGTAATAATGTGACTATTATTATTGTTACTATTACATGTATTGATATTATTAAAAATCATAATTATACGCACTGACATAAACTTAAATTTTCATTATTATTAATATTGGCGATATTTATTTTCAAACATATTTCATCTCATCTCAGACAGTTAAGCGCTTTTTTTTACTATCAAAGAGAGATAACATCGTATTGTAACAATTTTAGGATTTTATTTTACGCTGTAAACAAAGGCACAGTTATTTGTGACTAAATCGATCCTTTATTATGTAATCTTTCGGAAAATAGTACTAAAAATAGGTTTTTAGCGACAGGTGACCTTTAAATATTTTTAAGTGACGATTATGAGTATATATCCTAAACTTATGTGGAAGAGATTGGACCAGAACATTTTATAAAAATCTACTCCAGATCCATCAGACCCCGAGGATTTATTATTCTTAAAGGTTTTGATAATATTTGTAGCTTCGTCAAGAGTGAATGGGCCTTCACATAATATTTTTTCTTCTTCACTTAGAAAAGGTATGCTATTATTTTCTGTAAATAGACTAAAGTTTCTGAATTAGGCTTCCTTTTGTTATAAAGAACTCATGTATAATTATTTATAAAAAGATGTTCTGCATGTTATCAAAAACAAACATACTAATTTCATGTCTGAATCACAATCCAGAAGCAAAGTAAACACTTTGGAACCGACAAGTTAGGTTAGACACGTGAACTTCCACCAGGGAAGTGAGGCTGGGTGCTCCGGAAGGGTAAGCACCTCCTGTTTAGCAAGCTACACCCGCCACGTGTGTAATAAATATCTGTTAATTCTTTATCATTACACACGTGGCATGTGTAGCTAGCTAAACAGGGGGTGCTTCCTTTGTTTTTGATTACAATGAGTTTATTGATTATTTTATTTTTGTAATTTCGTTTTTCTAAAGATAAACCTTCTTCACACTATCTGGCTGGTGATCTTAATATGACCCCCGGGTTTTTTTGTCATTTAGTTTTTTCAATGTTCTCCTTATTACATTTATTTGGTTTTCTGTTTGATCGCATTTTAAAGAATCTGGGAAATCGGATAGTTCGTATAGGGTTTGCTTCAGGCCGTGTTCTCTTTTCTTTTCTTTTCTCGCTTTTAACCTAGAATATTTTATTATGTAACCCCTGAGTTCGCAATTAATTGTGTCCCACTTTAGTTGCATATTTTCCAAATTTTCATGTTCAGATTTTAAGGACGAAATTTCATTTTTAATATTTTCTTCTAAAGAATTAGTAAATTTCCTAAAACCGAGTCCTCTTGCTTTTACATGTTCTCCTTTCAATTCTAATACAATGTTGCTATGATCTGTTTTTATGGAAAGTTTAAAACAAGAGTTAGCAAAAGGAGATAGGTTGGAAGGTATTAACCAAAAGTCTCAACGCGATTGCATACTTGGCCGTTTGCTTACATAAATGTAAATTCTTGTGCAAGGATTTTGAAATCGCCAAATGTCTATCATTTCAAAATCTTTCATAAAAACATTTAAGATAATCTCTTTCTTGCATCCAAGATAGAAAAATCACTAAAAAGAGCGGTGCAAGATATCTCCATCTTGTATCCCTAGTGCTAGATAGCCTACACACTGGTGTTTTTCCTGCAAAGTTTTATTAACAAAATCAGAGGTGTATCGATAAGTTGAAATTGATTTTAAATTTTAAAAAAGTGTACTTTCAGATGCAAGAAATGGGATCAATCACTACTTGTAGTGCCAGATAAGGAAATCTAAACCCTCGTTCTCTCATATTTTATTTTTTTAATTTTATCATAAAATACACTCAAAAATGGTATATGTTCTATTAGTATTGTTAACTTAACTCTCCCCCATATTTGTCCATTTTGGGATCAATAATAATATTAAAAACGTCACCAATTATCGCATTTTCATTAGTTATTGTTGTGTAATTATTTAAGTAAGTATTCTAGAAAATAAAACCTTTTTGATCAACATAATGGTTTTTTGTCTCATCATATATATTTGTGAAAAAAAAATATTTTCATCAATTAAAATTTCTAATTGCAAAAATCTTCCAATATCACCTTTAATTTAATTTACTATATCAAACATTAAAGAATTTGGAAATAGAATGTCTACACCCTTACTGTTAGACCTTCCATGTGAGAAATATATTTTCTCTCCCCGCTCTTTACGTCCTGAATATTTAGACTGGTGTGTAGAATGACATTCTTGTAGTAAGATGATGTGATTTTAATCATGTTTTCTAAACCAGTTAAATAGAACTCGCCTTTCAAAAGTGTCACCCAACCCATACACATCTAATGTTGATAGCGAAAAGTTGTAATTTATGTTATGTAAGGGTTGACGTTTACGAGCATACATGATTTTATGATATTGGAGCCAATACAATTTAAGTATAAGGAAGATAATATATACAAAAGATAGAAAAAACAACCAAAAAGTAGCAGACCGTATGTATGTAGAATAAAGACCTTAATTTCTTGTTGTGTATGGTTTTTTATATAGAACTTTTATTTTGCATTTTGCATCTGAATGAAAATTAAATTATATTGCAAACATATTTCCTATACATTGTAATACAATATAATACACTAACACAATGTATACTTATACCCATATATAAACATATACACACATAAACACATTATATCCATATGCAAACAACACTTACCCGTCCGCTTGACCCTTCATTAGAAACATTCACGTACGACAATACGGCAGATATCGACAAAGCCAAAGTCATCTAGCTTGGATGTTAGTACCCATTGTATTCCATTGATTGCTTTCTTCTTTGTTATTTTTTTTTCATATTGTAACATATAGTGATGGCTTAGAGATGATTTGCGATTTGACGTACACTTGTATTCACATAAAAGCTTGACAATAGCTTCATCTAGTAGAACTTAACAAATTTATTTTTTGAATTTATAGCGGAGACTGACCTTCTGCTTACTGTTTTATATCTGAGCGTTGCAATTTGGTCACTAAAGATGATTTTCTTTCCTTTTCCATTTACATCCATTATCCTAATTCATGTTTTCCTATTACCTGTATTTCCTGTACCGGTACTTTAGCATTCTTGTCCCTGATATGATTTTGATGTCTTTTCTATTTTATCTGTTTAATACACTCTGTACATTTATTATAAAATGTCTTTATGATCTTCTTATGACTGATTTGTCAGAGTATAACAGATTATAAGGAAGAATTTTTAACCTATCAATATGACTAATCTCTCTCTCTCTCTCTCTCTCTCTCTCTCTCTGTGTGTGTGTGTGTGTGTGTGTGTGTGTGTGTGTGTGTGGTGTGATGTTGGTTGCTGTTGCAACAGTAGAAAATTTTCCATTTTCCATTGTTATTAACAATATCTGTCTATTTATTATCTTTCTTGTTTAGGAAATCCCTAACATAGAGAAGTTATAGTTTCTCATTGCTTAAGATAACTGAGCTGTTTTTCCAAATTCATACACCGCTTTCTCATTCCATTTTATAATGTCCTTTACTACATTTTTGTTTCAGAAGAAGCATCTTTGGTCCCTCTGTTTCCTTTGACTGTTTTACGCCATCTGTCCATTTACACTTGCTCTTCTATTCACAAAATTTGGAAATTTTTGCGGTAGCTCGGTTGGTAGTAGATTTCTCGTTCCGTGGAGGGTCGTGGGTTTGAACCCCGACCAGGTCTGACCCAAGACTTGAAAGTGGGTGGGGACTGTTCTTTCACCAAGCACTCGGCATTACGGATTGAAAGTCACTATTCTTTCGGATGTGAACTTAAAATAAGCGAGGACCGATGGCACGATAAAGAACCCTCTGTGTAATGCCACCAGTGCGACGCACAGGCGAAATTTCTGCACCTTCGCCTATAGCTAGTGAAATATTCCTGAAAGGAACGTTAAACACAATTACTCAACTCAACTCACAAAATATGTAGTGTTTGATACTGTGTATAGTTATTACTCTTGTGACAACCCTCAAACTGAATGCCAAGAGACTTATATTCTGGGTGCCCTTCTCGTTGATAGGTAGCTAGCCGATTCCCATCTAAGCGTTGGTTTTGGGTTTGGAATTTTTCTTCTAGATCAGCTGTCTTACTACACTTATGACCCTATGTATCCATACAGTATGGGCAAGGTTTGATATGCACCAGGACATGTCTACTTACCAGTTGGACCACACACCGCACCTCTAGATCTCTTTCTTCTCCGATATCTCCCATTCAGCTGATCTTAGTGTAATTAGATGCCCAGTTTCTGTATGTTTTCACAAGGAGGAACTACAAAGGTCTTGGTATTAAAGAAGCTGTTTTTTCTTGATGTTCCCTTTTCGCTACAACTAGCCAACAATAGAAGTCATACTTGAGGTTACCATTGCTCGACATGCATGTAAAAATACCTGTGTTCGACATGCATATAAAAATACCTGCTTAATCACCATTGTTAATACCGTGTTATTAGCTATAATATAAAATAATGGGTGATGATGTTTGACATTTTTGTAACTTTGCTTATGAATGTATGATAAATTGATAATGATGGTGGGGAGAAGGAGGAGGAAGGGGAGGAGATGATGATGATGATGATGATGCACAGTGTCTAAATGTGTTTTATATTGTACAGAATTATTTTTAAAATATAATTTGACACCTTTTTTTACGTTTTTTCTCTAAAATTTGAGTTTGTGACGTCATGGTTTCGTCATAGTTGCAGCTACACCAACCAACTTTGTATTTTATAAAAATTGAATATGCTCCCTTTACAATGATGCCAAATATGATCTATGTTTATAAAATATCATTGAAAAGAAACTAGAATGTTCCCCAAATATAGAAATGTACTGAAAACTTTCAAGCACTCTTAAATATTAAAGTAAAATTGTATATGCGTATTAGGGCCCAATTTATTTTTGGGGAACATCCTAAATCCATTACTAGACACCCTAAGAAACTAGAAAAATTGGTGTCGGAGGATCTTATGGGATACACGGTGGGTCCACCTATCCCACGGACTAAACATAGTTTTTTTCATCTGAAACGTTTCTTTTTGGTCCCAAATGACTCGTTTTGGGGAACATATAATTCCATCAATTTGTAATTGATTTTAATATTGTTTTAATTAAAGATGCTCAGAAACGTATTACGAGCTGGTATGGAGTTGCTAAACAGGATATGGCATGTGCTGCTCATTGTTTACTTTTGGGTTATAATGGAGGCTTTTACAAAAACTACGTTTGTGTTTGCCGTAATTAAGACAAGCGTTGTTTATAAATCTATAAGGTAGAGTATTAAAACAGGACAGAGTTTTCTTGGTTTTTTTCTGTACATGGCAGTGGCGTAGCGTGCATATAAGCCAATAATCCGGTGCTTGCACATAATTTTTTGATAAAAATAATTTAGTCTGTCATTATGTAAAATGAAAATAAAATACAAAATATTGCGAAAATAAAACAATGATTTTTTTTAAATCTTAAACAGAAAATTTCGTCTCGCTCCTCATTTATAATGTGTTCGTCTTACTCGGATGATAAGCCGTGTACGTTTTCCTAGGAAGCATGTGAGCCCAGTTCAATTCACTGCTGCTGAAAATATACGTCCAAGTAAAGAATATTTCACTTATAATAAATATCGAGACATCACCAGCTGTAAATGAAGTGACAGAAATTTTGACCTTTGCAGTGCGCTCAGGGCAATGTGCAATTAAGGTTCTTTATCGTTGAAACAGCCACTGTGAGACGGGTATCAGTTTTTATCTCTCTTCCGAAGGACCCGTGACAACCCCTCCTCCCCCCACCCCGAATTTTAACCCTTTTTACCTTGTAAATATTGATTAAGAATACAGAAAAATGCCCCAAATCGCTCCATTTTTCAAAATTTTCCGGACGTGAGTGGAGCATTCCCCTATAACAAATTACTTTGGACATGCCTACGGCGCGTAAGGCGCCATTGGTACCAGGCTTGCACATTCATTCCTTTCACGCTACGCCACTGCACGAGATGTTTGTTTTTACTTCATGGTAAAGAGGGAGGTCTAATATAAAGAAGGCACTTATACATCATTACCCCTAGGATCGAATACCACTCGGACGATTGTGAGAAAGTTTGTCAGTTCACTTGACGAAGGTCAGTGAATTACTTCGGGCGTTCCAGTTTTCTCCACCATATATAGATATTAGTAAAAGAATCTTGAGACGGGGTGTAAGAACAAGAAACCATTACTCGGCGCGACGAAACTCACCCTTTACCCTGGACACGAAATACTGGACAGGTTAATGTCAAGCAACTGGAACACTTCATTAAGAACACCACTGCGGTAGCTCAGCCGGTAGATTGCTCGCTTCGCAAGTGGGAGTTCGAGGGTTCGAACACCGGCCGGTTTGACCCAAGACTTAAAAGTGGGTAGTCCTTGTTCTTTCGCCAAGCAATCGGCATTACGAAATGAAAATCGCGATTCTTTCTGATGGGAACATAAAATAAACGAGGTCCCGTGTCTTGGTAGGTTTGGCATAATAAGAACCCTGCTGTATAATGCCATCAGCGCAACGCAGAGGCAAATTTTCTTCATCTTCGCCTATAGCTGGCGACTTCTCCATATAAGTAAAATAGTCATATGAGGGACGTTAAAGTTTCGACCCCCGGACGGGGTCTGACCGAGACTTGAAAATATGTACATTTAGTTACTGTTCTTTCGCAAAGAACCCTGTCATTAGAAATGAGTGTCACGGAGTGCTTCAGAGGCGACGTCGTGATAAAAAACAAACATACTTATCCATGTCCGAATCACAATCTAGAAGCAAAGTAAAAACTTTGGAACTGACAAGTCAGGTTAGACACGTGGACGTCCACCAGGGAAGTAAGACCGAGTGCTCCGGAAGGGTAAACACCTCCTGTTTAGCTATTAAATTTCATTTTCTAATTTTGAGTGTTTAACGAAAGAACAATCACTACCAATTTCATATACATACGAAGCAAGCACTCTTCCAACTGTGATATCGTAGACTGGTCTCTGATATCATTTTAAAAAGACATCAGTTTATTCTCATCTCCATCTAATTCTATTAATGTTTAGTGACGGACACGGAATTTCGGAAAGGGGTTCTAATGCATGGTCTTTCACTAAAATGTTTTGAACTGTGGCATTTTCCTATAATTTGAGCAAGTGTCATACACATACAAAAATATAATTGACAGAAAAAGTTGGGTTCCAATCCCGTATTGGTCCGCTACTGATGTCAAGGTAATGTCTTTAAATATAACTACAAAGTAAGCACGTGACAAAATGGTGAATTTCACTCACACGCTGATCACGTGACATAATAGTTAATTTCTAACCACATACTAATCGCGTGAAAGAATGGATAATTTCTTAACCAAATCCTAACTTACAGATACCGTTTTATTTTAATGGATTACCCGTGTGCTTTTTTTCTTAAAAAAATCTGCTTTTAAAAGTAGCACATGACAAAATGTTGAATGCATTATTTTATAAAACTTTAAACTGTCCATGACAGATTTATTAATAAATATTTTTGAATCTAATTCCTTTATTTATATTTCTTTATATTTGCAGTTTGTTACCAGAGAGAAGAAACGTATCGATTAAATTAAATGTAAATAAATAAAGAATAAAATAATAAAAATTAATTGTTTCATGTTTTACACAAACTGAAATACCTTAATGATAGACAAAAACACATTGTAACTGAAAAACATATACTGCTATTGTTCCAGTGAACTTAGATAGTCGCTTTTTTGTCAATTAAGCTTTCATGTTTAATGATTTATATTCAATGTTGTACATATTGAATCTAAAATATAAAACCCCAATTAAATGTCAAAAATAG
The DNA here is from genome assembly GCA_021292105.1 of Anadara kagoshimensis. Lineage (NCBI taxonomy): Eukaryota > Metazoa > Mollusca > Bivalvia > Arcoida > Arcidae > Anadara > Anadara kagoshimensis. The sequence goes on from CM037868.1 coordinate 32,641,964, forward strand.
GTGTTCTATAGCCCTCTGATTTTACTCTACATACCGAAAATTAGTTGTTCATATGCCCTCTCGATATCCGTGCCTCGTATGCACTTTTAGAGCATTGCATAAACATAAGTATGGGTAAAACCCGAACCGCACACAGACAAAGACAACCTTGTTTTACCCGTGTGGTATATGCAGGTCAACCAGGCGTGATGTACACCATCTGAGGTACATTTAGGTATATATACAACACATTAGTTTTTCTCTGATATAAAAAACAACAAAATGTTCGGTATATACCTGTTTTGTAATTCAAATTTAAGTCAGCAAACTTCATAGGTTTGATAGGTGATATGATTTTATTTACAGAACTATCAAAATAAGTACCAATATTACAATACTTGATTTTATATTAAAGATAAATGGACTATCTAAGTTACCTGAAACAAGAGTAGTACCGGGTGGCGAACCTACGTCACAAATCCCGACTTCGTGAACACAACAATGGCGACCAACACCGGTTCGAGGTGATTTTTTTTTACTGAATTTCCATACTTCCCATCAGTTATTAGACCGTGGCCTGTTTTTTTTATTTATAGTTTATTCCAATTAGTATTTAGGCCATTCCAATAAAATTCTATGTTTGATGTCACTTATTTTTTAAGGGAGGAGGAGGGTATGAGGCAAACAAACAAATTTTAATGAAAAAACAAAATCATATTTTCTATTCATATGCACGTTACATTTTCATTGAATAAATATAAAAAAATGTGTATTAAATGTTTAATTGAAATTAAACTCATTGCACGAGTGTATTAAATTGGAATTTCCTTCTGAATTTTATGAAGTACATCATTTGATCTTTTCATTTCAATACCTACTTCAGACTTCCAAACAAACTAGCAAGCTCCGAACAGCGGCCAACATTCGTATCTTTTATGACCTCGCGACATACGGAGCTAGGAGGTGGGCGCTGTTTCGGAGCTTGACAAACTAGAGTGTACTCGATATTTCGAAGTCAGAAAACGAAACGGACATGAAAACATGAAAAATGTCCGGATTTTACGATCGATTACGGATTTTCGCATTGGATGGAATTGTTTGGGGTTTGTTTTCAAAAAATTCATAAAAGGGACGCGCGCGATGATGTCAAACATAGAATTTCATAGAAATGGCCTTATATCATTAGAGTAAATACAACTTTTTCTTTGAAAAGTGTGTACGACAGCGTGGTACAAAAGTTGACTTTGGTACGAATGTTTAAAAAAAACTAGCTGCTCTAAGAATGTGTATACATCAGCCGATCATTTTTAAGTTATTCTGCCATCTTTTGGCAGGTTGAGATAGATATTAACTGATTGGAAGTATGGAAATTCAGTAAAAACTTACCTCGAACTGTCGGTGTTGGTCGCCATTGTTGTTTTCACGAAGTTGGGTTTGTGACGTAGGTTCGCCACCTTGTAGTATACCGTAAAAATAACAAAAACGACAGTAACCAATAGATATGTGACTGTCGAAAGATTATCACTACAGCTAACGAAAAGGAGTGGAAATCCGAATCAAAGTTCGACTGCCGAGTGACCGAGAAATGTTAGCTAGTGTTTTGGATTTAAGCAGTTGAGTTGAGTAATGGTCTTTGACGTCCAAGTCGAGAATATTTCACTTATATCGAGACGTGGGCGAAGGTGTAGAAATTTTGCTTGTGCGTTGCGCTGGTGACATTATACAGCAGGGTTCTTTATCGTGCCATCATTCCTCGTTTATTTTCAAATTCCATTCGAAAGAACCTTCATTTCGCAATGCCGAATACTTGGCGAAAGAACAGTCACTACCCACTATTAATCTTTGAGTCAGACCCGGTCGGGATTCGTACATACAGCCATCTACTTACGGAGAAAGCACTTTACCAAGTGAGCTACCGCGCGGCTTAGGATAAGAAGCAGCTGCCTAAATACTGAGATATAGCTAACGAGGCGTCGAGTTGTTAGCACAGTGTTAAACATTCGAAAGCCGTGCTCTCTCTCTCTCTCTCTCTCTCTCTCTCTCTCTCTCTCTATATATATATATATATAATATATATATATATATATATATATATAATATATATATATATATACAGTAAAACCTCGATTCATCGCCACCATTTGTTCAGTCAAATTTTGGCGTTATAAAGGGGTTTGGCAGTAAATTGAGGGAGGCTCATAAAGAAATACATAAACAAAATGGATTTTGGGACTTCAAAAAAGTGTGGCGATAAGCGAGGTGGCAAAGTTATCGAGGGGCGTTATAATGAGGTTTTACTGTATATATATATATATATATATATATATATATATATATATATATATATTAATATATATATATATATAATTTAATGTTGTCCAATACAACAGGTGTATGCCAGTCTCTATTGTTCGTATGTAAAGATTCATAATATGTTGAATTGGCTTTCCGTCCCAGTCAAGAAACTTTTACTTATATCGAGACGTCACCAGTGGCAGATTTTTTACCTTTGCTGTGCGCTCAGAGCAATGTGCAGGTAGAGTTAAGCGAGCCACATCTGTCGTTATACGTGGCATTCGGTTTTTAGCTCACCTGACCGAAGGTCATGTGAGCTTATGGCATAGCGCAGCGTGTGTATTGCGTGCGTGCGTGCGTGCGTGTGTGTGCGTCGTTAACACCTGTTTTCGACTTCTCCTCTGAAAGTACTGGACAGTTTTTAATAAAACTTTGTCAGAAGTATATATAGGCCGGTGCAATTCAGATTTGTTCGTGGCGTTGCTATGGCTACCATAACTAGGTCAAGGTGACCTAGGGGTGCAAAAATCTTTAAAAATCTTCTTCTCCGAAAGTACTGATTGGAGAAAAAATCTGATGTGATATTTGGCTTCTCTAGGGTCTTAAGCCTATAGTTGTTCATTTTGTGAAATTCGGATAAAAAATAGGTTACGCGTTTTTGCGTTTAATTTTGAAAAAATCGTAAAATAGCTTCAAATTGTTATAACTTGACTATTTGACCAGATAATGACATGGGGTTTTCAGTTTTGACATATTCTTGTTAGTATCTTCAAAATGAGGTCAAGGTCAATTGTGAAGGTCGTGACCTAATTTTTTTTACCTCTGATTATAATTATTATCTCGAAAACTATAAACTTTTTGTATAAGCATGTATATTAGAATGTTGTAGGTATCGATACAACGATCATTTTGATGTATAGAAAAAAAACATGGGTTCAAAGGTCAAGGTCACATATGCGAAACAATACCGAAATGGTTAATTATCTCGAAAACTATACATATTTTGTATAGGCATGTATATTACAATGTTCTAGGTATTGATACAACGATCATTTTGATGTATAGAAATAGGTCATGGGTTCAAAGGTCAAGGTCACAGATGTGAAATATAACTGAAATGGTTAATTATCTCGAAAACTATAAACTTTTTGTATAGACATGTATATAAGAATGTTGTATGTATTGATACAACGATCATTTTGATGTATAGAAAAAGGTCATGGGTTCAAAGGTCAAGGTCACAGATGCGAATCAATATCGAAATGGTTAATTATCTCGAAAACTATAAACTTTTTGTATAGGCATGTATATTAGAATGTTGTATATATTTATACAACGATTATTTTGATGTATAGAAAAAAGTCATGGGTTCAAAGGTCAAGGTCACAGATGTGAAACATAACTGAAATGGTTAATTATCTCGAAAACTATAAACTTTTTGTATAGGCATGTATATTAGAATGTTGTAGGTATTGATACAACAAATTATTTCATGTATAGAAAAAGGACATGGGTTCAAAGGTCAAGGTCACAGATGCAAAACAATACTGAAATGGTTAATTATCTCGAAAACTATAAACTTTTTGTATAGGCTTGTATATTAGAATGTTGTAGGTATTGATACAACTATCATTTTGATGTATAGAAAAAGGTTATGGGTTCAAAGGTCAAGGTCACAGATACAAAACAATACCGAAATGGTTTATTATCTCAAAAACTATAACATTTTTGTATAGGCATGTATATTAGAATGTTGCAGGTATTGATACAACGATCATTTTGATGTATAGAAAAAAGGTTATTGGTTCAAAGGTCAAGGTCACATATGCGAAACAATACCGAAATGTTTTATTATCTTGAAAACTATAAACTTTTTTTATAGGCATGTATATTAGAATGTTGTAGGTATCGATACAACGGTCATTTTTATGTATAAAAAACGGTCATGGGTTCAAAGGTCAAGGTCACAAATGTGAAACAATACTGAAATGATCTTGAAAAACTATTAACTTTTTGTATAGGCATGTATATTAGAATGTTGTAGTTATCGATACAATTGTTATCATGATGTAAAGAAAAAAGTCATTGGGGTTTAGTATTTATGTTTTCTTTAAATCTATCAGCTAGCCATTAGTTATCAGGTGAGCGTATCAGGCCCATGGCCTCTTGTTTTAATGGTTTCTCCTGAATGGTTCCGTGACTTTTATTTAAGGAATGACATTTACTTTGACTGTACTGCATGGAGTTATGCAGTAGAATGGACTGTCTCAAATTAAATGAAAGCCGAAGGCTTTCATGGTTATTTGAGACAGTCCATTCTACTGCATAACTCCATGCAGTACAGTCAAAGTAAATGTCATTCCTTATATTTACAATCATTTGTAACTTTTTCAAATAAACACAAAATATAAACTGACATTTTAACACTTTTCATAAAAGAAAAACAACTATAACTACCTCCTTAAAAATTGACTGTTCCAACTGTCGGTGTCATTGACGTATCGCCGGCCACGCCCACAATGTTCCGACAAAGGCTGACATCACGGTACCAAAGCAGCGTCACGGCAACTAATGACGTACTAGTATGGTACAATTCCCTGCTCGCGTGCTCCATTCAACTGCATCGAGTCATGAAGTAGAATCGAGTTCAAACACTGCATTGAAGCAAACCACGACTTCCCACATACAAAGCAAACACTCTACTTACTGAGCTACAGTAGTGGTTCGAATGCAAAGAAACAAAGTGGAATTGGTCACAATAATAATTATAACTACATCATATGCAAATTTACACTTTTGTCGAAAGAAAGTTTTCTTTGAAAAAATATGAAAAAATATCTAAAATGAAACATATTTTGAGTACACGGTAATTTGAATAAGGCAAAGAAAAAATGTCGATCAATATTACTAATCCATATATAATATTATCATTTTTCAGATAATTTCTTTACGATCTGATTGGATAATAAGGTCCTTGTAAATACCGATATTACAATTTTACAAGGGTGATAAATAATTTACTCGGGTAATAAATAAAAATTACACGGGTAATAAGAAAGAGTGAATAGAGCGGTAATGGCCGCCACCATACAGTTCACTTGGGCAATAAACAGAGTAAAATTTACGCTTAGTTTGTAAGTATCAATCAAATTGACACAGGATGTATATTTTATTGTGTATTATCTTAATATTCTAGTTAAATTTTGCGCTCTCAATTTCCGATATTATCAATAAATTAAACTCGACATCGCTTACTCCTGGTAACCGATACACGGCGAAAGGGAAGTAACTCTCACTAAATTCACATTCTAATTTTAGTCCGACCTGTACATGTGGAGGGCCTCCAAGTGCTTTAACCCTCTTAATACCGGAACGACAATTTTGTCATTACCGGCTTAGTACCGGAACGACATTTTTGTCACTTACCGGCTTAGTACCGGAACGACATTTTTGTCCATTTCCAACAAATCATAAAATTGAAAAGATATTTTTTTAAATTTTTATATTTGTGATATTGAACAAACATGAATATGTATATGTGTACCGTGTGATGATAGACAACGTTATTGGTGACGTTATATTAAATAAATCGTGACGTCATATAGATTGAAATGTGACGTCATTGGTTATGTTGATGTGTCCTTGCGATCGATTGATTTGCTAATGCGCTCACCGAGTTGAACGGAATGGACGGAGGAACTTCAAACAGCGATAGCGATTCTTTATTTACCCATAATTCAAAAACTCTCTTCTCCTACTGCAACCAGACAGAAATAACCCTACATTTAATTTGATTAAAAGCAAAGTCTCCGTGCATTTTTGTGAACAAATTTAATACAGGTTATAACAGATGATACCAATTTAGATAATATACATAAATGCAATGCTGTTGATTGGCACAATGGGAACTATGAGAAAATCACAAAATGTAGGCCTTTATTTTCCAATGGATTTAGTATTACAGGGGTGTAGATATGAATCAATTATAACCGAGGCAAACAGTAGAAGTGTCATAGGTCCTTAAAATCTAGGTTTTTTTATCCTTTTCTATTTTCATCGTGATTCTGTAAATAAAAATACAATCTGATTTTTACCGAGGCAGTTTGTCTCGTTTGCACCATAGTAAAGTACGCCCCTGACAGCAAGTCAAGTTATCATCAAAAACTAACATAGTTAATCCATGGCAGCGACAAAGTAAAAACTTCGAAACTGGTTACTCAAACAAGTGATCTTCTACGAGAAACCAACAATGCAGAATTAATGAAATTGAAATTATGATCCAATTGAAATAAGTTTATAAACCATCTAAATATGTCGTTTAGCCAAACAGATTATTCCTGAAAATATCCCCCAACTGTAAGGGCTTATTGTTTTAATATACTACAACGGTACTTATTATACCCTCCGCAAACGAAGTTTAGGGGGTATATAGGGATCACCCTGTCTGTCTGTCCCTCCGTCTGGTTGTCCGTCTAAATGTCGTGTCCGCTCTATATCTTCCATGTCTATGAATGGACTTTGATCAAACATGGAACAAAAATAAACCAAAATGAGACGATCTGTTGAATACCAAATTAATGTGCATAAATCAAAAGTCAAGGTCGGGGTGGGGGTTGGGGGTATTTGGCTCTCAAGAGACCGTCAGTTCTTGTTTGATTTGTTCCGAATATTCCACAAAAGGAACAAAAATTCGGTAAGGTCTGACCAAGACAGGTAGTAATCATCAAAAACAAACATACTAATCCATAATTAAAAACTTTGGTACGGACAAGTTAGGTTAATCACGTGAACTTCCACCAGGAAGTGAGGCCGGGTGTTCCGGAAGGGAACCTCCTGTTTAGAATAACAATGACTGCATTTTTGTCCCATCTATATATCATTCTGAAGATTATTTTTTACAAAATCTAACTTCAAATGTCGGCAAATAATTCCAAGATTTAGAGTAAGTGATTATTCTTTGGAAACAGAGAGGTACTAAGAACAGAAAGACTTGCAATAGCTGTCAAGTTTTTGAAAATGAAGAACATCTAATACTTGGATATGATATCATCAAAATAGGATGTATATATATTCTGACATAACATCCTTGGCTCCAAAGAGTGATGGCGGGTTTTATAGGTGATTTTACATTGCCCCCCCCCCCTCTTAATCATGTATGGCATAACGATTTATTTTTACACATTTTTACACAAAATCCTCATTTTATAATTAGACAAGGTCTAGACTGTTGTCTAACAAGCGCTTTTTTTTCGTAAGTTTGTTCTGGTAGAACAGCAAACCTTGTCATCTATATTCTTCATTTAAAAAAAACTTTATACAATAAACCTAGAACAATGTGTGACAAACAAGAATTCATGGGTGATCTATGTAGATTTATTGTATAAAATATTTCACCTGACTTGATATTATGTTTTGAAAGAAAAGGAGGTTCATTTTTCAAGCATATATTTGTAGAAAAGGAAAAATTTAAGAAAAATATTTTATAAAGATAAAAAACATTGATAAAAAAAGAATTAAAATATATTCGGACGGGATTTGAACCGTGTCATACAGCTTATGAAGCGTCCTCGTTACACAGAGAGATAACCAAAGCACTTAGTGTCCGCAGTCCATCGGTTATATGTGCAGTGGCCAGTTTTAATTTTCCCGAGTTTTCAAAAATTGACTATTTTCTCTTGAGAGGAACACTTTAAAAAAAAAGAAAAGACTGAATTTTGGTAATATTTTCAGAAACAATTTATAAGTTAGTCCCCAGAGGAGAACAATTTGAAATGTCCTCATTTTTTTCTTATTAAGCATATGAGAACACAAAGATGGACTTGTTCCGCGACTGAATATTTGTTTACATGAATTAAATAAATGAATCAAGATTTTATTCTGTGTATTTGTACCATAAACATAGAAAAATGTTGCGTATAAAATTCATTGTTTATTTTTTCTCAATCTCTTTGTTCTTAAGAAATAATTTTTTGCCTTATTTTTGTCATATTTACATTACTCTAAAATTAACAGATTGTGGTTCAATTTTTTCATTTGGTTCTTTATTGCTTTTACTCATTTACCCTACCGATAACATTAAGAATGGGAATTTTATAAGATATACTTCCCACCTGTAAACGGCATTCTCAAATGATATAAGGTGTCACGGTTGTTAAAAAAAATTTGAAGTGATAAACAAATGGAATATAAATTATTTCTAATTTGTATTAATTGTAAACATTTAAACCATCAAAGATATTCTTATTACTGTAGGATGTTGTGTTTGTATTAAATTGAAAAGTAAACATAACTTGATTCGTATAGAATATACATGTGATTATCTGATTCATCCGTCTATGCTTCGCTTGAGTATTTTTTTGCTGTTACATGCATATATTATATTAACTTTCAATGGGATTTTATTATTGAACTATTGACATAGAATGACAGTAAATTGAATCCAATCTGTGGAAAATCATCGTCAAACAATGTGGTTTTTCATTACGTCATTATCACCAACAATTTACGTCAACAATGTGCCGAATTCATCGATGTTTCAATGCATCGAATTTTGAACGCTGGAACTAAGAGGGTTAAATGCCGGCACCGATGATTGATGGTAGTTGCCATGTGTGGTGACACTTCAACCGAACCAAACTCATCGTGAAAAAGCTTGAAAATTGATGTTTAAAGATATTCCATGTTAGTCGAGTTGACACTCCCATATACTCAATACTTGAACCTAGAAATGCTTTTTCCTATGAAGTTTTTTTGCTGTTTTGTATTACTTAGGGTCCCTAGAGTAAAATTAGGTTAGTTGCCCTGCAGGCAACATTGGGCAAATTGCATAATTTGCATATATCCAAGATGGGTGCCTGACGCCATATTGAAAATCTATCTTTCGTAGAAATTGTTCTACCATAGCTTGTAATATGCCGTTTTATAGGTTTTCATGGATGAGGAACTCATTTCCGTTGTTGTTTTTAACATATAGCACAATTTAAATGTATATTTAAGATATTCTGACCAGACAAGGGAAGGCGTAACAGGGTTTTTATTATTAGATGCAACTCAGTATGTCACATTCGAAACTGCGTGCGTAACTTAACCATACATTTTGATTTAAAGGTCATTAATGAAGCTCAACCAATTCTTTTTAATAACAAATTTAAAATATAATCTTAGTGATTACAGTTTACTAAATCTATCCAAAAGGCTAGTTCCATTTTGCCAAGGTTTCTTTTAAAGCGTGTATCCAACGGGGAAGTTTTCAAAGTCTCATTATTTCCATCACAGATAGTTCAGTCGCATATTACCATGAATTGAAACCAAACTACATTTCTACTTTTTATGAAACCAAATTAAAGCTTGGCAGCAGTAAATTAATTCGAATTTTACATGAACATTGATTTATTAATTCATATGATTAAGTATTATCGTTTCGGAAATCTGCAGTAAATGCAGCAACATTCCACAAATTGATGAGTTTGGGTAGAATCATATTTTTTGTTAATTTTTGGTTTTTTGAAAGTTTTGATATTTTGATCCACTATTTCCACTCCAAATGAGCGCTACGAGACACACGCTATGACTACAGACTTCCAGGTTAATCAATCTGGTATAATTAAAAAGGGAGTGCACATTCTAGATTTGGCTACCAGTGTCTCAACTTACCTATGTTACCATTAAGCAATATCTCAACATCTAGTTTCGACAGCGCTGTTTCACTTATAAACTATACTGGACTGCAGAAAGTAATACCCCTGCACTGCCTGCCACCAAAACTATTTGTAACCTGATAAACACACCCAACGAATGAGTTTGTTGGATGCTGGACATGTGCAATAAACCTGTTATCTTACTCAGTATCTGTTATAAACGCATGAATGTCCTGTCAAAGATATGGCAGGTCTTGCATGTCGACACTGATGTTTATGGGGATGCTCTCTCAGCTGACCAGTTTAGATAACAAACTGCTATCAAATTTGAAAAAGGGGTCTTTACAAAATAGTCTCGTTCGTCTGATCTTTTTAGTGGATAGATTGGTGCGTCTCAAAATTCAGAGAATGTCTCTGATTGACTTGAATGAAGATATTCTGAGTGAAATACAGGTCATAACTCAAGGAAGAGTTCAATCCTTAGTGTTCCTTGGATAAATATAACCAAACTCTATTGCTAATACAAACTACCTCTAAATGAAAACAAGTCATAAGCCAGTCGCTTGCAAAATTGCTTCTAATTTGTCATTGTGATGGATTCAGTTGTAATTGATGAGTAAATAGAATACGAGTACATATCCAGTCTACCTGATGGATTTTATAATGCCATCATTGGCTCTATAAAGGCAAGACGTTTCAAAGTGACGCGGTCAAGATGCAAAAAAAAGTCAGTAGTTGATCTTGAAAATATGTTTCTTTTGTTACCATGGACGGCAAGGGTAGTTTGGGCTGACTATTTGTTGCATTTGGGTTCTGTTCTTTTTTTCAATTGTGGATGATAATAGTTGTCATTGAAAAGGCATGAAGTCAGCTCAAGACAAACGGCTTTGTGTAGTTCATTCATCACAAACTCTCTAGCACACAAATCACACAGTTTTTCTACCGCATCGCATGATCACATGACGATATCCCATCAGATTTCACAGCATCAATCCAAAAAGGTCACATTGGTATCCAGACACTTCAAACAAAATCTTGTTTTTCGACAAATCGCATCTCTGCTAAGTTCCATGACAGAGGATACAACACAGGAGGATGTATGCAATTGTGGATACAGCCATGATGAATCCGACATTACTATGGTATGATATGTTCTCAAGGCTGCACAAACAGGTCATGATATCATTTGTGTGCTGATTGACGAAACAGATGTTTTTGTTTTGATAGTGTATTGGGTGTATAAGCATGAATACAATGCGATGACGATGTACAGATTGAGTGAAGAGATAGAACAGTTTTGAACATCAATGCAACTTGCCATGGTCTTGGTTCGAGATGTCTTGAACTGCCAGTCATGCATACTCTTAAGTGTCATGGTATTGGTTTGAAATTTCTTGAACTGCCAGGCAGGCATGCATGCTCTAAGTGTAAGTGTCATGGTCTTGGTTTTAGATGTCTTGAACTGCCAGGCATGAATGTTCTTAGGACATAGTCTTCGTTCTTCATGCTCTTAGTGATTGTGATACACCATCCTATTTCTTTGGAAAAGGAAAAGTATCAGTATTACAAAATCTTCTTCTCCTCATTTAGTTGATGTTTTTGGTTAACAAAGATCACAAATAACTTGGTGGGATTTGAACCATTCTTTGTTGTATGACCAGCCAGCAGAAAAATGTGCCGTTTCCTTGCTACTGTGTCTTAATAAAGAACATCAAAGCCTAATAGTTATGACTTTATTTCCAACATCATGTTCTGTTGCCTCACCTTTAGTGCATGTTGTGGAAAGGGGCCGACAGCAAAGATTACCGACTTCAGATTGGAATTCAAAGACTAATTCTCATTACCGGTAATAGCTAAAGACGACCTGGTACCAATAGAACTTTTTATATCATGTTATGTCAATGTATGGCTCAATACCGTAAGTGCAACACACAAGGATATGTTTGCTTTGAGGAAATGTGTCCTATATATAATTTTGTAACTGTTCTATAGATAGGGCATGTTACAAGCTTCAAACCAAATAAGGTTACCAATCATTATTCCAGGATGTGTTATGTGACACATATAATCGGTCATTATGGTATTGAACGTAAAACTAATGCCAGAATTTTGTTCCTTATGCCTAAATACCCCTACAAAGATACATTACAACCTATTATAAATTTGCCTTTGTATAGAATCAGTACTTCAATATGGCGTCCGTCGGCCATCGTGGATTTATAGCTTATCGTGCGAGTTAGGTGTATGGTATGTAAAAATTAACATCAGAAATGAGTTTCTCATACCTGAAAACATGGAAAAGGATATATTACAAGCTATTTGAAAATATTTCATATCGCAGTATGTACTTCAATTCTACGTTTGGCGTCCATTTTGGATTTATGTATATTGCGCAAGTTGCCCAAATTTGCCCGAAGGGCAACTAAGCTAGTTTTGGTCAAGAACCCATAAGGAAAACAAAACATCAAAAAAACTTCATAGGAATGAACATTTCTAGGTTCATAAAATGCCTACTCGACTATGTCATATTCCTTCAAATTGAAATGAATATTGTTTCCACATCCCCAAGTTAAAATCGCCGATAACGGACATGTACATATGCATGCTGATCAATGTTGCATCACCGATGTAAACAAAATATTAAAAAAACACTTTGGCAATTGTTTTCATATTATTTTAATCATGATTCATTCCATTGTGAAAAAACGAATTTAAAAAAAATTAAATGACACAGTACAAATAATTGATGTGAGACGTTCTGACCCCTGAAACCAGCTGATGGGAGTAAAAGTAGTTCACGGTCGGTGTTGCTATGGTTGCGTTATTTTATTGGAGTATAACATGAAAAACGAGCGCGTACACTGGCTTGCACTGTGTTTGTATCACAGCCTGATGTAACAGAATTTAGAAATTAAATTATTCGTTGTTAATTTTTTCATTAAAATTGTTATTTTATGTTCATTGATAAAAAAAACATAAACTTTATTTTACAAATATACGGTTTTCGGGTTTCTTTTTATTGTAATCTTTTTTAATCTACAAAATTTTGAAAAAATAAGTCTGAATAAAATGATAAATTCGTTATCTGGTTTTTAGGCAGGTGATATGGAATTTTACAACCTTTCTGAATTTCTTATTTCCTGAGGCT